>PVIU01001877.1:0-192421 GCA_004026605.1 Ondatra zibethicus | reverse complement strand
AGTTAGACAATAAGAAGCTAGAGCTAATGTTTTTTATAGAGCAGTGTTTTAAATAATACAGTTTCTGTGTGGTTATTTTGGTTCTGGGCAGATGGGATGAATAAGTGGCCTCCTCCTACAGTGGACTCCTGTGCCAATGTGTTCAAGTATACTTCCCACTTTCTCTTCTGTGAGTTCAGCATGGTTGGTTTTATGTTGAGGTCTAAGATGATTTTTGACTGTATCCAAAAGCAATTGTCATGTATAATAGTAAGTAAACAACATCACTCCTCATACATTAAGATGGGCAACCACTGAGTCACCCTTTTATAACATGTTTGTGTGGCTGTTTTCCTAAAACACTAATAATATTCAGATTTAGTAGCCATTTATTATAAAGAGCCAATTATGCATACACAAGCTCTTTAATAATAAATCTTCATTTAAAAAATAAATGCCTTGAGAACTTACTATATTGTATAATTCAGAGACGAGGATATTTGGTCTAATATATTGGGAAAATCTATTCAATATAAAATGCCTCAGAAAGTTCTTTGAGTTTTATTTTACCAAAATAATTCTGGGAAAGTTTTCCATACTACAGAATCTATAGACAATGAACAATAAAACAGTGTGAAATTTTAAGATAAGAGTGTTGTAGATAATTTTGGATTTTCTAAGCACAGTATAGGATAAAGCAGAAAACAGTTATGTGGGAAAAGACACATTTCCTTTTGTTTTTGTCTTTTTCCTGCTTATGAGTCATAATAATATACAACACATATAACTGAGTAACCTAAATAGTGATTTGTATTGTTCTAGAGTTTTAATGTAGATAGTAAAACTGAATGAGATGGATAATCCAAGTCATGTATCATCACCAAATCACATATTATCTGTTATCAGGAAACTGCATTACTGACCTCTGGTGGGCACCCTTTCGTCTTTCATCAATGCTCACTTTCTCTGATTACTTATAGCAAGAGATCAGAAAGCAACTCGAAAAAACTCATTAGTTCTATTTTATTCTAGGCTATTACCGATACTCCATTTCCACATTTAACATTGAAAATCCTCTCAAACTTGATGATAATTATGATGGTGTCGTTTGAGTATGGCCAACCCCCTATGTTCATGTATTTGAACTCTTGGCCTAACTGGTGGTACTGTTTTGGAAGGTTGTGGAACTTTAGGAGGTGGAGTCTCAGTGGAGGAAGTCAATTACTAGAAGTGGGCTTTGAGGCTACGGAGACTGGCCCCACTTGCTACTCTCTCTCTGCTTTCTGAATGAGGTCACAACGTGTCCAGTCACCTCACACTCTGGCCACTAAGCCTTCTATGTCAAGATGAAATTGTATCCTTTTTTTAAATGGCCATCCAAAATAAACCTGTTTTCCTTTACATTGTTTTCGCCAGGTGTTTTAACATAGAAAGGAGAAAGGTAACTAATACAAATGAACCACAGCTGGGACTGGAGAGGTGGCTCAGAAGTTAAGAGCACTGTCTGCTCTTCCAGAGGTCTTGAGTTCAATTCCCAGCAACCACATGGTGGCTCACAACCATCTGTAATGAGATCTGGCGCCCTCTTCTGACTTGTAGTCATACATGCCAGCAGAACACTATATATATAAAATAAATAAATAAATCTTCAAAAAATAAAAATCACAGCAACACCAATAATAAGAACTATTATAATTCATGAAACCAAGTATTTTATTTTATTTATTTATTGGCTGATGCAGCTAGAACAACAGAATTCCAGAAACCAAGTATTTTAAACACATCCTTTTTAGTAAAAGACACATACATGTAAAAGATTCATACATGTGTCTGTGCTTTATGTCCTAATATTATTCTATATCTTTATTTTATAACCCGAGGAATTGAAGCTTCAAGAAACTCAGCATCCATTAGAGCTCTGACATGGTTTTAATAACTCTCAATGAGTTTCCTTTGGAACGTTCCCCTTTGACATTTGGAATTCGTAATGGTATGTGCATAAATTCAAAACCAGTGCCAACCATTATTGTTTGAATAACTTTATGAAAATGTGTACAAATGTGTGTATGTGAATATATGCCCTATGGACAAACACCCAAATGCAGCATGTAAACAGTGCAATAAACATACTATACAATTACTAAATCTGAATTAGATACTTAAAATAGTTTTATTTATTACTAGAATCAGAAATACATTTTAAAATGTTATAATAGTAGATCAAGAATTTGGAGAGGTGTTAAAATGGTATGGTAGTCTCTGTATCTAGCCAAAAACCCATGGGACCTAGGGACAGTATTTTAGAAGATTGTTTTGTGCATGCAACTTTTTTCCCTTGGGGTTGCAATAAAGGATATTTTGTTAGTGGGTCAGTTTATCTTAAATCCCTTCCTGAGCTTTGGAAAAACTAGGCCTTTCCTTCTAAGTAATATTTCTCCCAGCATTCTAAAGTCTAGTGTTTTGGGAAAGAATATATAGACCCTTGATGTTGTGGCTGTGTGGTACATATCATTCACTGAGCAGAAATTGAGGCTCTCATTTCCCGTTATGGGAAATGCAGTCTGGCTGAGACAGAGAATGCTCTTTGGAGAGTGATGTTTGTGGGTCACTTCAGAATTGCACATGCTTACCCAGAGCTCCTGGAGGGGCGTTTGTGAGCATCAGCGTTCGTGTTTCATTTTTAGTTCAGAAATGTGCATTTCTCCTCCTCACTGACCCCTCCTTCCTGTTTTTTCTGGTAGCTTTGTTGATTCAAAATGCCTCCCTCAGGATATAGAATAGAGGCCAGGGACACGATGCCAAACAAGCAGCATGATTTAGAGTAATTGAGGCCCCTGGGTGTATTTCTCTACTTTACCAGCAGTTTGATAACTAAAGACTATAAACTTGGAATAGTGAGTCTAATTCCCTGTAGACTCTTTGGTTCAGAATTCAACTTCTACACAATTATATAGGAAACAACAATGGCTTTGGATTTTAGGGGAAAATGAGTTTTGGTTCTTTATGTATATCACAATATGATGTTTTCCAATGTTGAGAAGCTATGATGGAAAAGAAACCAGAGTTGGTAGTATTCTTATTTCTAAATTAATTTTTAGAATTGCCTTTCCCCATGTATTGCTTATCATAGTACATAACAAACTAAAATGAATGAAGATATTCATCATGCAAAACCCAGTTGGATTATACATCTCTGCAAACTGAGTTTTAAACAAACACAAAGTAAAATTGCAACTGTGTAAAAAATGCTGTTGTAGAATCCATTAATTTGTATGTTAGCCTAAAAACAATTAAAAAGTTAAACAAATGCTTACTAAGAACAGATTGGGTATCTTGCCTTGTGCCCTGTGTTGAAGGTAAAATATGGTTTCTGTAGTGAAGAAGCATCTAGTGTATTGCTGTAGTGTTTCTCCACAATACATGCTATGCCGTCCTCTGCTTCATTTATTAAGATTATATTAAATCTTGTAATAAAGAAGATTATGAGTTTTGAAGTATATAGTCTTAGATCTACTATGTAAACTGTAGTTTAAGTAATAATGCAAGAAGTGCGCTGCAGTCAAGTAAATTTGGGAATGTTTTATTAGGCAAAGTCAAGCAGGGTTTCCTCCATGACTCTACAGGAGAAGGGCTGAGTTCAGCTTCTGTCAAACTTACCTGACCTCAGAACTCTCCCCTTAAATATCTCACAGACTTCCATGGAACACAAATTTATTTTAAAGAGATACTAACCATTTTAAAGCTTTATTATTTATTGATTATTATTAGTGTATATATGTATGATGTATGTGTGTGTTTGTGTGTGTGTACATATATGGGCCATAGTAAGAACAAGGAAGTCAAGAGGTAACTTTTTGGGGTCCTCTACTTCTACCTTTATATAGGTCCTGAGGATCCAACTCAGGTGTTCAGGTTTTTACGTGTCTTTACCTACCAAGCTATCCTGATGTCCTTTAAACGTTTTAAAGTTTTGTTTTCTTTTATTATAATTGTATGTGTACATATGTACAATGGATGAAAAGTGATATACTCTTTAAATACTTTTGAAACTTCATTAAAAGGAGGCCTGTTGGGCTAGGAAGTTCCCAGGTGACAGTTCTTACCAAGCTTAGAGATCTGTGATAGGACGCTGCTATTGGAAAGTAGTTAGCCTGTAGATCTTCACCTAGCTGGTAAGCCCCAAGGAACCCTAGTTCCCATCCTTCCTTGTTTTTGTTTTCTATTACATCTACAACAGGAGCACTGTAGAGTGCAGGCAGATGCACTAGCGGAATAGCTTTAATGGATGCCAACCTTTGAATCTCCTAAGACTTCCCACATCCATGATACTTTCATAAACTTGATCATTGTGTCATCAAAAGAGACACTTCCCTGAGCTATTCTCTCAGAGGCAACAATGAGTACAGGGCCATAGCTCTCATACTGGTCTGGGTTCCCTGAACTTTCACTGAATCCAGATATCCATTTTATGGAAGATAACTAGTTATGCTTTCAAAGAGTTCATTTTGTTCGATCTTACTATTAAATATATAAAATGGTTTGAAGAAATTTCTCTGGGCATTAGAGATGAATAATTTAGAGTTAGTGATTGAAACATTTTGCCTGAAGTTATACTATAGAGAGTTAATCAAATGGTCACTGGAACAGAAGAATTGCATGGCCTTCTCAAATGTCACACCTGGGAGTGTTCAGTAGACGGGTTGTAGAGCCAGAAGTTTGGTTTTTTTGCTCGACCAGCTGATGTTGATACTATTGTTTCCTAGTAGACCATGGTGTGAGGTGAAGGATTTGGATCACATTACCTTACATGAATTAAAACTTAATTGACAATATGTGGTCAAATTACTTTTCAAAAAGAATATCTGAAGTTGTCATTTGAATAATCATAAACTTTATGATTACTTGCTGATGTACCGGTGTCATCACTCAGGAGCCATAGCTGCTCTTGTTATTCAAGTTTGTCTTTCTCTTGTCAAGGAAACCCCATCTGATGTTCTGCATCGAGTTCTTGCTTTTCTACTACACACTCATTTATATTGTTTATATTTGTCTATCTGTTCCCAGGATTTAAATAGTCAGTTTCTTTCTTTTAATTTAGATCCATCTAATTCTTTACTATTAAAAATATATTTTACAAAGAATGTCTCTGATAAACTGTCCTAATCCATAACTTAGGAATTCAATTGGTATATATCTGAAAATATTATATATTAGTTTTTTGTACTCTAAAGTGTATCCTACATAACCTTCACATTTGTATAGAGTCATATTTATTACAAGGAAGGAAATGTGGGATATTCTTTTACACCGTGAATATATGTTGCTGTGATTGGTTTAATAAGAAGCTGACTGGACATAAGGTTAAGGAGAGAGCCAAACTAAGGGCACTGGGAAGAAGAAGGGTGGAATGAGGAGTTGCAAGCAGCTGCAGAGAGAGAGGCAAGATGGGCATGCTGTGCTGAGAAAAGGTGCCAAGCCACATGGCAAAGCATAGATAAGAAATATGGGTTAATTTAAATGTGAGAGTTGCTAGTAATAAGCCTGAACTATTGGCTGAAAATTCATAATTAATATTTAGTTTCTATGTCAGTTATTGGGGAACTGGCAGGAGGGAAAGAAAAGTCCTCCTACATGAATAAGTTTATTTCAGGTTGGTTACAGTGATGTATTTCTTAATATCATGGAATCTGAGAAGTTCAAGATCAAGATGCTGGCAGATTTGTAACATCAGCTCCTTCCTCAGAGCTCAGTGATTCTCAACCTTCCTGATGCTGCAACCCTGTAATACAGTTTGTCACATTGTGGGTACCTCCAATGATCAAACTATTTTGTTGCTACTTCATAACTGTAATTTGGCTTCTGTTATTAATCATAATGCAAATATCTGTGTTTTCCAAAGGACTTAGGTCACTCCTGTGACAGGGTTGTTTTCCAAAGGGGTCACAACCCGTAGGTTGAGAATCATAGTCAGCTGGTGTCTTCTTTCTGAGTCCTAATGAGGCAGAAGGGATAAATAAGATTTGTTATAAGGACACTAATCGTGTGCAATGAGGGTACAACCTTCATGCTCTGATCACCTCTCCTATTACATTGGAGATTTAGTTCCAACATAAAAATTCTGAGGGAATCATAGGCGTCTTTTTTGTTATGCCTACTTAATATAATAAATCCTGTCTTCATCCATGCTTCTTTTTCTTTATGCATTTGTTACCAGATGACTGGACCTTGTATGTGAATGCCTTTAGAGGTCAGTTTTTTCCCATTACTGTATCCCAGTACATAGAGATGCTTTTTTTAATATAATGGGCATTTTCTATATATAAAGAACTAAAGTAAAAGACAGAATCAGCTTGCTTTTTTTAAAAAAATAAAATTGTAGCATTCATCTTGGATAGAACATCTGGGAAGTTGTTTATATTGACTACAGAGCATTCTAGATTCCACTCCAATGATAAGCCAATGGTAATTTTCAACTGTTGTTTAAGTGTTTTAGGAAATATTGGTTTCAATGGGAACATTACTTATGGGATGTAACCTACATTTGTAGTGAATTAACCAAGGAGCTAATACATATGAGGAGGTCCTGAAATGGATTATCGGTGATTATCAACTTCTCAACAGTGATACTCTGGCTATAAATATGCCCCATTTTTCATCGTCAATGATTTAATTACAGGCAGTATAGTCAAATGGAAAGAACCAGAAATATTAAGTCAGAGAGGTCATTGGTTGTATTGACCTTAGGCAACTTATTTAATCTCTCAACAGCATTTTCTTCCTTTGAAAAATTGTAACTACAGGGAGTGGATTGTGACAATTAGATGAAATCTGTGAGACTTACGGAGAGCAGGCACTGTTTGGTTCATTGTTATATTCTCAGTGAGTGTCAAGTGTGAATATTGACTGCCACACAGTATTCTTAGTAAAACAAATATTTGATGAAAGAAAGAAAGAATAAATCATGTGTGCGGAGCATGTAGACCAGTGCCTGGCACAAGGTAGGTACTCAATATGTGATAAATGTTGTGTTAGTTATTAATAAATTACCGCATTTCTTCAGTTATACAAAGCACAGAGAGATTCAAGAACACCCAGTGGATTACAGCTGACTTGGGTTTATTCCACTTTGGATAAAATTGCAGGTGTGTGTTTTAACACTAGAATTAGAAAGTGCTTTCACTGGCTTTCCATTTGATGAAAAGAGCCATTCAACCCCAAAACTATAGCTGTAGCTAAAATAGAAGTTGCAATAAATTTCAGTTCATAGTAATGTCAAAACACGGTTTCTTGGACTTTTCTACTAATCTATGGCAGAATTACAAGTAAGTGGTCTTAATGCTTTCAGCTGAACTGTTTACCTTACATAGTGCTGTTAAGGTGAGACCCAGTGGTAGCAACCACTCAGACCTCTGTGGGTGAGTTTCCTGGCCTGTAATTGGGCTACCCAACAACAGAAAAACAGGAATTCTAGTCCCAGTGCTTCACACGAGTTAAATTATTTGACTGAATTTCTTTTTTTAAATTTTATTGATTTTTATTGAGCTCTATATTTTTCTCTGCTCCCCTCCTGCCTCTCCCCTCCCCTTCAACCCTCTCCCAAAGTCCCCATGCTCCCAATTTACTCAGGAGATCTTATCTTTTTCTACTTTCCATGTAGATTAGATCAGTCTCTCTTAGGGTCCTCATTGTTGTCTATGTTCCCTAGGGTTGTGATTTGTAGGCTGGTTTTCTTTGCTTTATGTTTAAAAACCACTTGTGAGTGAGTACATGTGATGATTGTCTTTCTGTGTCTGGGTTACCTCACTCAAAATGAGGTTTGCTAGCTTCATCCATTTGCCTGCAAAATTCAAGATGTCGTTATTTTTTTCTGCTGTGTAGTACTCCATTGTGTAAATGTACCACATTTTCATTATCCATTCTTTGGTCGAAGGGCATTTAGATTGCTTCTAGGTTCTGGCTATGACAAACAATGCTGCTATGAACATAGCTGAGCATATGTCCTGGTGGATATATATCCAAAAGTGGTATTATTGGGTCTTGAGGAAGGTTGTTTCCTAATATTTTGAGAAATTACCACATTGACATCCAAAGGGGCTGTACCAGCTTGCACTCCCACCAGCAATGCAGGAGTGTTTCCTTTACCCCACAACCTCTCCAGCATAAGTTGTCATCAGTGTTTTTGATCTTGGCCATTCTTACAGGTGTAAGGAATCTCAGAGTTGTTTAGATTTGCATTTCTCTGATGACTAAGGATGTTGAACATTTCCTTAAGTGTCTCTCAGTCATTTTAGTTTCCTCTGTTGAGAGTTCTCTGCTTAGGTCTGCATTCCATTTTTTTATCGGATTATTTGTTCTTTTAATGACCAATTTCTTGAGTTCTTTGTATATCAGACCTCTGTTTGATGTGGGGTTGTTAAAGATCTTTTCCCATTCTATAGGCTGTTGTTTTGTCTTGTTGACCATGTCTTTGCTTTACAGAAGCTTTTCAGTTTCAGGAGGTCCCATTTACCTGGGGTTATATCTAGGAAGTGGTCTCTTGTGCCGATGCATTCAAGTGTACTTCCCACTTTCTCTTCTATGAGGTTCAGTGTGGCTGGCTGTATGTTGAGGTCTTTGATCCATTTTGACTTGAGTTTTGTGCATGGTGATAGATATGGATCTATTTTCATTTCTACATCTTGACATCCAGTTATTCAGCACCATTTGTTAAATATGCTTTCTTTTGTCCATTTGATATTTTTTGCTTCTTTGTCAAAAATCAGGTGTTTGTAGTTGTGTAGATTAATATCCAGGTCTTTGATTCAGTTCAATTGGTTCTCCTGTCTGTTTTTATGCCAATACCAGGCTGTTTTCAGTACTGTAGCTCGGTAGTAGAGTTTGAAGTCAGAGATTGTGATGCCTCCAGAAGTTCTTTTATTGTACAGGATTGTTTTGGCTATCCTGGGTTTTTTGCTTTTCCATATGAAGTTGAGTACCATTCTTTTGAGGTCCGTGAAGAATTTTGCTGGGATTTTGATAAGCATTGCATTGAATCTATAGATTGCTTTTGGTAAGAGTGCCATTTTTATTATGTTAATTCTACCTACCCAAGAGCATAGGAGATCTTTCCATTTTCTGGTGCCTTCTTCAATTTCTTTCTTCAAAGATTTAAAGTTTTTGTTATACAAGTCTTCCACTTGTTTGATTAGAGTTACTCCAAGATATTTTATGCTATTTGTGGCTATTGTGAAGGGTAATGTTTCTCTGATTTTTTTCTCAGCCTATTTATCACCTTGTACAGGGTGGTTATTGATTTTTTTGAGTTAATCTTGTATCCTGCTTCATTACTGAAAGTGTTTATGAGCTGTAGAAGTTCCTTGGTAGAATTTTTGGGATCATGTAATTAAACTATCATATCACCAGCATATAGTGAGAGTTTGACTTCTTCTTTCTGATTCGTATCCCCTTGATCTCCTTTTGGTGTCTTATTGCTCTAGCTAGGACCTTAAGAACTATATTGAATAGATAGGGAGAGAGTGGATATCTTGTCTTGTTCCTGATATCAGAGAGATCGCTGGGAGTTTCTCTTCATTTAGTTTGATGTTGGCTGTCGGCTTGCTGTATATTGCCTTTATTATGTTTAGGTATGTTCCTTGTATCCCTGCTCTCTCCAAGACCTTTATCATGAAGGGATTTTTTTTCTTTTGGTTTTTGAGACAGGGTTTCTCTGTAGCTTTGGAACCTGTCCTGGAACTAGCTCTTGTAGACCTGGCTGGTCTCGACCTCACAGAGATATGCCTGCCTCTGCCTCCTGAGTGCTGGAATTAAAGGCGTGCGCCACCGCCACCCAGCAGGATGTTGTATTTTATTGAAAGCTTTTATTGGCATCTAATGAGATGATCATGTGGTTTTTATTTTTCAGTTTGTTTATATGGTGGATTACATTGGCAGCTTTTTGTATGTTGAACCATCCCTGCATCTGTGGGGTGAAGCTGACTTGATCATGGTGGATGATAGTTCTGATGTGTTCTTGGATTTGATTTGCCAGTATTTTATTTAGTATTTTTGCATTAATGTTCATGAGTGATACTGGTCTGTAATTCTCTTTCTTAGTTATGTCTTTCTGTGGTTTGGGTATCAGGGTAATTGTAGCCTCATGAAAAGAGTTTGGCAATGTTCCTTCTGTTTCTATTGTTTGGTATTAGTTCTTCTTTGAAAATTTTGTAGAATTCTGAGCTGAAACCATCTGGTCCTGAGCTTTTTTTGGTTGGGAGATTTTTGATGATTGTTTCTATTTCTTCAGCAGTTATAGGTCTGTTTAATTTGCTTATCTGGTCTTGATTTAATTTTGGTAAGTGATATTTATCCAGAAAGTTGTCCATTTCCTTTAAGTTTGACTGAATTTCTGATCTCGTATTAGTGAATTTTAAAACATATATCTTGGGCTAGCAAGACAACTTAGCTTGTAAAGTTGCTTATTGCCAAGCCTATGACCTAGTTTGATTCCCCAGGATCCACATGGTATGAAGACAAAACCAACTCCTACAAATTGTTCTCTGAACACAGGCATACTGTGGCTTCATAAACTTGCATGTGCCCTGGGGACACATACACACACACACTGGCACACACAAAAAATACATAGATGTAAAAAGAACTTTAAAATGCATTTTTCCTATTTCCAAGTGTAATCTAGGGAGAAAACATACATATGTTATCAAGAAATATTTGTAATTTCTGAATATTTGTGTCTCTTCCAAATTTACATGTTGAAATCTTACTTATTTATATATTGAAATATCCACCATACAGGATAGTATTAGGAGATGAAAATTGTAGTAGATTATTATACCTTGAAATAAGAGCTCTTTCAAATAGAATTAATAATACCTTTATAAAAGGTAGACCAGATAGTGAGTCTACCTTGATCTTGTGCTCCCTAGCCTCCAGAACTGTAGGGAATAAATTTTTTTAATATATTTTTTTAATTTTTCTCTGCTCACCTCCCTGCCACATCCCTCCCTCCCTCAACCCTCCCCCAAGGTCCCCATGCTCCCAATTTATTCAGGAGATCTTGTCTTTTTATACTTTCTACTTCCCACATAGATTATATCTATGTAAGTCTCTCTTAGTGTCCGTATTGTTGTCTCAAGGGAATAAATTTTTATTGTATACTAGCTTCAAAGCTCTAGTATTTTGTTATGGTAGTCAAAATAGACTAAAACAGAGACCTTGGTTGCAAGCAAATGGGGAAGATTTTTATTTATTTATTTATTTTTGGTTTTTTGAGACAGGGTTTCTCTGTAGCTTTATAGACTGTCCTGGAACTCACTCTGTAGACCAGGCTGGCCTCAAACTCACAGAGATCTACCTGCCTCTGCCACCTCTCTGTAGCTTTATAGACTGCCTGGAACTAACTCTGTAGACCAGGCTGTCCTTGAACTCACAGAGATCTGCTTGCCTCTGCCTCCCGAGTGCTGGGATTACAGGTGTGCACCATCATCACCCGGCTGCAAGTGGGGAAGGTTTTGAGAAGACAGCAGGTATATGTATACAAACAACAATAGTTTGTGTATTGAGGTCTGAGTGAGCTGCTGGAACAGAAAACTAGGAAACCCTCAGAACCTTGGTGTCCACAGTCCACTCGCTTGCACACTGTGCTCCCCAGTGACATGCTTTTGCTTACTTTTGTTGGCTTTCTCCTGGAGTAGCTCTGTGGGTTCGTTAACATTCTGGATCTTCAGTTGGTAGTCTTAGCTGACAGTCTAGGAACTTTACAGTTGAAAGGCTCTTAGAAAGTGAGTAGAAACTCAGCTTTTAAACTACAAATTGTTCATTCAGTTAACATGATACAAGGAAATGAACATACCACTTGAAGGTTGGTTGCGGTCTACATTTTTAGTTAACCATTCTGTTGCTAGAACAAAACAAGTAATTCTCACACCCTAGACCAAAACATTCTGTAGGCAAACCCTGGGTTTGCTCTCTGGGTGGAATCCACTGTTATCTCCCTAAGGGAGTAGGAACTTAGGATCCTTAGGCTTTTATTTGGGGTACAAACATATCTACTTCTCTATACCTGAAATACAAGGTCTGGGTACTAGCTACACCTGTTGACAATAACCTTCAGAGAGTGGAACTCTCTAATCTTAATCTAGGTGGGACCTTTGTTTGAGGTAGAAAACAGACAATAACCTTGAATGAATAGAAGTTCCAACTCTCCCACTGTTGGTCAGGGTGGAATGGTAACAATTTGGAGCAAGCTGAACCTCTCTGACCTTCAGACAAGGTGGAAACAGGCTCACATTTTTGGGCCTCCACATTACCTTTATTAACTTTCCCACTAAACTAAGCTTCCTTACTACATTTGTTAAAAACCCTTAATCATCAAAATTCCATTTAAACTAACAATATTATTGCATAAAGTAATTACTTCAATTAAACAATACAATTTAAGAGGTAGTCATCTTGAGAGTAGTTCACAGGTGAAAATGTCCAGTAGAACGGGATATTTCTGTGAAATAATCACATTACATTAAAGACAGTGAGGATCCCCTTGAAGATGGACACTATAAAATAATCCCACACTAGCTCAGAATTGAGTATAATAAGAGGTTGTTTATTTAGGGATAAAATCACAGATCACAGTCCTCTGCATGAATGGGAAACAGGAACCGAATCCTGAAGCCAAGAGAGAGTGAGTATGTGCTTTATACCAGCATTTATAGTGTAAGAGGCCACTCCCAAGTGGGCTGGTATCTTAAAGGCTATTTGCTGAAGGAGTTCCCACAGCATCCCCCAACACCCATTCACACCACGCCTGATACCAGAGAAAAATTGCAAACTTGTAAGGGTACAGAAGTAGAATAAGGTATTTTGTAGCCAAAGCCCTTAGGGCTTTGCCTATCTGAGGTTAACCCATCAGTGACTTGCTTCCTAGTGGGGTCACACTCCTGATGCTCAGTTGCCACCTGCTGCTCCTCTGACATGACCACGTGACATATTCCTGTGTGTTTTGATAACCTATGTACTTCAAAGTCCCTATTGCTCTTTATTTATACCTTCTCAACTTTCCTTTCTCTCTTTCTTTTTTAAAATATTTATTTATTTATTATGTATACAATATTCCATCTGTGTGTATGCCTGCAGGCCAGAAGAGAGCACCAGACCCCAGATGGTTGTGAGCCACCATGGTTGGCTGGGAATTGAACTCAGGACCTTAGGAAGAGCAGGCAATGCTCTTAACCTCTGAGCCCCCTTTCTCTTTCTTTCCTTCCTCTCTCCCTCCCTCTCTCTCTCCCTCCCTATCTCCCTTCCTTCCTTCCTTACAAGGGTTTTTTATGAAATCCAAATTGGCTTTGAACTCACTGACTCCCTAGTGCATGTGCTGCTATGCCCAGTTTATTCAGTGCTGGAGATTGAACCCAAAATTTTATGCAAGCTGAGTATTCTGGCAGTTGAGACACATCCATAAGTTGTCACCTACACTTTGCAATCATTTAACTCATTTTTTTCTGATAGTCAACTTTTATATCCAATTAGAATTTATTTGAATTTTTCTTCTGAAATTAGTTAATGGTTTTTAATTTCTAGTTTATTTGGTTCCAACAAGCATAAATATTCTTGAAACTTTTATTTATTTATTTATTTATTATACATTACTAATGATTTATTAAGTGCTTTCATGTGAAGCAGAATTGGTTTCAAGATTTATCCCACTGATTGTATATAGCTCCATATAAATTTAATCATTGCAAATTTGGAATAGATTTTAATATGGTATATCTAATTATCTTTATCCTCATTTTCATTGCTCCTTTTTTTTTTTTTTGGTTTTTTGAGACAGGATTTCTCTGTAGCATTGGAGTTTGTCCTGGAACTAGTTCTTGTAGACTAGGCTGACCTCAACCTCACAGAGATCCATCTGCTCTGCCTCCCAAGTGCTGGATTAAAGGTGTGTGCCACCCAGTTCCATTGCTCCTTTTTATCCTTAAACAAAATGTGAGAATTTTTTCTCTTTCTATTGAATAAACAATATTGCATTGCTATTTTCATTTAGAAATTTCCTAAAACTATATTTTGTTGTATCCATTTTTCTTATTTGATAACTCACAGGGTTTAGAGGAGTTTTAGTGTCTGTATAAAGTCACCTCACAGTTAATGGAGAGGAGATGAGTAAGTACGGAATACTGGCTGAAATATTCATTTCACACATACTCTAAATTCTGTTCCAAGATAAAGACACAAAAAGCCACAATTCTACATGATGATTATTATCCCTATTTCTTTCCCATTCCCACTCCATTCCCATTGCTTTTATGGAATTAGACTTTGCCATGAGGCCATCAGTTCTATTTCTATCAAATATATATTAAGTTTGCTGCCTACTCCACTGAGGGTGTTGGATATTTTATAGGGAAAAACTCCTGAGGACCTGTAGAGATCCATCTTTCTAATCTTACCCATAGGGGTGCTTTTTGCAAATAGTTGTGATTTAATATTCTGAATAATATAATAAATTGTTTGAACTATATGCTTATAGTTTGAACTCAGAGGTCAAACTTAGGACTTGTAGGCAATATGCATATAGAACCTATCACATTTGTGTGTTCTGCCAGGTCTTCAATCAACATCAACCAGATACAAACAATCCCAAATTCTCCTTTGTTCTATAATGTTCTCCTTGTACCCAAACGGTAATTGTGCTATCTGTTTAAATTGTTGCTTTTACTGGCTTGTTTGAGATTTTTCTTTCTAAATATTGCAAACTCACCTATAAACTGAAGGCATGGTTTCAGGGAGCTGTAAAGGATGGAGGGAATACCCACTCTGGTAATAACGAGCTGGAGTCTCAGGTTTTAAAGGGACTGTGAGTTTGGCTTTGTTCTGTCACTGCAGCAGGAGTGTTGTAAACACTTGGAAATCACCACATCCAGGCCTAGGCTCTCTTTGCTCCATCTCATTCTATAAACTTTCACTCCTGCCCTTCAAAATATGAGAGAATTGACCTCATTACTATTTATAGAGACTTCGCTTCCACAACAGCCCAGCGCTCTTCTGGGGCTCTTAATGTTACAGCACCTATGGCAAGCCCTCAAGTCAGTGTGCTATTACATATTCTAAAATATCTTGTAAAGAGGAGGTGAAGCACACTCACTCTCTATGTAAGGAGAGCTCTGCATCTCCATAAACAGCCGCATGTAAGAGAAGATCATCCTAAACAGGCTGGGCAAAGCCGGCTGACACAGTGTAGACTACTCTGTTTTCAAAGTCCATCTACCCAGAACACAAGGGACTCAAGGGACAGACCCTGTGCTTTTTGCTTCGGGGCTTCTGTTTCTATGTGTACTTTCCTTTAAAAGGTAGCCCTTCTGGCATTCTCCTTTCTCTTGGTATTCTGTAGAAGGCTGAGTCACATTTTTCTCCTTTTCTCTGAATGTGTGTAGAAGCACATGCGTATGTAGATGTGTGACCTAGATGCCTCTGTGTGCACAGGCATGTGGAGATTCGAGGTTGATATTAACATACTTTTGTGTTTTAAGGCTTGTAATTTTTGAATTACGTCTATGTGTAGGATATGTGCATGTAAAGGCCTATGAAGCCAGAGGGGAAAACAGACCTCCTGGAGTAATAATCACAGGGTGGGAGTGGTGCACTCCTTTAATCCCAGTATTTGGGAGGCAGAGGCAGATGGATCTCTGAGTTTAAGGCCAGCTGGCTACTGAGTGAGTTCCAGGCCAGGGCTACATAGAAAGACTCTGTCTTGAAAAGCAAAAAGAAAACAGAACAAAAAAACCAAAAAGCAAAAACAGAGGGAGGGAGGGAGGGAGGGAGGGAGAGAGAGAGAGAGAGAGAGAGAGAGAGAGAGAGAGAGAGAGAGAGAGAAGGAAAAAACAAAGCCTCTTAGTAGCTAAGCATTACTTGGGGCAAAATGGTTAACAAACAGACAAGGCTACAAAATATTTGAAAAGTACCTAGCTTACCCACATGCTAGTTTAACATTTTAGGGTCCCCCCCCATATAACAGCCTTGACAGCTGTATACCAGGTTAGCCTTGAACTCCAGAGTGCTGAGATTAAGGCCTGTGCCACCACTGCTCAGTCATTTGTAGAGCTTTTAAGGAAGAGAAGCATTCAAGAATGGGAAGATAGTTTATAGCTTACAGCAGATCTCTTGCTTAGCATAAACAAGGTCCTGGGTTCACTCTTCACTACTGTGATTTAAAATGTATAGAAATGCAAGAAAAGAGGTATTTTCTGGAAGACCAGGCTTAAAAAATAGTGTTTAATAGTTTTTAAATAAACTTTGAGTTTTATATCTATATTCATGCTTTGGTTTTTCCAGCAATCTGTTTTTCGTTGCTTTAAAGTGATTCTGTATAGGAATTATGATTGACTCCCCTGAAGCAACACAAAGGTGAAGGAATCAGGGTAGGTTTTACACCATTAATTAACATGGTCATTTCCACAGTGTTCATTCCTACCTCGTGATTGTCGCCATTCATTAGGGGGAATTTTTCTTTAGCCACCAGAGGAGTCATATTGAAAGACTGTACCAAATCAAAAGTGCTTCTTGTACCTTAAAAGAGAAATTGTGATAAAGGGGGCGCTATGTCTCATTACAGATGGCTGTGAGCCACCATGTGGTTGCTGGGAATTGAACTCAGGACCTCTGCAAGAGCAGTCAGTGCTCTTAACCATTGAGCCATCTCTCCAGCCCTGCTGATGGCATTCTTAAAGACCAATGTTTGATTATGTATCGTATTTCTCTGGACAGGCACATGTGGTAATTTTTGAAGCCATATACTTGTGTGTATAGCCTCTAAAGGGGAAAGAGGAATACTGAGCAGAGACTGGCCTTACTTTCTAAAGACCCTTAGGCCAATCATGTTTGATTCCCAAGACACCCTTTGTTATGTTTGAAGCATAGTTATTGGTGACTCTTAATAGCACAACACAGAAGCTGAAAAGTAGTTTTAAAGAGAGCCAGTCATGTGATTTCTGAACATAATCTTCTTATTGCATTTTGCAAAAATGCTGCCCTTCAACTTTTACATTCCAGTTGAGCCTAAACACGGTGGCTTTCAATGATGTAGAAGGCATGAAGCTCTATGCACTAAACGCTGTGTTGACAAAGGAAACTCACTAGCAGGGATTTCATTAACTGGGGATTAAGCTAAACCCCTTTCCCTGAATTGCCAGTAAATGAGACTCTTATCTAAAATTTCACATTAAGTTCAGTACAACTGAAATGTGTGTTCTCACATGTGTGTGTTTGCTGAATGAGTGTGTGTGTCCATGAGGGCAAACACCAAAGAGAGTTTCTGAAAGCAATTCTAATTTCATTAGCAGAAAAAGCACAAATTTCTCTGGCAAGCACAAGGCACTAAATGAGGGAAAATCTTACAACTTAAGCATACTTGATATATCTGATATGTGTGTGTATATATATATATTTATTTGTGTGTGTACATAAATATCTACATATATGTATATACTTGTACATGTTCAATACACATACAAGTGTGCAAATGAGAGATTATCTACTGTAGGGGTGAGTTTAGGCTTAATTTGAGAGAATGTCTTTGATGTTTACATAGTGGAGAATGTTAAAGATTTATTATTCTTTATTTATGTGTATGAGAGAAAGAGACACAGACAGACAGACAGACACACACACACAGGGAGAGAGAGAGAGATAGAAAGAACATGTATGTGTCTGTGATTGTTATGTGTGGGTGCGAGTGCCTGACCTAGCATAGGCTGAAGTGGGCATCAGTATTTTCCTCTATCACTGCTTGTTCCTTTGAGGTAGAGTCTCTCCTTGAGCCCTGGGTACACATTTCAGTGAGGCTAAAAGCCAGCAAGCCTTAGGGAGCCCCCCGTCTCCCCACTTGGTACTGGGTTACAAGCTTTGCTGAGGAATACCCAACTTGTTATTATTATTGATTATGGAGCAAGCACTCTTTTTTCAACTTTAAGGATTTTAACATTTTTTCTTATATGGGCATGTCTGTCTCTGTGTGGGTACATGCATGTGCCTGCACAGTCTAGAAGACGGTATCAGATCCCCTGGAACTGGAGTTCCAGGCAGTTATAAACCCATGACCTGGGTGCTGGGACTCAAACCCAGGCTCTCTGGATGAGCAGCAAATTCTCTTAAACCCTGATTCATCTCTCCAGTCCCTAGAGCAAACACTCTTGATTATCCTGTGAACTCTTTTCCAGTTCCATCATAGAAACTTCTAGAAAGCTATTTGCAAAATTGATCCTGAAAGCACCCCCTTAAAGAATATTTCTCAGTTTTCTTTGTTGTCACTATTCTATTTCAATTTGTTTATGATTACTCAGGTATACTGAGGTAAAATTGTTCAGGGCCAGAGAGATGGCCCGGTGTGTAAAGAGGCCTGTCACTTAAGATGACAATCCAACTTGAATTCAATCCTGGGACACCACATGGTAGAAGGAGAAAAATGACTCCTATAGTTTGTTCTCTGATGTTCACGTGATTAATCATGTAACACATATGTGCACACAAAAATAAGGGATGAGGGAAGTAAATTTCAAGGGAGGGGAGATGGAACACCATGGTATAAAAGTTTAAAGGGAAGAACAGAACAAGAAAGATTAAATGAGATGTGGGATGAGACAGCAGGGTAGAGGAGGGGCTGTGTGAGAGGGGATAACTAACATTAAGGACACTTTGAAAAGTTAATATGGAAATCTACTACTTTAAAAACTTCACCAAGAGATAGTGTCCTTGAGGAGGGGTATGGATGGAGAAGGTGGGATTGGGATCAGGAGGGATCAAGTTGTAGGGGGATGGAATGAGAGAGTACTGGGAGAGACAGCTGGGAAGGGGGGCATCTATGGGATAAGCTAAAAACCTAGTGCAATGGAAGTTTCCAAGAATCTATGAGGATGACTAAGACTCCTAGCTATGGGGGATATGGAACTGAACCAGTCATCTTCTGTAACCCAGAAGACTTCCGGTGGAGGGACTGGAACACCAATTCAACCACAAAACCTTCGACTTACAATTTGTCCTGCCTACAGGATATGCTGGGGTAAAGGTGGTGCAGAAATTGTGGGAGTGGCCAACCAATGACAGGTCCAACTTGAGACTCATACTATGACAGCGAGCCCATCCCTGACACTGCCTGGAGAGCCAGGAACTGGAGGCTGGACAGCTAAGAGACCTAGGACAGAAAAACACAACTGGCAAAAAAAGTCAATGAAACAATTCTTAATGATATTTTGCCATACACATAGATTGGTACTTAGTTCATCTGTCAGAGAGGCTTCACCCCAATACTGATGGAAACAGATGCAGACCCAGTCAAACATTAGAGGAGCTTGGGGAATCCTGTTGAAGAGGGGGAGAAGGGATTATAGGAGCCAGCAAGGTCAAGGGCAGCACAGGAAGACCCACAGAATCAACTAACTGGGGTTCATAGGCAATCACAAAGACTGAACTGACAATCAGCAAGTCTGCATGGGAATGGGACTGACCTAGCCCCTCTTCACATATGTTACATTGCATAACTTGGTCTTGTGGGACTTCTAAGAGTGGGAGCAGGGACCGTCTCTGACTGTGTTACTTGCTTTTGAGACCCTTTCCTCCTACCAAGTTGTCTCGTGTAACCTTAATAGAAGAGGAGGTGCCTGGTGACACTTCAACTTGATATGCCATGTCTGACTGATATCCATGGGCACCTGCTCTTTTCTGAAGAGAAATGGAGAAGGAATAGAATGGGGGAAGGACTGGGAGGAAAAGAGGGAGGGAAAACTGCAATTGGGATGTAAAAACAATAAATATACAAAGAAATAAATACATACGAAGCTCCCTTCCCTAAATATATGCATGCACCTATATAAAAGAGTTTAAATGGAATATCCTATAACATAGCAATGATGCCTGTACTAGATATCACAGGCTAGCAAATAAAAAGCCCACTGACAGAAATGGATTACCTCTTTTGGTGTTGTTGGCCAGTGAGGTCGAATAAACTCACGAAGAGTACAGGACATTGTTAATACTATTGTCTACCCTCTAGAAATTGATGCTAGGACCCTATAGCTGAAGACAATACATACTTGAGTCACATATCATGGGAAATTAAGCTGGTATTCATCTGGAAACTTCATTCCTACTGCTAGCTTTCATAGTACTGGGAGGTGCTATGCGTGCTACCAGAGGAGGAAAGTAATTACCAGTCGTACCCAGATGTGAATTTTGAGAACTACAGTAACTACTGATTACTGGCTTGGCAGCACACACTGGTTGGTGCAATAGTGGTACAAATGTCTTGGGAGTAACTAGCCACTTTTTGATTGGATTTAAGGCCTGCTCCCCAAGTTGAAACCCATACCTCACAGCAATACTGAGGCCGGGAATCTGTGGCTAAATAGGTCATAATCCCTGGGGGGGGCATACTACTGTTACTCTGATAAATGGAGATAACAGTAAAATGACTCCTGATGACTTATGATTATAGATTAATGTTTCTGCCAGCCCTCATTAGAGAAGTTTCCTTTTGTAGTAGATAGTGACTAACACAGAGACCCACAACTGGTCAAGGTACAGAGAAGGAGAATCTGTAGAGTGCTCATCCCTCACGGGGTCTATATCACATTCCCTCCTCTGAGGATCATCTCAGAAGACGGAACACAAAGACTGTAAGATCCAGAAGTGGTGGGTGATGACAAGGAAATAGTGTCTTCTGGACTCAGCAGGGCAGCTGCAGATATGAACTCCTAGTGGTAATGGCAGCATGCAAAAGGCCTGTGGCAGCTAAAACCAGACCAGATTCCAACATGGGGAAGGGAGGTAAGTACTTGTAGCAAGTGATAGCTACCAGGAGAGGGAGAGACAGTTTTATCTAAGAGTATAACCTCTAGTGAGCTGATCACGTTACAATAGAGAATCACATATCCATGAGTATATGGGCATTACCAACTGTACTAGACGGATTGAAAATAAGAAAAGGATAAAAGTGGGGAAGAAAGGGGAGTGGATCTGGGAGGAGCAGGGGTAGAGAGTTAATATAGTAAAATACAGCATTGTATAAAATTCTCAAAGAACTAATATAAATGAGAAAAGTAATAAAATGAAAAAATTGTTCAGCTTATATTCTTTTTCCATATCTACATGCGTAAAATTTGAAGGCAAAATTTATTATAAGTGAGCATGTCTATAGAAACATCCTTCATGATTAAATGATAATGTTATTTATTTATTAACTACATTTTTACTTGGAAGCATGAATGTTATAGATTTAAAATAATTTAAAAACCATTTTATTGATTTTTTTTTAGCAATTTCTTTCCCTGGGGGCTGGAGAGATGGCTCAGTAGTTGTCTTAACTGGTTGCTCTTTCAGAGGTCCTGAGTTCAATTCCCAGCAACAACCATCTAGATGAGATCTGATGCCCTCTTCTGGCCTGCAGGCAGACATGCAGCTAGGGTACCATATAGATTTAAATATTTTATATATTTATTTTATATAAATAAATCTTAATTTTTCCCTATGATCAGAAATACATTTTTTCATAAAATATATGATTATAGGTTACCCTTCTATTATTCCCAATTTTTCTCCATTCCCTCCCATCTGGATCCACTCTCTTTTTGTCTCTCATTAGAAAACAAACAGGTTTTTAAGAGATAAAAGTAAAATAAAATCCCAGCCCTCAAGGAAGAGACAGGTGGATCTCTGAGTTCAAGGCCAGCCTGGTCTATAGAGCTAGTTCCAGGATGGCCACAGCCACACAGAGAAACCCTGTCTAGAAAAAAGACCAAAAAATTTTACAATAACATAAAACAAAAACTAGCACATTGAAGTTGGAGAAGACGAACAAAGAGAAGGAAAAGAGCCAATAGAAGGCACAAAAATCAGACCCACTCATTTTCACACTCAGTAGTCCCATATAATCACTAAACTGAAAGCCACAATACACACACACACACACACACACACACACACACACACACACACACACACACACACAGAGGACCCGGTGCAGATCAGTGTAGGCCCTGTGCATGCTGCCCCATGCATGTGAATTGATATGAGCTTTGATCATGTTGATTTAGAGGGCCTTGTTTCTTGGTGTCCTCCACCCCCTCTGGCTCTTACACTCTTTCTGCCTCCTCTTCTCCCAGGTTTCCCTGAGCCCTAGGGGGAGCGATTTGATGGAGAAAAAAAATCCCTTTACAGTTAAGTGTTCCAAGGTCTCTCACTCTGTTCATAATGTCTGGCTTTGGCTTTCTATATTTGTTCCCTTCTTCTGTAGGAGGAAGCTTCTCTTACGATGGCTGAACAAGGCACTGATCTCTGAGTATAGCAGAATGTCATTTTATTGCTGTGTTTTATTTTATTTTATTTTTTTTTACTTTTCTTAGAATAGTAGTATTTGGTTTTACCTTTGGACCCTGGATTATCTAGTTTCTGTTCTTCATCACCCAAGCTGTGTTGGGCATGGAATGGGCCTTAAGTCAAACCATGTATTGGTTGGTTATTCCTACAATCTTTGCCCCATCTTTGCCTTAGCATATTTTAGAGGCAGAACAGGATAGCAGGTCAAAGAGCTTGTGGCTGTCTTGGTGTTTATGTTTCCTTTTTGGTAGTGTTTGGAATATCTTTCTGTACCAAAGACCCTAGAATGTAGGGTGAAGGCCCTATGTAGGCATCAGCTCAACTTCCTCATATTCAGTGAGTTGTGTAGGTGTTGTCTTCAGCAATGGGGCCTTGCTATCCGTTTGCGGAGCACAACCTATAGTCTTGTCAATAGCCTGGGTTGTTTGTAATAGTCCATTACAACTCAATTAAATGTAACCCAAGCAGGGTACTGGAGGCTTCATTTGGTGACAAGAGATGGCCAGTGGGGACTCTGTTTCTTTCTTTTTTTAATTAAATAGTTATTTATTATGAATACAATATTCCTTCCATGTATGCTTGCATGCCAGAAGAGGACTGTGAGCCACCATGTGGTTGCTGGGAATTGAACTCAGGACCTCTGGAAGAGCGGTCAGTATTCTTAACTTCTAAGCCATCTCTCCAGCCCTGGGGGACTCTGTTTCTTCCATTTATTTGGTGTTTCATTTAGATCATCTTCATAGGAGCATATATTTTAGGAAGCTTCTACTGTATTAGGCTTCCATATTACCCCTCAAACAGGTCTTCATTTTAGCTGTCTCTCCCCATAGTCTCTCCCTCACCTCCTCTTCCCTTTCCCTCCTGTCTTAGATTTTCAACAGTTGTGAAGCGACACCATGACCATGGCAACGCTTTATAAAGGAAAACTTCATTGGGGTGGCTTACAGTTCAGAGGTTTAGTCCATTGTCATCAGGGTGGGACATGGCGGCCTGCAGGCAGTACTGCAGAAGGAGCTGCTAGTACTCTATCTTGATCTGAAAGCAACAGGAAGTAAACTGGAATACTGGGTATGGCTTAAGCATATATGGGACCTCCACCCCCATCCCCACAGTGACACACTTCCTCCAACAAGGCCATACTTATGGCAACAAAGCCACATCTCCTAATAGTGCCACTTCCTATGGGCTTATGGGGGCTGATTGCATTCAAACTACCTCACCTCCCCACTTGATCCTCCTGTTACAGGTCCCCACCCCTCCATAGCTATCTATTTCTCTTTCCTAATGAGGTCTAATATGATTATAAGTGAGCATATTTACAGAAACATCCTTCATGATTAAATACTATAATTTATTAACTATATTTTTACGTGGACTGCAAGTGTTATCGGTTTAAAAAATAATTTTAAAAACCATTTTATTTATTTTTCACAGTTTTGCTTATTTTATGTGTATGGATGCTTTTCCTTTGTGTATGTCTGTGTACCAGATAAAGGTCAGAAAAAAGCATAAGATTATTTGGAACTGGAGTTACTGATGGTTTTGAGCCACCATATAGGGTGCTGGAATTTGAACCCAGGTCTTCAAGAAGAGCAGCCAGTGCCCTTAACTGCCAAGCCCTCTCTCCAGCGCCTATGCCAATTTTTAAAATATGAATAATTTGGGATAATATTTGAGTTTAAAGGATATAGCTTTTAAAATGTGCTGTTATAATCTAATTTTAATAATGAAGTATATGATGAATTTTATGTTTATAAATTATAGCTCTGAGAGCTGAAAATTGGTCCTGGCCCTTCTCTGTAGATGATGAATTATATTCCTCTCTTTCCTTTGCACACTAGTCAGCAGAAGCACACATAATATAGCAAAAACTCTTAGAAGTTAAATGACTTTAGGCCTTCTCTCTTATATATGTTTGCTAAATGTGGGCAAGAACACAGATAGTTTTCCTATAGTCTTGTTTAGAGTTTTCTTCTTCATTTCACACAGCATTTTTACTATTTGTTTTCACTTTGAAGAAGTTTCATTGCCTGAAATTATAGTATAGAAACCTCAAAGCAATCAAAATCTAATGAAATAACCACCAATTTATAAATAATTTAAAAAATTTACACCTTATAGAGTAAGGGGTTGGGTGGGGAAGGAATTCCCAAGGTAGGGGAAACAGAATATATAGTTAAGGAGAGACTGAAACAAGAGGAGTAAATGGAGAGGGAGAAGGAAGACAGGGGTAAGGGAAGAAGCTATCTTCAGTTGACAACTGCTCTTAAGGAAAATTTTTCTTCAGTGGTGTCTCTGTGGTTATACAAGCCACATTTAAGGATAGACCCCATCCCTAGCAGTAGATGGCCAACACAAAACAAACTCAATGGTATTTGTTAACCTTACTTATCTTTTCCTTATCTATATTGATTCCTGATTTTGTGTTTTTATGAGTTGTGTGTGTGTGCATGTGTTTTTGTGCTTTTTATTTTTCTCTGTTTGTC
The DNA here is from genome assembly GCA_004026605.1 of Ondatra zibethicus. Lineage (NCBI taxonomy): Eukaryota > Metazoa > Chordata > Mammalia > Rodentia > Cricetidae > Ondatra > Ondatra zibethicus. Next base: position 167,600 of record PVIU01001877.1, on the reverse strand, counting down.
TATTTACTTTATTTCCTTTTTTTTAAAAATTGACCCACTCATCAATTAAATTAAATTTCTAAAGAGAGAAAAAGAAGGGTACAGAGCTGGATGGGTGGAAAGGATCTGGGAAGAGATGAGGGAGGAGAAATCATGATTAGATAATACTGCCTAAAAATTCATTTTCAATAAAAATAATCTGAGCTGGAGAGATGGTTCAGTGGGTAAGAACATGTATTATTGTCTTGTTCGCTGTTCTATTGCTATAAAGAAACTCCATGACCTCAGCAGCTCTTATAAAAGAAAGCATTTAATTGAGGGCTGGCTTACAGTTTCAGAGGGTCAGTCCATTATTACTATGGCAGGGAGCATGGTGTCACTCATGGTACTGGAACAGTAGCTGAAAACTACATCCTGACTCACAGAGAGGAGGGGCAGGGCAGGCAGATACTGGACCTGTTATGGATTTTTGAAACCTCAAAGTCTACCTACCTTCATTGTCAAACTTTCTCCAACAAAGTCAAGTGTTCTCCAACAAGACCACACCTCTTATCATCTAATCATTCCCAAATAGTGACACTCCCTATTAAATAGTGTATGGGAGCCATTCTTATTCAAAACACCACAACTGTTCTTGTGGAGGACCCAAGTTTAATTCCTAACACTCAAATCAGGCAGCTCATAATTGCTTGTAGTTCCAGCTCTAGGGGTTGCCTCTAACCACCTGCACACACACACACACACACACACACACACTAGTAATAATGGTGATGATGAAGTTCATGTTCTTAAAAACAAATAAACAAAAACTATACCTTCATTTTCTCACTCTTCCTATATTTTAAAGTTTAGACATTGCATATGCTGTGTTATGACTTGCATATGAAATATTTTTCCACAGCCTCATGTGTTGAATACAGAGGTAAGGCCTGGTTGGGGGAAGTAGGCTGCTGGGTCATGTCTTTGTAGTTTTATCTGATGCTTTCTGCTTCCTATCTACAAGTTGTACAGCCCCCCTTCCATTCTCCTGCCACTACAACATTCTGCTTCAAGATTTCATAGTCAATAGAGTCAAGGATGATGGAGTAAAACCTCTGATGCTGTGGACCCAAATCATCTTTCTTCCTTTTTTCATAGTGACACAAATACTAGTATTCACATGGGCACAAAAGATAAACATTAAATTTATATTGATGGTTCCTGCAGACTACTGAGCTTTAATCTTCTTGTCTTAAATGTGTGCCTCTTTTCTCTCACGCTAAGAATTCTGCTTTTCAAGGGTATGTCAGAATTAGAATATCATTGAAACATTGATTTTTTTCTACCTGTGGACTACACAACAGTCTTTGAAGATCATGAGTGATGTCATTATCAATATGATGTCTGGGCACTGTTTAATGTGTTCGCATGCATGATTCTTTATATTCCTGGGGTATAAATTCTATTTACTTTCTTTTTGACATACTCGAGTATAACAACAAACACCCACCCAAATAAAACTCGGGGATATTCAAAAGGAGAAGAAAAATCTAGTGAACTTTGGAAGTATATGTTGTTGTAAATCCAAGTGCAATGTTAGGAACTGAGTAGATAATAAGAACAATTTTGGTTGGGCAGTGGTGGCGCACGCCTTTAATCCCAGCACTTAGGGAGGCAGAGGCAGGCGGATCTCTGTGAGTTTGAGGCCAGTCTGGTCTACACAGTGAGTTCTAGGACAGTCAGAGTTACACAGAGAAAAACCAAACCAAATTTAAAACAAAACAAAACCAAAAAACAAAGACAAAACAAAAAACAAAACAACACACAAAACAAGAACAATTTTGTTATCTGCTTCATTTGTCAGTAGTGGTCAGGTCTTAGCTAGAAAACCGTGTTCATGCCTTGTTCTTTCCTGAAGAGGTACTCTAGGACATTACAAAACACTTAAAGATATTTTTTAAAAACTGGAAATCGCAGGTAGGAGGAATACAATAGAATATAATAGATACCCATGCTGGAGGTGCAAAGGCTGGGGGATAATTGGTCATAATTGCCAAGTATAAAAAAGTCTCTAATTCTACTCAGGTTGGGTCATAATGACTGGAAATAAAAGTTGAAACTAAAAGTCACTGGCCTTTAAGTATTTACAAATGCTACACTTTCTAGGGGAAGCCAGGATCTAAGTCACATTGTTTATGCCTTTAGAGTTGACGCTGCAGTGGGCACTCTCAGACCGTCTTCCAGCATCTCTGGCAGGGACTCAGAGAGGTAGTCCCAAAGATTCAGTTGTGCTACATGGTCTGTATCTCTGGACGTAGCTCTTTTGTTTAGGATATGGGAGAGTGTTGATCAATGAGGATGTTTCTCTGAGGAAATACCAAGAGGATGCAACTACACACAGCTCTTGACTCTAGGAGGCGAGTTGCCCTGGAGCTGGGCTGTGGCTGTCTGTAGACCTGTATGCTAAGAAGGCTGTTGTACCTAGAAGCACTGGAAAGTGACCAAGGAGAGCATTCCTTGGCTCTTAGCAGCTTTTGCTTTGCACTGGGATTCTTTCTAGAGACTGACCCACGTGTCTGACACTGTGCTGTGTGACACACTGTGGTAACCACCTTCCTACTCTTTTTGGGGCGGGGGAGGAGCTTAGGCCAATGGAAATCAGCCTCAGTTTAAAAAAAAATCCAAAATTAAGCTCATTCCCTATAGAGGGATACCTTGCTCAGCCTCAATACAGGGGGGAGGAGCTTGGCTCTGCCTCAATGTGAAGTGCCAGGCTTTGTTGACTTCCATGGGAGTTCTTACCCTTTGGGAGGATTGGATGGGTGATTGGGTGGAGGGAAGGTGAAGTGGAGCAGGAGGAGGGTAAGGAGGGGGAACTGTGGTTGGTATGTAAAAAAACAAAAAACAAACAAACAAAAAAGCCTTTTAAATAAAAAAATTTTTAAAAGTCCAAAAATTAAACAAGTATTGCCTTGGGAAACAACAAAATGAATTACCTCCTAGGCACTCTGACAACAGTCCTAAGGAATTTAGGAGAAATTTAGGATTATAATTAAAAAATCAATTCTAAAGGAGAGCAACTTTCATTTATTGATAAATTATCACATCCTTTGAATTGGGATAAACCAAAAGCATTATGGTCTATAAATTCCAAGAGGCCCAATGAGGAGGACACTCTTGGTAGTGTCCCTTGCCGCTGGTGAAGATTCATGTCCCATCACCAATCGTGCAGTTAATGTGTGAGTCAGGGCCTGATCACTGAGTCACTCGGTACTGAAGTTTTGAGTTAAAAATAGATGCCAACTGAAGAATTCAATAATTTGAAAATTCCAGTCAGACATTTAAACAGTGATAATTACATGGGGAAGGAATAAGTCAACCTGAGCTTTTTTTAAAAATTTTTTATTGCTTTATAAATAATACCATTCAAAATTTCCACTTCCTCCCCTCCTTCTATTTCCCTCCCACTCCCCTACTCCCCCTCCTTGCCCTATGGGAAGTCCAAGGCCCTCCCACTCTATCCAGGCCTAGGAAGGTGTGCATCCAAACAGACTAGGATCTCAAAAAGCCAGTACATGCAGTAGAGACAAATCCCAGTGCCATTATCATTGGCTTCTCAGTCAGCCCCCATTGTCAGCCACATTCAGAGAGTCTGATTTGATCACATGCTTGTCCAGTCCCAGTCTAGCTGGCTTTGGTGAGCTCCCATTAGATCAGGCACACTGTCTCAGTGGGTGGACCAACCCCTCACGGTCCTGACTTCCTTCCTGATCTTCTCCCTCTTTCTGCTCTTCAACTGGACCTTGGGGGCTCAGTTCAGTGCTCTGATGTGGGTCTCTGTCTCTATCTCCATCCATCACTGGACGAAGGTTCTATGGTGATATTCAAGATAGTCATCAGTCTGACTATGGGACAAGGCCAGTTCAGGCACCCTCTCCTATACTGCCCAAGGACCTAGCTGGGGACATCTCTGTGGACACCTGGGAACCCCTCTAGAGCCAAGTCTCTTGCCAACCCTAAAATGGCTCCCTTAATTAATATATCTTCTTCCCTGCTCCCATATCCGCCCTGCCTCCATCTCAACCATCCCATTCCCCCAAGCTCTCCCCAATCCTCCCCCTCTCCCCTTCCCTCTACCACACCCTCACCCCCATGCTCCCAACTTTTGCCTGGCAATCTTGTCTGCTTCCAATTTCCAGGAGGATCTATATATGTTTTTCTTTTGGGTTCACCTTATTGTTTAGCTTCTCTAGGCTTGTGAACTATAGGCTCAATGTCTTTTGTTTATGGCTAGAATCTACTAATGAATGAATACATACCATATTCATATTTTTAGGTCTGGGCTATCTCACTCAGGATAGTGTTTTCTATTTCCATCCATTTGCATGCAAAATTCAAGATGTCATTGTTTTTTACCGCTGAGTAGTATTCTAATGTGTATATATTCCACACTTTCTTGATCCATTCTTCCATTGAGGGGCACCTAGGTTGTTTCCAGGTTCTGGCTATTACAAATAATGCTGCTATGAACATAGTTGAACAAATGCTTTTGTAGTATGATTGGGCATCTCTTGGGTATATTCCCAAGACTGGTATTGCTGGATCCTGAGGTAGGTTGATTCCCAATTTCCTGAGAAACCGCCACACTGATTTCCAAAGTGGTTGCACAAGTTTGCATTCCCACCAGCAATGGATGAGTGTTCCCCTTACTCCACATCCTCTCCAGCATAGGCTATCATTGGTGTTTTTGGTTTTAGCCATTCTGAGAGGTGTAAGATGGTATCTCAAAGTTGTTTTGATTTGCATTTCCCTGATCGCTAAGGAAGTTGAACATGACCTTAAATATCTTTTGGCCATTCGAACTTCTTCTGTTGAGAATTCTTGGTTCAGTTCATTTTTAATTGGGTTATTTAGCATTTTAATGTCTAGTTTCTTGATTTCTGTATATATTTTGGAGATCATACCTTTGTCTGATGTAGGGTTGGTGAAGATCTTCTCCCATTCAGTAGGTTGCCTTTTTATCTTAATGACAGTGTCCTTTGCTTTACAGAGGCTTCTCAGTTTCAGGAGGTCCCATTTATTCATTGTTGCTCTTATTGTCTGTGCTACTGGGGTTATACGTAGGAAGTGGTCTCCTGTGCCCATGTATTGCAGTCTACTTCCCACTTTCTCTTCTATCAGCTTCAGTGAGGTTGGATTTATATTGAGGTCTTTAATCCATTTGGACTTGAGTTTTGTGCACGGTGAATGATATGGATCTATTTTCATTCTTCTACAGTCGACCTGAACTTTTCACCTGGTAACAGTAATGTTTAATAGCCATTTAATGTTCAAAACCACTTACCTCTCTCTCCATCTATCTATCTATCTATCTATCTATCTATCTATCTATCTATCTATCTATCTATCTATCATCTATCTATCTATCGATGTGGGATTCCCCTCTGTATGCTGTGAATACCATTGGTTAATAAAGAAGCTGTTTTGGGCCTGTGATCGGGTAGAGCAGAGTTGGTGGAATGGGGGGTGTGGAGACCAGACGGGGTCCAAACTGGATGCTGGAGGAAAGAGGGCAGAGTCAGGGAGAAGCCATGGAGCAGCCACTAGAGAGAGAGACACACTGGAAAATAATGGAAAGGGGTTAAATTAAATGTAAAACCTAGCCAATAAGGGGTTAGAGCGAATAGGCCAAGCAGTGTAGAGGCCAGAGGAAAACCTGTGGAAGCCAGGTCTCCTTCCTCTATGTACAGCACAAGGATGGAACTCAAGTTGTGCATCAGGCTGGCAGTGCCTTTGCCTGCTAATCTGTCCTCCTGGCCCCAGACTAAAATTTTAGGACTCATTTTTGTTCTGGCAAAAGATGGGGGCAAGTTCCTCAAAGGATTTGCTACCTATTATGCACATGAATATTGGTCTCACATAAACGACTGGAGATAAGCACAACTTCACTAAACCGCTCTAGAGGACTCTGAAAACTGTGGGGCCAGCAGACACAGCCTTGTGCTTTGAAAATGTTTCGTCCTCAGCCTTTATCCATCATTTCTATTCACTTCAAGTTACTCTCTCTGTATTTGCTGGGAACAAAGTCACTAGAAAGTTCATTTCGCCTTTTCTCTTTTTTTTTAAAAATTATTTTTATTGAACTATATATTTTTCTCTGCTCCCATCCCTTCCTCACCTTTTCTTTTTAATATCATCAGTGGAATCAAAATTGGTTGAGAATGAAATTTTGTAAGTCAAATGTATGTAAACAGTACTTTAAAATGCACCCGATTTCCTGAGAATCATGTCTCCGAAGATTTTAATCAATAGATACATGAGATACCTTATAAAATACGTTTTTTTTTTCACCAAAGGCATCATTTTCCATCTCAGTTTTAGGTGCCCTCTGTCAGTATTTGATCTGATAGTATAAATCTCAAACAAATTGCTGCCATAATAATATTCTGCTATGGCATTCTAACTAGGAAAAAAAGTTATAGTTGACTTAGAAATGAGTTGACTCATTGACCAATGCATTCATGAATCGATGAGATGTATATAATCCCTTTACACACAAAAATAGTTTTTTAAGGAAATATATACATTTATCTCCATGATATGAATATTATCTACTTAGTTTTAGTAACTGTGACCCAATGTAAATAATTTTAAATGGACATATTTTTGTGTGCTCTCTTGCTTAAAATTGCCTATTATTGCTCTCTAAAGTGAAATTAAATAAAGCAGCAGAAGCTTTGCAACTCAAAGTTTAATTAATGTCTAAGCCTTCTAAAGACAGAGACACCATTTGAGTGTTTCTTGGGATGAAGATGGGAAGCAATGAACCCTTAACTCTCAAGCCTGTTTCTCATCTCTGACCATAGTTGAATGGCCATCCCATGTGGCATCCAGAATCGGTTTTATAGAAGACTTCAAGGCTCCCATCATAACACCATGGTTATTCGCTAAGTCATGGGCACAGTCGCTGAGCTAGCAAGAGTGGCTTCAGAGGTCAAAAGTTCTGATCTGGAGAATGGAAGTAAAAGGTCTTTGTTTTCATCAGCTTAGATTTTTAAAAAATGCTTTTATTTCAGTACTTTATGTTTAGATTTAACACTTTTTATTTACCATATTTTGTTGTTTAAGCTAAAGAAATCACTCCAAACATAGCCCCAGAGAGACTTCTTCCTGAAGACTGAGCGGTGACACTCAAGGGCTGGGCGCAGGATGCCGTGGTAGAAATGGTGCCGAGCATGTGGGAGCTCCTGGCTTCAATCCCCAGAACGGAAAACAGCAGCAGAAACAACAAAAAGACACTTGCAATGTATGTTACATAGTCTGTGAGAAAAGAATGCTTGATGCCATAAAAATATTTTAAGCATGAAGGAGGCCTAATTTAAATATTGATTAGTTTTTAATAAACACCATACTAAGGCCCCAGGATTCGTTTATTTTACAATTTCTTCAAATTGCACAACAACAAGCAATTGGGAAATGACAACTCTTCTATAGCACCGATAATGGTAGAAATCTGAATGTACAAAAATGTGCTTAGGTTTCCTTGCGTGCCAGTTCCTGTTAAGTTTCAGACCTAGCAAGGACGATCCAAGTGTGTTTTTTATTAAAGTTTAAACAACCAGCTCGCGTCATGTTCCTGAAGTCCCATCCATCATGCTACCGATTTCTTCTTGCCAGAGAAACATTATATTCTCTTGTTATGTTTCAAAGACAAGAAACACATTCAAAAAGTTTTGCCACTGACAAATGAGTAATTAAGGGAGTGAAAATCACAGACAGCATCGTGCTGGCTGGAAGGTGTTCAGGAGCAGGCTGAGGAGGCTCTCAGTATGCTTTGCGGTGGAGCATGCCAGGTTGATCCTAAATCTGTGAATTTAGTTTGGAATTATCCATCACAGAATATTCAGGACTAAAGTAACAGTGATCAGGAAAATTGTGGCAGAAAGGGCAGGAAGGGGGAACTGGGGTTAGTATGTAAAACTGTGGCAGAGATTACTATGCATTTAGAGTTGAAGAAAGCCTTTCCGGAGGGCATGGAACTAATAGGCAATCAGAACTAAATTTCTGATAAAATTTACAGTGCAAAGAACCAACGAGGGCCTGTTACTGTTCTACTCCTAGAAAGCTGGGAGTATTTGGGTACTTTTCAGGACAAGAGATTCCAGAAAAGGATTCCAACAACTCAGGGAATAATTGCAAGAATTGAAAAAATGAGATTGCTTAAAATTAGGAAGCCTCTATCCAGTAAACAACCAGCAGGGTAAAGAGAGAGCAACAGACATTTCCCAATTATATAGCCATCAGGCGATTAGTATCTAGAATCTACAAAGAACATAAAAAGTGAGTCAGTTATAAAAAATAATTAAATGATGTCACTTGCAGAAAAAATGCAAATCTGGATATCATCTTGTTAGGACAAATTAGTGAGAATCAGAAAATAGTTATTGTTTCATCTTCTTTTCTCTGAACATGTGGCAGATGTTTAAAGAGACAAACAGTTGGAACAAGAGATGATAGGGAGGGGAGACAAATGTCACGCGTTCTTCCTTAGATGTGGAACCTGGATTTGTATGTGGCGCGAAAGGAGAAAGGTACTGTTCATGGTGAGGAAGTAGGCCAGCAGGAGAAGAAGGACAAGGGAAGGATGGTGGGGGTTGAGTGTGGGCAAAGCTTTAGGATAGACTTATGTGAAAATGCCTTCGATTTCTTGAGATGTTTATAAATACATTTTAGAAAGCATATGGATACTACACAATGCAAATATATCCAAAAGTTAAAAATCAGACTCACATTTAGCTTAGTGAAAGTTGATTGTTCTCCCAGGCATGTTTGAAACAACCTGCAAAGTCACTCCCATTCACAGTGGGTCTGCTCCAGCCATCCCTGCATCTCTACACCCGAAGCCCAAAGGTCTGGTCTCAATACCTTCAGGCTGTTCTACTCTGACACTCAAACTCTGGGCAAAAAGCAGTCTTAGTAAATAACTAGCATAAAATAAATTATAAAGTTGATTAAGATTCCATACTCTGCATGCAACCAAAGGAGAAAGGTAAGCAACAGCCCAGCTACTAAGCCTGCTTGGGTGGCTAAGAACTTGAGACTAGCTAGGCCAGGCACCTAGGGGAAAGTCAAACACTACTGTTCTATCAAAGGAACATAGCAAGAAAATGACTCCTGAAGAAATTCTGCTATACTCCTAGATCCATGCCTTGCTCAGCCATCATCAGAAAAGCTTTTTCCTGAAACAGATGGGGACAAATACCCAAAACCAGACAAGATGCAGAAAGTAAGAGACCTTGGAACGCTCAGCCCTTAAAGAGATGTCTCCTCCAAATCTCCCTACTCCCACCACAGAACTCAGGGCACTCTGCTCAAGAGTAGGGAGAAAGAGTGTAGGAGGCAGAAGGAATGGGGCACACCAGCTGATCAAGGCCTTCTAGATACAACAGGACTGGCAGACATAGGAACTCACAGAGACTGTGGCAGCATGCCCAGGGCCTGCACAGGGCTGCACCGGATGGGGTACTGGAGCTGAAACAAGAAGTGGACACACATCCTCATCCTTAATCCAAAAAACTGTCTCCACCTAATAGCCACTTGAAAATGAAAAATTAGTTTTCTCCAAGGGAGTTTCACTGAAGCAAACTACTCTTTTTTTTAATTAAATTTTTTTTATTTCTCTCTGCTCCCCTCCCTGCCACTCCCCTCCCTCCCTCAACCCTCCCCCAAGGTCCCCATGCTCCCAAATTATTCAGGAGATCTTGTCTTTTTATACTTTCTACTTCCCACGTAGATTATATCTCTGAAGGTCTCTCTTAGTGTCCGTATTGTTGTCTAAATTCTCTGGGATTGTGGTTTGTAAGATGGTTTTCTTTGCCTTATGTTTAAAAACCACCTATGAGTGAGTACATGTGATAATTGTCTTTTTGTGTCTGAGTTACCTCACTCAAATTAATGCTTTCTAGTTCCATCCCTTTTCCTGCAAAATTTAGGCTGTTGTTATTTTTTTCTGCTATGTAGTACTCCATTGTGTAAATGTACCACATTTTTTTTTATCCATTCTTTGATCGAGGGGCATTTAGGTTGTTTCCAGTTTCTGACTATGACGAATAAAGCTGCTATGAACATAGTTGAGCACATGTCCTTGTGGCACGATTGAGCATCTTTTGGGTATATACCCAAAAGTGGTATTACTGGGTCTTGAGGAAGGTTGTTTCCTAATTTTCTGAGAAATCGCCACACTGACATCCAAAGGGATTGTATACAATATTCCTCCTGCATGTACACCTCTATGCCAGAAGAGGGCACCAGACCTCATTACAGATGTTTATGAGCCATCATGTGGTTGCTGGGAATTGAACTCAGGACCTCTGGAAGAACAGCCCATGTTCTTAACCTCTGAGCCATCTCTCCAGCCCCTGAAACAAACTACTCTTAAGGGCAGACCCCATGCCCAGCAGTAGATGCCAGCACAAAATGAACTCAAGGGCATCACTGGAGGGTCTTTGCTTCATAATGTTGTCAGGACTATTTATTTATTTATTAATTTTTACCTTATAGGTCCTTTGTGTGTATATTTATAGCTTCTAGCTCTATTTTTTCATGGCATTCTTATATATGTGAATGGGTGTGTCTCTCCATCAAATGTATGGTTTGTTATGCTTTTTCTTTTCTTTTTATTCTTTTGAGACGGGGTCTCTCTGTGTAGCCTTGCCTCCCCAGAAACTTGCTTTGTAGTGCCAGGATGGCCTTGGACTCAGAGATATGCCTGCCTCTGACTCCCAAGTGCTGGGATTAAAGGTGCATCATCATGCCTGGTTAAAAAAAAATACTATTTTTCTATTAAAGAAAAAGGAAAGATTTCTTTCCTGATTGAAATTTAGATATGTAGAATGAGATCAAACAATACTGTTCTTGGCTATATAACAGACGCATAGAGAGATACATGTACAAATGAAAAAGCAAAAACCCCACAGTGGCTTATATCATGAGGGGTACAATTAATACAAATAAAAATTCCATAAATCAGTCATATATCCTTAGAAAATTTATGTAGAAATACTTTTATGAATATGTGTTCAATAGAATTAATTAGAGTAACAAAAATAGAAATGGCCAGCTGGGCTACCTTGAAAATTAATTAAGGAATTAACTGGACTTGATAAATTTTTTTTTTTTCGAGACAGGGTTTCTCTGTAGCTTTGGAGCCTGTCCTGAAACTAGCTCTTGTAGCCCAGTCTGGTCTTGGACTTGCAGAGATCCACCTGCCTCTGCCTCCCAAATGCTGGGATTAAAGGCGTGTGCCACCACCGCCCGGCATCGGACTTGATAAATTTTGCTGAAAAATAATATTATAAATAAAAAATTGTCATGAGACTGGAAATGGTGGTTCTGTAATCTTTACACTGGGAGGCTGAAGTAGGAGGACCTCAGATTTGAGGCCAGCCTTGGCTACACAATGAGATCCTGTCTCAAAAATTTATGATAATAATAATATTAATACATAAGTTTTTTATTAAAACTATACTCCTGATTAAAATATTTGTTTTTAAAGAATGGATTTGGTCTGCACTGAAGCAAAGATACACTAGACCAGACTGCAGGGAGCAAAACCAGCCACAGCCTGGGATTATGCTGCTCAGTGGAAAAACACTTGCATAGCATCTACACAGCCCTGGGTTAGATCCCCACAACTACAAACACGAAAACTGATGCTATATCATGCTTTGTACCAAAATTTATGAATTGCTATTCATTTTTGGCCACTTATTTAACTTAGGCCCTCTTCATGGTTATATTTTAGTCTAAGGTCAGCTATTGTTTCAATGGTAAAGACAGGAAAAAAAACAAAAAGAAGAAGAAAGAAAGAAGAAAAAGTCTATTTTCTAAGTCTACTGAAATGAGGGTTGAATAACACTGTAACACAAATAATAAAAACCCAGAGACAGATATTAGGGTTCATGCTGAAGACCTGAAAAGCATGGCAGCCAAGACACTAGAGTGCTCTTATCTCTACCAATGCTCAGACAAACAAAGGGTTATCCTGCAATGCTCTCCACCAACCTCAGACTCCACACTCCACTGAGTTCCTGTCTCTTCCCCTTTATATTCCCATCTCTGCCCATCCATATCACTCCTGTCTCTATCTCCCTAGTGCTGGGATTAAAGGCCTGTGATACCAAGTGCTGGGGTCACCTTTGTGTGAGTTCTGTTTTTCTTTTAGACAGATTCAATCTTATGTAGCATAGGGTAACCTTGAACACACAGAGATCCATCTGCCTCTGTCTCCTGAGTCCTGGGATTAAAGGTGTGTGCCATCGTTGCCTGGCCTGTATGGCTGACTAGTGTGGCTTCTTTGTTCTCTGATTTTCAGGCAAACTTTATTAAAACACAAATGATATACCACTATGTGACACTTTGCTGATTTAGGCCTGGTGAGACGGCTGGCAGGTGTAGACACTTGCCACCAAGACTAAAGACCCCCATGCCCAGAACTCACATGAGAAGGCGAAAAACTGATTCCTCCAAGTTGTTCCCTGACTTACACATATGCACCATGAAACACATGTGCCCCTGTCAATAAATAAGTGGAAGTAAAAGATGCTTTTGAATGTGATCACTCATGCACATGCATGTTCACTCATGCACAGGCATGTTTGGTCTGATGATGCAATGCTGCCCCTTCAGACTCATGGCGTTTTGTCTTGGTACTTTTGCTTGTTGGAGCTTTGGTGTTTTACATAGAGCCTCAGGTAACTCAGGCTGGCTGTCAATTTGCCATGGGGATGAGGATGAATTTGAATTCCTCAGCCTCCTGCTTCCACCTGCCAAGTGCGAGGATTACAGGCATGAACTACTGTGTCCTGCTCCTAATGCTTAGTTTTAAAAGTAATAATTTGTGCCTACTAAATGTTCTGTTTTGAGAGTTAATAAATTCAATGAGGTTTCCTACAATTATTTGAATATTTATCGAAGAACTAAAAGCATAAAATTTAATTTCAGCACAATAATAAAAACACCATGTTTAATAAGCAAATCTTTTTAAATTTTTTATTTTTAAAAGTTTTCATGCAATATATTTTGATTATATTCTTCCCCTCCCCCATTTTTCTCAGTTTTAACCTCGGATTTTTTTTGTAAGGATAACTTATTAAGAGTAATTGTAATTTTGTTATAGATAAGACTCAGCACTGATGTTAGCATCTCTTCTTTTATGTATCTAAGATTTATACAAGAAGATAGTTACAAAAAATATTTGTGTAAATCTTTATGATAAGCCACTCATATTTAGAAAATAAAAACAATAACAACTTTTAATGAATATTCCATTTATGATCATAATGTACTAGCAATTCTAAACACAATGATAACTTTTGTCTAGTTAATATAGTTACTACTGAGTTTTAAGTGTATATGTTTCAAATGACCACATTTTTGTTATTTGATATAAACATTGTTTTTTACATAAAAAGCTCACTTAAAAAGCACATTTTGCTTTGAGAGCTCTTAAGAGTTTCAAACCTGCCCCAGACATTGGAACTCTGTGTCATAACTCCATTCTTTTACATTTGACCTGCTGGGTTCAAAATAAACAATCAGAGGGTGACTAGGCTCAAAGGAAGGAATGGAGCTTGAGCTACATCAATTCTACCATTCTAGTAGCCACTTTATTCTCAGCTATGCCTAAAACTTTGAACTTAAGGAACCATTCAACTTCCCAGGCTTCTCTACAGAAACAGAAACAGTAAGATGTAGACAGTCATGTGTTGGCACCTATGGGAACTGGTTTTCAGGACCGCTATGAAGATCTAGAGATAAGATACTCAAGTCCCCTTTATAAAATGGCTTATGTAGAATCTGAATAAAATGTATGCATATTCTCTCATATCTTCTTTAGAACACTTTTATCTACTGTCATGAGGATGCTATGTATTTAGGGAATAACCTAAGAAAAAAGTTTATTCGTATCCAGTACAGATTCAGCCATCATAGCTCCAAATATATTCTTTTAATTCTTCTTTTTAGAAACAAGATCTTGCTGTATCAACGAGGTTGTTCCCAGAGCTCATTATAATGGGCTGGACTCAAACTTATGACCTTCTTGATTCAGCCTCAGGAGTGGTGGAATTATAACATACACTACCATATCACAGCAAGTCCATTTTCAGTCTGTGATTGGTCAAATCCACAGATACAGAACTCATGGATATGTGCACCCCCCCCACAGAGAGAGAGAGAGAGAGAGAGAGAGAGAGAGAGAGAGAGAGAGAAAGAGAGAGAGAGAGAGGGAGAGAGGGAAAGAGAGAATACATATGAACTGAACCTTTTCTTTTTTGTGGTCTGGGTCCATAATATGTTGAAAGATTCACCTACATTGAGGAGGGCTGATGTTTTCATAATACAGTTTCATGTGTTTGTCTCTTTCCTTCAGTAACACCCACACAGCCATATCCAGAAATAATCTCTGTCTAGATACCTCAGAGTCCCATGACCCAGTGGAGCTGGTAAATAAAATTAATCAACATAATTCCTAGGTTCGATTCTAAAGAAACAGCAATAAGCTTACATTTGGAAAGAAAGTTTATTGTGAAATGGATTTTCACAATTCTTTGTCACATTTATTCGTATGTTTATAAATTTTCCTACTTACATATTGGTTTCCTAATATGCAGGAAAGTTTCAACACTAAAACCCACAAAAATATTTCTAATCAATTATTAGCAAAGATGAACAATTCATTAAATTTCCTATTGAATATAAACACAGAAAGGTCAATGTTGATAAAACAATTCACAAATTTTTATCAGTTAAACTTCCAACAGGAGATATGTTTTTATTTTATTAGTGTGGCAGACCAATATGCAGCTAGAAGATTCTGTTCCTTTCAAACTATAGAAAACCTCACACAAACCTCTTCTACTGGCACACTTTAAGGCCTATAATGTTCGTGATCCCGTCCCAATGGCAAATTCAGTTCAACTGATTCTTAAAGGACTCGCTTGATGAATATAGACTAATCTGAACAACGAGTTGGTCAGCATAATGGTCTAGGTGTGTTACCCCTCTTTAGGTACATAATTATCCCGATTCTCAATCTAGACACTAATCCAATTATGATCTAGAATCTTGTTCAATTGTGAGATGGTTTGGATGCAGAGGGAGAAAAGCCTAGAAACTATTAACTGGTCCAGTACTAACTCCACTTAGGTGCGGACCACATATTCTATTGAAGTCTCAGAAAACCCATTCTAAATATAGGCTTCGTGAAGTCAAGACTTAGCCTTTCCTAACAAGGCAGACACATTGAAATCCATCTAGTAGTTATCATCTCAAAATGATGTAGGGACTGAAGAGATGACTTAACAGTTGAGGAAGCACTGCTCAGAGGAACCAAGTTTGGTTTCCAGTACCCAAGATGGTCAGCTCTCAACCACCAGGGGGATCTGATGCCCTTTTCTGACCTCTGTCAGCACTCACACACATGTGATGGGGCATCACTAAAAAGGAATAAGTCATTTGAAATTTTCTTCTTGTTTTCAAGACAGGGTTTCTCTGTGTAGCCCTGGCTGTCCTGGAACTTAATCTATAGGACACTGGAACTTGTTCTATAGAACAGGCTGGCCGCGAGCTCAGAGATCTGCCTGTCTCTGCCTTCTGAGTGCTGGGACTGAAGGCATGAATCACCACTACCCAGCTACATGGCAAGCAACACCACTACCCAGCTACACGGCAACTTCTATAACAGCAAATATTTAGTGTGTCTTAATGATGATTAGGTATTTTAACTATATTGTTTCCCATTTCTTAATCACTTTTACATTACTAATCCATTATTATTTTGTCATTTTTGTGGATAAAGAAACTGAGGCAGACAAAAGTTAGGTGATTTGGATAGGAATTGTTAAGACTCCAATCCAAACTGTAGCTCACATAATAGTCCATATTTTTTTCTAGCCACCACCATCTTTATGGCTCTGCTGATGAACTATGGAAGGTTTTATTCATTGTCTGAGCAAGAATGCTCACTGAATCATGTCCACACAACACCATTTGTCTCTGTGACTACAGTGGTCACATTGTCCTGTGCAGTTTATATCCGAGTCCAGCAACAGCATCATCTTATTAATGACTAGTGTTGTGCCACTAATTTTCATCTTGGTTTACTCTCTGTAGGGTAAATGGGTTCTGCTAATTTGTTTGAGACAGAAAGGACAGAGGTAATGAAGTGGTTTTGAGAGAAACTGGTTCTCTGACCCAGTTTGAGCTAGGTGATCACATTTCTAGGAATAAGATGTAGAGCAAAGACATACTGTAACATTTCATGAGGGAAACATGAGTTCTGAGAAGCCTCCCAAAACATCCTTTTTTTTTTAACCAAAACAAGAACTTGAGAATATCTAATTGGAAAATACTGCACTTCTAAATGCAGAGGACAGAGAAGCACATTAAACTACAGACATGTCGCTGGCACTATCTAGAACGTGAGAGATTATATAGGACAGATGGAGTTTGCTATAAAGTAGGGGGGAGGGTAAGTAAAATAAGAGGCAGCATCTCTGTATGTTTTTAATGACCCTTAAGCAATAAATCAGCTAAGTACCCCTGTGTGGATACTGACTCTTATAAGACAAACACATCGGTGAGATGGCTCATTGGTAAAAGGCCCTTAGACCAAGTATGCTGACCTGAGTTTGAGCAGATTCACATGGTAGGAGGAGAAAATCAAATCCAACTAGGTGTTCTCTGACCTCCTCAAGCATGTGGTGGCACGCGTGCCCACACACTTATATATACACACACAAATAAATAGATGTCATAAAAGTTAAAACAAAACAATTACAAACTGTGAAAATTTAGCCAGTGATAATATTTGCTAGTGTTAAAGAATCATTGGGGATTATTTTGTCAAATTTTCCTTCACATAAAAATGATATTTTTAGTGTTTTTTTTAAAAGAATAATTGCCTTTAAAAAAAGCCCTTTAAGCTGTTAGCAATAAGAAGGTGTGGTGTTCTAGGTTTGTTAAAATGCTGTGATAAATTTAACTGAATCAACATGAAGCTGGGCCATATATATGTGCACCATGGGTAGACTCATGGCACTCATGTTGTATGATTTAAACTATTTCAGACGGAAATGTTAAAAAAAAAAGAAACTTTCTTTCTAGTGAAATGGCTTACAAGTCTATTCTGTTTTTGTTGCTGTTTTCGTTATTTTGTATAAGAATATGATCTTATCATTTATCAGTCAGCAGTGCCATAAGGACTGTATCCCTTGGTTGTAAACCATTCCAGAACCTAAGTGCTTGAGAAAATACTGGCCATTCAGTTTGGTCTGCATCAACTTGAGGGGTTTCCATTTTATTGTCTACAAATTGATGCTGCCCGAGTTCTGCCAGGGCTTTGTGGGTGGGGTGGTGGGGTTGAGGAGTGGTAAGCTGAGGGGAGTGTTAGGATAAAGTGTGTATAGGGTATGAGAAGGAGCAAGGGTCTTTGTTCCCATCTCTCTGGGTTATTGGTGGGGTCTAAGAACCAACTATTTCAAAAGACATGTTTGTAAGGACTGGAAGCTAAAGCCAGCACAGAGGCATCTCTTTTGTCTGTGGGCCCAGGGCTCACACAGCCCACATAAACTCCGCCTCTTGATGCCCTGACTCTAACCGCCCTCTCAATATTTCTGCTGGGTCCCAGAATTACTGCAGATCTGGGCCTCAGGTCTGTTACTTCTTTTTCTCTCTCTATTTTATGACAACAGAAGTAGTCACTGCTTCCTGCTTTGCTCACAAAAGTAAGGGCAGGAGATTTGGAAGAAGGGTATGAACACTTGACAAAGCATGAGTTTGTGCAAAGGCCTGCGAGGGGGGAAGAGAGATAATTGCTGTACATCAGAAAAGAAAACACTTAAGTTCTTACATGTGTGAATGCTCTCTCTCAACTAGCATTTCTCAAGGTTAGAACCATGAGAAAACTATGCTTTGGAATCGAAGCTGTTTTCCTTCTGAGGCTTTCAACACACTTTAAAACATGCCTTGTTTTGACCACAGCTCCTGGGAATCCTTCCCTTGCTTAACAGATTCATGTTCAGCTGTCTTTAAGGCATTATTTTAATTGATGTATTTGTTTAGTGACCTACTTCTGCTGGAACTGTCATTTCTAGACGCCTCTAGGTTCCATTGTTCATTAGGCATTTACCAAATGCCTTCTGTGAATTGTGCCTTGCTTTGGAGATTTCGGCTATTGAGATTTAGATGAAAAATGTGTGTCTCCAGAGAGCTGGAGAAGTGCTGGGGAAGGGGTGTCGGGGAGGGGGGCAGTGGAGACTGGGGAATTGTATAGCCTTGGAAAGCCAGGAAAGGCTGAGCAGAGCAGGTGACATTTGAGCTGAATCTTGATGGATGGGTAGGAGTCTGCCAGCTAGAGGGAGAGGAAATAACATGTTTGAACACGTTATGAGAAATTCGTGGTATGTTACGTGATGGAGCATTTAATGAACTGGCTCAGTGGGGAGCAATATGATTGGTGAGGTACTCTTTTTCTTGTCATTGTTTTTTTCTGACCTAGATGGAGAAGAAAAATTTCACAAAACAAAGTATTCTATACCACCAACTAGCAAAATATTTGCTCAATAAGTATTCTCCATCCTTGTCTGGGGATCATCTTTTGGAAAGAGCTGCATTATGTACCAAGTACATCAGCTTTAACTTGCTGGTGGAACAGAGACCAGGAAGATATTAAACAGGTGGATGAAGCGATTGTGCAGGGCAGTGGCTAAGATGATGGACTGGAAAGATACGGGGGTTGTGGAAGAGGTAGAGTCAATGAGAGTTACTGTTTTAATAACCAAGGAGGTGAAGAGAAGAGAGGAAGAGTCTCTGAGTCTGAGTACCCGGTACTCAGTGGTGATGCCACTTTCCGAGAAACAAGGAGGGGTATTTTCAAGGAAGATCTGTAAGGGATGGGTTTGTTCTTGAACTAGTAGTAACTGAAGTGTCTGAAGTACATATAGAAACCAATGGGCTTGCTCCTAAGAAGACAGCAAAATGATGCTTGTGAACATTTAGGAAGTAGTTCCTGAGGTCATGGAAGTAAACAGCTTTCTTGTACTTGAAACTGGGATGATGGCTTAGATGGTAATGTGTGTATCACACAAGTGTGAGGACAGATGGTAATGTGTGTATCACACAAGTGTGAGGACAGATGATAATGTGTGTATCACACAAGTGTGAGGACAGATGGTAATGTGTGTATCACACAAGTGTGAGGACCTGAGGTTTGATCTCTGATCCACATAAAATGGCAAGTGTGGAAGTGCATGTCTGCAACCCTAGACCCAGGGAATGAACACACGCACATGTGCGTGAACACACACGCCACATGCACACACACACACACACATACTCATTCACTATGTTTTTCTGGACTTTAACTGAGCTTAAAATGGACTGGTGGATTTGACAGAAGACCATTATTTCTCATTTTTTTTTCTCCCGAAGTTTCACTGAAGGTCCTCTTAAGGTCTTTATCTACACGACCACTTCTAATTGTTATCCATATCCCTCATTTCTCCTGGGTCCCAGTTGTCCTTACCCACCTTCTTGCCCCATTGATAAGCACTGTTCTTCTTCCCTCTTACTTTTGTTATTACTATCTTTCATTTAACACTTCCTCAGTCTGGATGTGTGGCAAATCAATCACTCTAAGTTGCCTAAAGATTTCTTTTTTTCCCATATTCTTTTATTTTTTTCCATTCAAAAAAATTTTTTTTTACATTTCCTCCCTTCTCCCAGTCCCCTCCCGCTTCCCCCACCCCTCCTCCCTCCCCCTGCTTCCTTAAAAGAGGGCATGGTGCCCTGCCCTGTGGGAAGTCCAAGGCCCTCCCCCTTCCATCCAGGCCTATGAAGGTATGCATCCATCAACAATGACACCAGGACCTATCTCTTCTGCATGTATTATCTTTTTGGGAATCAAGATTTCTTTTTAAAAAGAAACATTTCTTTCTTTCTTTCTTTCTTTCTTTCTTTCTTTCTTTCTTTCTTTTTTGGTCTTTTGTTTCTGTGGCTATGAGCTCATATTTTCTTCATGTTTGGGAACTGAATTTTTTTTGATGAATTCTCTGCAGTCTGTTGTCGTTTTCCCAGCTGTTTGTAAAAATAAGGAAAACAACCAATGATATCCTTCCAGAGCTATAATCCGCTGAGCTCTCAGGCTGCAGCAGTGGCACCCATGGCAGCCGTGGCATCAGGGGAAGCAGGGGCAGCAGGGGCAGCAGGGGCAGCAGGGGCAGCAGGAGGGGCAGCAGCGGCAGCAGCGGCAGCAGGGGCAGCAGGGGCAGCCCTCTTCCACATGTGCCGGACACGGTGCTGCATGTGTGATGTGCTTAGTGAGCCACACAGTTCTTGATGCAGTCAGGTCGGCACTGATGATAGCCCACTTTGGAGCAAGGAAAAGTGAGGCTCAGTGCCCAAGGTAAGAACTGGTCCTAGCACCAGTGAAGTGGTCAAGGAGAATCATGTTAGCCAACAGCCAAAGTTTGGGCTTTGCCAACTCACTCCCTAGTTTGTTCTTGTGCAACTGCATTATGTTAGATACTTGGAAACATGCGTGATTATTCAGGGTCCTTGACAGCTTTTCTGTAATCTGAATTATTATAATAAATTAAATATTCTTGTTTGCCACGGCCAAACTTTTAAAAGGCTATAGCTGAGGGCCGGTGAGATGGCTCAGTGGTGAAGCACAGGCAGACAGCTCTTTCAGAGGAGTAGGGCTTATATTCCAGCACCCACATCAGATGGCTCACAACTGCCTGTAACTCCAGCTCCAGGGGGATCGGATGCCTCCTTCAGGCCTCCATGGGCACCTATACTTACATGCACATAACTGCCATACAAACACCCACATACACATAATGTAAACATACCAGTCTTTAAAGACAAAATCTCCTGAGTAAATTTGGAGCTCGGGTGTCACGGGAGAGGGTAGAAGGGGATGGGGAGGAAGGGAGGAGGTGGAGAAAAATGTATAGCTCAATAAAAACAATAAAAAGATATTAGTCTTTAAAAAAAACACTGTAGCTGATTTGCCATAGGAAATAAACTTGGAGTTTGACCTTTGTGAGCTCCATATATTGTCTTTTATAGCCTGTAGCTTTTCTTCCACAAAAGAGAGTGGCTAAGACACTCTCAATAGGCAGATGATTTCATGAAAATCAGTGAGATTTTCATATCTGTTCTAGATTCTCAGTAGTCAGAAACATGCACACACACAAGAGCAAGTGAATTTGGTGTGTAAGACCGAATTTTACTCTTTCTGCAAGTGTCTAAGGAAAGCAACTTTCTATTTGATAGATAATAATTTTCTAAAGATCTATCTATTTGTTTATTCATTTAACCATTTATTTATTTATTTTACATGCACTGGTGTTTTGCCTGTGTGTGTGTCTGGGTAAGGGCTTCAGATCTTCTGGAACTAGAGTTATGTACAGTGGTGAGCTGCCATGTGGGTGCTGGAAATTGAACCTTGGTCCTCTGGAAGAGCGCCCAGTGCTCTTCACTGTTGAACAATCTTTCCAGTCCCTGATAGATACTATTTTTAAATAATCCTAAAGATTTAATTGGGTAGACAGATTGATTTCAGCCCACTCTGATTACAGCATAAGCTACTTTGGCCACCGAGGCTGGGTGTTCTGATAGAGCAACTGCATCTCTTTTTGTCCGGAAACTGGAGCCTCTCACGGCTAAAATATTTTGTTTTCTTTTGGTTTGTTTTTTAGTTTTAGCAAAGTTGTTTTAAGTATTTGGTATCAGGCAGCATATTGGATAAACCTCTTAGATTAAGGCAATCTATGCCATTTATTCTCTGATAAGCACTTCATAGCTTATCATACTGGGTGGTCAAATGGCTTTTCATGTAAAAACTTGGAAATATTAAATTCCCTATTCTTTGGAGAGCTATAGGAATTAATAATTATGACTTGATCTTTTTGTAATATGCCCATTATCATTTGGCTATTTTCAAAAAGTCTTTGTCTTTTTAGCATCCCACTAAAAAAGTTTATATCGAGGAAAAAAAGTTTACTTTGACTACATTTTACTTGACCAATTTCTGCTACCAGTTATGTTTAACTGCTGGCAGAAACTGGACCAATGACAGTTTTTAGATTTTATATATTCTATGAATAATTTTTGCTGATGGCAAGAACTGAAATGCGTTAAATTTCATTCCATTTTCTGATTCCATTAGCATGCTTTAGAAACAAAAATCATTTTGTCTAATTTCTTATTATGAAAAGCAAGATATACATACTGCAGTATTTGAAAAACTTGTAAATTTTTTCTCTGAAGTATATCAATCCCTGCATCAAATCCTACTGTTCAGTGTGTATGTGTATTGTGTGTATGTGTGTGTGTATTGTGTGTATGTGTGTATGTTGTGTGTGTATTGTGTGTGTGTATGTGTGTGTATTTTAAGTTTAGCCAAGGAATCTCTTTCAGTTTTGATCAAACAGCTCTTTACTTGACTGTGTCAACTACAGTTTCTGGACTGGGCTCCCCAGAGTCTCCATACCTGAGAGAACGCCAGACTTCCGCTTCCTCATTTGCATGCGTCTCCAAGTCAGCCTCTGGATAATGACTTCAAATGAAAATGGCCCTTTGAAAAGGCAGGGCTTGTTATTGCTTTGGACAGGAGGCATTCGAGGTGATTAAACAACTAAGTCATCTCTTCATTTGGGGATAAAAGATGAAGGAGAATTTGAATGGGTGACCAAGTTATAGATTCATCTTGAGGTACTCAAATGATTGGACACCACTTGAGCTTTTCTCTCCGTTTGTAAATCATATGATATCAATCTCTGCTCATTTTCCTCCGAGTAATTTGTTGTTATGCTGAGGGTAAACAACTCCCTCAGATATTAAGTGGCCATCCACAAGTATGCACTGCAGCAGTAAAATAAACTCATGGAAGAACCAGCCTGAGCCACGCTTTTCTGTCTGCAAAATGGCATGGCAGTTTGGGGATTTCTAACTGGAAATACATTTGATTATGTTACTTGCTACCTTGCTGCTGTGGATTAGTAGTTGAAATGTGTATGGAGAGGGCAGCAGAGCTCAGATCTGCAAATGCTCCCGCTACAAAGACAGGAAGAAATGGGTTGCTTCTCTCGCTCTCGCCATTACTATCTAAAGTGACATTTAAATTGGATCCTGGAAATTGCCTTTTCTGTTTATGTTAGCAAGAGTTTTTTTTTCCTTCTTTTGCTTTATTTGGGTAGCGAAGCCGCTTTATAGCATTTTGTGTCGCCTGCATGAAGTGTTTTGCATACCTGTAACCTTTCAATTAATGTTATTTATGTTTCAATAAACCACCAAGCTACTTTTCCAGATGTCCTAATCCTTCATGTAAATGAATTTATTAGATCCAGCCACCAGACTCAATGAAATCTGCCAAATTCACTGTCTGGGCCACATACCAGGGAGTTGAAGCTGTATTTGCATAAGCTCACTCTGCTAGTGCAATCTTACGTATCATCTGAGGAGTTAAAGTTTCACTAATGTAAATCCCTGACAAATCAAATACAGATGGGGCGCCCTGCCCTCAGGGTTGAGCCTGTCAATTCTCAGCTCTCATATCTGCCTCCTCTTGGCTCTGGGCTCCCCACCCTTCAGCCCCCCCACCCCACGCCATACTACTAATCTTTCAAAATTATTTATGTTAATACATCGCAGATAGCAAGCATGGCAATGAAGAGTGGTGGCTCCCGTCTTCTTTCAATCATTCTGCCAGGCAAAAATGAGGTTGGCAAGTCATTTGAGGGGAGCTGGTTTTACCACCTGGAAAAATTTGCCCTGCCAATCAGTGGATGGCAGACAGATTGTTTGAGTTTGCCCAGAGATGTTTTAGATAAGGGGGAGTCGGCGCAATAAATGGGTTAATGTCAGCCTGCAAATTCCATAACGTGGCCAAGGTAAATTCAATAATAAGCCCTTAGAGGTATGGGGGGGGGGTGAGTTGGCATGAAGAGGCTACATGGGAGTGGGGGAAGGGAAAGGGCTGATCTATCCAGGCCAATCCCTTTGGTTAATGTTACAGCCCTCAGTGAAAGGTGGGACTCTTCTTTAATTCCATTGATTAGCTCTGAAAACTCTTGATGGCTTTAAGTCCTGTATCAAAAGAGGGCAAATGGACTGTTGAACGTGGAGAGGGTTAGTGCTCGTTGGGTTTGTTTTTGATTATTTTAAAGTCTAACTATGTTTCCTCCGCTGGTGCCCAGTTGCTATTTATTTGGCTTTAGCCTTTGATCCCCCTTATGCTGGCACATCATAAAAAACATATTCCTGCTCACGTCTTATATTATGTAGTTTGTTTCTGCTCAGGGTGAATAAGCCTCTCTTTGTTTTTGATAGACTCCAGGTGTTTATCGCTATAAGTTAGTAATGGAGTTAACCACAAGAAGCAAACTGAAAGAAGAAGGAATTGGGGGAAAATTCTGAGTTCGATAACTCAGGAGTCCTCCTGGCAAGTCTCCTCTGGGAATAGCATGCTCTAAAACTTAAGAGCCCTTGTCTCTACTTTCTAATCAAGTTGGATGAAATCGGGATTTCAGCATGCAGAGGTTTCCATTCTTTTCAGGTCTTCGGTGAGTTTCTTTGAAAGTGGCCTGAGAGTCTTGTTTCCCCATGAATTTTCATTCTGGCACTAAAATGAATGAAGGCAGATAATCTAAAGATTACTGATAGCCGTTTGCTTGATCTGAGCTTGGAGGATTAATGCCAGAAGCAATTTTCTATCCATGGTGGTAACTCCCCCCACCCCAACACTTTGGAGTGGGGAGAAAAGGGGGCAGCAATACTGTTGGTTTGGATGAATGTGTAAAAACCATACTATTGTTTTGGATGGATGTGTAAGACCATACTATTGGTTTGGATGGATGTGTAAGAACCATACTAATCAGTGACAGTGATGGGAAGCACATTTCTTATTTTGTATTCCTTCACCACCCAGACACATTTTATGAGGGGTCAGAAGCCAAATCAAGGACATTTTGTGATTGTGACCTAGGTTATTGGCAAATTTCATTCACCTCTACTTTCTTTGTTGGAACAAATAGATCTGGCTCTGCCCATCTTTAAAGATCAGAATTTTATTTTGACATGCTGGCAAAAGCTAGTTTTTGACCCAATTCTCACAGTAGTTTTTAAAAAATATTTTATATGATTTAAGTATTGCAGTTTAAGACATGCTAAACAATCAAGGCTAAACGAGATGATTATTGGGTTAAAGAAATAGTTGTACAAAGTATATTAACAAGAGATGGCAGTTTCTGATGACATGATGTCTTTGAGTGTATCCTGCATTCTTTCAGTTTCTTGGCATGAATCAATATAATTTTGTACTGATTTGTCTGTGAAGTAGGCACCATTAGCACCCTTGTCATTGAGAGGGAAACTGAGGCAAAAAGAATTTAGCCCTTTTGCCCCAACTGTGAAAAAATGGCACAGCCAGTAATAAATTATAGCAAGTTTGTCTATAAATCAGTGGTTCTCAACTTGTGGCTCATGACATTCACAGGGGTCACATATCAGATATCCTGATATCAGATGTTTACATTATGATCCATAATAGTAGCAAAATTACAGTTATGAAGAAGCAATGAAAATAATTTTATGGTTAGTGGGTCACCACAATGTGAAGAACTGTGTTACAGGGTGGTAGCATTGGGAAAGCTGAGAACCACTGCTTTAAACTTATGTTTTGTTCTTTACGTAAAATGTAAAGAGAATGGGTCAAGTTTCATATTTTTGGAAATTTATACTACCAAAACAGAATTTTGAGTTAATGAGATCTGTTTGAAATGTTTAAGAGGAAACAGCTCTACATAAAAATAACACTTAATAGTAAATAGCCGATTGTTCTGCTTTGATCCTTTTACAACTCAGTATGTGTAGACACAATGTGATATGCCATCTTAGAAGTTAGCTTTTTATTTTATTATTTATTTATTTTTATTCTTTTTTACAACAGGATACCTTCTATGTAGTCATGGGTGTTCTGGAACTTACTATGCAGACCAAGCTGCCCTCAATGAACAGAGATTCTCCTGTCTTTGCCTCCCAAGTGCTGGGATTAAAGGCATGTATCACCATGCTTGTCCTAGAAGTTAATTCTTGGTTCAGTTTCTTTGAATAGACCTGTCTAATATCATGTATAAATTGAGAGCTTTTTCTTTTACTTTTTTGTTTTTTTAAAATATTTCTTATGGTTTATTTAACTTTATTTTATGTGCATTGGTGTGAAGGTGTCAGATCCCCTGGAACTGGATTTTCAGACAGTTGTGAGCTGCCATGTGGGTGCTGGGAATTGAACCCGGGTCCAGTGCTCTTAACCTCTGAGCCATCTCTCCAGCCCCTCTTTTTTGGTTTTTCGAGACAGGGTTTTTCTGTGGCTTTGGAGGCTCCCCTGGAACTAGCTCTTGTAGACCAGGCTGGTCTCGAACTCACAGAGATCCGCCTGCCTCTGCCTCCCGAGTGCTGGGATTAAAGGCATGCACCACCACCGCCCGGCGTAAATTGAGAGTTTTGTTTCAAGTTTTTTGAACAGACTTGTCTATCTCATGTCTTATATCAATTCAAAGGCAGGATTGTAGCCAGTGCTGTAGCATTTGCCCAGTAAGTTTTAGGCTACAAGTTTGCTACCTAGCAGCGTGAAACAAAAGCCTTACTTACAAAAGCCACAAACAATAAGTCAGTACCTATGTAGTAGTTTTAATGTAATTGGCCCCCATAGGATCATAGGGAGTGGCACTATTAGGAGGTGTGGCTTTGTTGGAATACATGTGGCCTTGTTAGAGGAACTGTGTCACTGCGGGACAGGCTTTGAGGTTTCCTATGCTTAGTATACCACCTAGTGGTATTAACACTTCTGTTGCCTGCAAGCGGAGATGTAGGAATCTCAGATACTTTTCCAGCACCATGTCTGCCTGCCTGGCATCATGTCCTACCATGATGATAATGGACTGAACCTCTGAAGTATAAGCGAGCCATCCAGTTAAATGTTTTCCTTTGTAAGAGATGCCATGGTCATGGTCTTTCTTCACAGCAATAGAGGCCCTAACTAAGACAACCTACTTTCCACATGTAGGTAGGTGTGTGTTTTGTGTGTGCATACTTTGTATTAGGCTAAGGCAGCATTTGTAAGACTATGGTTTGAAAAGATGACCATCTATTCTTTGGTCTTTTCTGAGCAGTAAGTTGAATTTTTTTTTTTTAAAATCTAGAACACTGTAGGTATATAGCCCAAATCTCTCAAACTCAAATTCATTCTCAAATTTCTCAAATAAAAAAATTAAGAAATTCTTACTTCTTAATAATCCCAACTAGAAATAGCAACTATTAAGAAGAGACTGGAAATCAGAAAGAGAATCAGACTTCAGACAAATTGTAGTCAGTGTCCCAGAGGAAAGGGAACACTTGAGACACTGATCATTTGGGGTGTCTGAGCCTTTTGTTCAGGTGCCATGAGAGGGCTGGCTGGCACTTGTGATAACCGCAAGCCTGACTTGCTGAAGGCTCCATTGCTTTGTGTGACATTTGAAGTTGAGAGGTCTGAAGGGAAGGCATTTGGAAGTGGCTTGAACAGTCATTGCAAGATGCCTTTGTCACTTTGCTGTCCTCAGGGTTTGCATAGCAGAAACACTTCTAGGAGCTGTGGCTGCTCAAGCAGGCCTGAAACTGAACAGTTCTTCAGATGAGCACCCATCCAATTGATGCCAAAAAGACAACATCGATTGCAAACAAGGCCAGGTTATTTGCACAATTGCAAAGTAGTGACAAATTCAGGGGGAAGCAATTTCTTTTCTCATTCCACACTACAACTTTCCCTAACCCCCCACCGACAAACATGAAGCCTTCATCAACGATGGCAGTGCCAGAAACAGCATCCCCTATCTGTTTAGTCTCCTTGGGTGTCTTATGCTGATTTCTAGCTACTCGACTCTTGCCATAGATTTTTGTCTCAACAAACACTATCTGTAGAGCAGTAGCAGAAGCATTTCACTCCGGTGGCTTCTCCAGTTCTCTAGTGTCTGTCAGTCAGCTGTATACCTTGACCTAATTGTGAACTGCTCTCACTGAGCTACACTGGCCTCATGCCCACAGTGGGCATCACGGAAAACAAAGAGAAGCAGCCACAGGAAGTTATTGTGTGTTACTATGGTTGTTTATTGAAATGATCATTTTGACAAGGTCTTGCTGTGTAGTCCAGGGTGGTCTCAAACTCAAGATCTGCCTGCCTCAGGCCTCCCAAGGACTAGGATTCACATTTTAGGCTTGGAGTGGTAGAGGGGCACCACTTCAAGGAATGTCATGGACCACCACTGTCTTCTTTATGAGCCTTGAAAGAGATGTTTTGATTTAGCCTTGGCCTGTAAAAGTTACTTTGAGCAACTGGTATGCCTGAAACTTATGCACACCTGGCACCCATAACTACTAAGTAAGCATATTTTAAGGAAATAAAATCTTCTTAGAATGTAATACACAATTTTCATGTTAAAAACCAATTACTTCTCCAGATAAGTGAGTTACAATTCATTGGGAGTAAAATTGCCTCTGCACTGTGTCAAACGTTCATATGCTACCGAGCAAATGCTTTGGGATTAATCACTTACATTTGTAAGACAATTTATATTATTGAGTAGATGATAAAAATGAAGCTGCTTTTGTTGCAGGCTTTCTTTTATCTTTTTAGTCAATTCAGTTTACTTCAAAGATTTTTATGTTTGGATGGTTGATAAGTACTTGGTGGGGAAGGGAAGAGGAAAATACAGGGTGGACATTATATAAATACAGTGTTTGTGTATGAAATTCTCAAAACATGTCTCACAGTGTTATAAATGTGGATTGTGGTAAGGCTCATAAATTTATCAGGTGAAGGTGAAAATAAATCTCAGGGACTGTGTAGGTACTGAAATATTATTTATAAGTTATTATTATAAATCTCAGTTTCATTTGAATCAAACTATCTATGGGCTTCAAGCTAGGAAAATGATTCTCCTTGTGACTTAAATATAATAATAGTAATTAATCTAATAATAAAACTCTTAATTAACCAATTTAATTAAATCAAATAAGTAAATGAATAGTAATTAATCATCTAGTAATTAAACTCACTACCCACACAACTCAAAGAGTGCAGCCGCAGCATCAGCACCATTTGTAGATCTGCCAGATGCAGATTCTCAGGCTTATCCCTGTTCTACTGCATTAGAAACCCTGGATATTGGATCAATTCTGTTTGCACAGGCTCTGCAAGTTAAGAGTGTTGGGTGTGAGAGATTCTGCTGTAGAGTGAGGTTCAAGGTTCTCTAAAGTGCCAATACTGAGCCAACCTTCTCATCTGGCTAATGGTATGCCAGTTCTCTGAAGGAACTGCTTTAGTTAGTTTATATAAAAAACAAACCATCAGAGGAAAGACGTACTATTGAACACTTTTATATGCAACATTAAGCAAAAGACCTAGAGAGAGGGTTTTCAAATGTTGTGGCTTAGCATTACATTTATCTTCAAATACAGAAGCACCATGAGTCTTGGTAACTTACATCTGTCTGCCATGATAGGACCAGAGAGGGCTTGCTCTCCGTACACTTGCAGTGTAGTTGGAAAGAGAGCATTAATATTAATACTTGTGAGTCAGAACAGGTAAGAGCTGAACTGCTGTAGATTCGGATGTGTGTGCTCTCACTGCGAAGCGATGAGAAGAGGCACCAGTGAAGCTCAGGTGCTACCAAGGAGTGGTGAAAGAGGGGACAGTGAAAATGCAAAGAAGATTAATTAACTTCTTGGGACACAGAAGAAATTAATGATGGGGGTAAAGCTAGGCTGTGAAACTTTTCTCAAGTAGGAGCAAAATCATCTTAGGTAGATCATTTGAAAGCTTGCTCTCTCTCTCTCTCTCTCTCTCTCTCTCTCTCTCTCTCGGTGTGTGTGTGTGTGTGAGAGAGAGAGTTTCTCTCTCTCTCTCTTTCTCCCTGTGTGTGTTTGTATATGGTTAGGATTAGGGAGGAATTCACTGGATTTGTGTGTTATAGGTATCTTTAAAACAAAGTCAGAGGGTGCTAGATACAGTATGATGAAAAAGTCAGATCAAAGTTTGGTATAATCTGGCTAAGAAGGAAATGTCTTTTTTCATCTACGCTCACCTAATAGATACTTCATCCTTTTGAAAACATAAATACATGCACACATATCTCTACTTTTTAAAGAAGTTTTATCCAAGCAAATAATATGATTTTAGTGATGCCTGGATTTTGTAGGATGGATATTTTGGTAGCTAACAACTCCTTTGAACTTGCATGATTTATGATGCTGTGGTCTATAAAGAAATATTATTTTTTGTTACATTAAATGCAATATAGATCTAACAACTATTTGGTGTGAGTTGTTATATGCACAATAAGAATTTGTATTATTTAGTAGTGTTAATTCTGAACTACAAATTCACTGCTGGTCACCTAGAATGATGTTGAAAGCAATGATTTTACTTGAAAAAAAAGCATCATTTTGGTATTCACATGATAAAGAAATATATGGACACACCACACACACAAACACACACATTCAGGATACATAATTCACTATCTTTTTTTTAAAAAAAGAAAAAAAACAGGTAAAACACAATCAACTTTTATTCCCAACCTGTGCTGAAAATAATTAAAAGTATGTGTTTGATATCTTTCTTAGAAAAATTTGTAGACTAAATATGTTGACTCGTGACAGAGAAAGCACCAGTCAGTAATTCTAAGTGTGATCTCAAGTGCCTGTTCCTCATCACCCGGCAACAGACAGGCTGTGCTGGAATCCCATGTTCCTACAGCCACATTGCCAATCCTCACTGGTCATTCTCAGCATCCAAATACAATTACCATTGCCTGGGTGACTTTTGCTGGGTAAGCAGAGTGTTCCTGGTTTGAAGCAATGTGAATACTTAGATCTGTTTATTTCATTTTCTTCGACAAAAATAAAATGAGCAGATCTAAAGTGAGTGTTATAATGGGCAGAGAGTGGGGGGAATGAACAACTGACTTGTCCCTTGTATTGAACAAAGGTCCAAAGTTTCACTTATGTTTCGTGGTCTGATGATGTAGAGGATGCATGGGATATTCCTGAGGAAAGCAGCAGAATGCCTGGTCTTATAATTGTGCATCTACCTGTCTTTGGACTTCCCATAATATAGTTCATGGCCTCACAAGAGAAGGCAACATCACAGAAGAACCTCTTATGCTTGATGTAATAACAAGAGCTCTTGGACATGTTTCATGTATTTCCTGTACAAGCATCCCGGATTTAAATCATAGTTTCTTGGAAACTATGAAAGGATGAGTAACCTGCTTTCAATAGGATAAAACACATTAAGGATAGAGTTTGCAAAAAGCCAAGGGGAGCCTTAATCTACATGTTTTCCAGTTCTGCCTTTCTTATTTCTCAAAATTCATCCTTTTTAGCCTTTAAAAATATACCTACGAGTTTCTCCTCTTTCCCATGTTTTTGGTTTTTTTTGTAACATATTTTCTTTTTAAAAACAAACTCTCCACTGGTTAGAATTTGGTCTAAACTCCGGGGCTATTTATGGGCACCCGCTGTTTGTGTATACTAATGTTTCCCAGGCTCCCCCTGTTTGCAAGATGTATGCGAATTCGGGGAAACACGGATCATTTATAAGGAAATGTCTTTTTGTAAACCACTTGCTCCTACATATATTTTTATTTGCAGTATTTACACAGCTAATTTGACTAGAGGAGAAAGTGCCTTTTGGAACATGAGTGACTTCTACACAGAGAACAAATTTCGTTCCAATCAAGATCTTCCTGATTAGGAAGGAGTGTTCACGGTAATTTAGACTTCAGGCAGCTACCAGAGCTGCGTGCACTCAGATTTTTTAGATGTTGTGGCAAACTGCTGAAAAGAAACTGGCTGGTATTTGAACATCATTTGGAGTGGAAAAAGAAAAACAGCTTGTCTTTGTGCTTCACGCCGTTTGCCTCCTTTAATATATGAAGCCTTTTTTCCTTTCTGGTCTTGGGAAAATAAGAGGCAGCGATCGCTCTGAGAGTAATTCAGATTGGCTCCTCTATGAGCAAGGGAAGTATCTGTTCACTGTTATCTCAGACGCTGGGTCTGGGAAATGATGTGGGTTATGCCAGGGTTAGGATGAGCGGAAGCGAAGAGTAGAGAGTGCCTTACTTGAGCAGGCTCAGTCCTGGATTGTTTAGGATAATGTTAGCTTCAAGCAGTAAAAGATTGAAAACGGGTTTAACATAAAGGAGAATTACTATTGTGTATCCTAGAGTCACAGAAGTCTGGGTTTGGGGATGGGTAGTAGTGGCGTGGAAACAGCATCAAAGGTGCCTGCTTTTCCTTTTATACTCTACCTGAGACTGTTCAAGACATACCCTCTCCAGGATGAGAAACAACCACCTGGGTTCTTTGACTTTGGAGTGACAATATGGGGAGACCAGAAAGCCTCTTGTGATTCAGAGAGAGGGAGAAAGTCAAGTCCTTCAAACACTGTAGGGATCCATCCCCCTTTTAGTCTGGTGTATATGAATCACAGGAGAAATGGTCTGGGAGAATTGTCTCTTTTAGATAAACGCTGATTGTCCAGGCAGGAAGTATAGGTGGGTCAACCAGACAGGAAGTAAAGGTGGGGCAATGAGAACAGGAGAATGCTGGGAAGGAGGAAGCCCATTGCTCCGCAGTCCTGCTCAGACCACCGAAGAAGCAGGATGTGACCTGCCCTGCTGAAAAAGATGCTGAGCCATGTGGCTAACACAGATAAGAATAATGGGTTAATATAAGTTATAAGAGCTAATACGAAGCCTGAGCTAATGGGCCAATCAGTTTATCATTAATAAAGACCTCTTTGTGTTATTTCTTTGGGGCTTAACAGCTGTGGGAACTGGGCAGGACAGAAACCCCAGTGATCAGGCCCTCATGTTACAGGAAAAGACGTACCCAGGACTATAGCACAGCAAAATGCATCTGGAGCAGGTTAAGTGGTTGGAAGGATGGGCTAGGTAGATGTAGCTTATCTTGTCTGCTGTTTTGGAGCATTGTTTTCTGCCACTTGTGGAAGGCAATTTTCTATGTCACATACTTTTATTTCATTCTTCTTCAAAGAGAATGAAGTAAGGACCAGAAAATTCTGCAACATAAAATTGGAAACTGGCACTAAGGGTTTAATATGGTAGGACCAGGTAATATACAGCATGGGTTTGTGGGAATCAAATAGGAATTTACTTTTCTATATTGAGTTATATTGTCAACAGTCAACTGAATATGTTTTTAAGCTGCCTGTTTGCAGTATGTGTTAGATCAGCTACATTTTGTTTTTGAAGACAGGGTTTGATTGTTTAGCCCAAGCTGGCCTCAAATGTGTGATCTTCCAGCACTACCTCCTGAAATGTAGGGTTTCAAGCATGTACCAGCACACTCAATTTCAGCTATATGTTAAGAAAAACATTTCTATTTTTCAAGAACATTCTTACAGCTTCTATATCAGATAACGGAACAGATTCAGTTTTAGCTCTTTTCAGTGCAACAGGGTCTAGGCATGGGGAAGCCATGACTCTGGGCTTTGAGTAATAAATTGAGGAACCTAGGAAGCCTCCTATGCCACGGTCTCTCTTGTTGAAACCCTACTATTAAATATTCATTCCTTTGGGGCGACTTTTTAAAAGAAGACTAGTCATTTTGCCTCCCAGATACAGTACAGATTGGGGGGGGGAGGTTTTCAGTGATGCGGGAAAGGCACATCTCAAATAAGGTCTTTGGCAGTGTAGGAAAAGCTCTAAGTGAGAGGAGCAGACCATGTTTTAACAATTTCAGAATTATTCTCATGAAGAGAAACTCCTGAAATAATCTTTCAAACTGAGAAACCCTTGTGCCATTTGCTTTCATTCAGAGTCAAGATGTAATCAATTAATAAGTTCTGACAGCAGAGTCTGTAACACAAATGTTACAAGATACCTCCAAATAGTGCGGTGATGTCATCCGTTTCCCTTCACCTCCCAAATATATAACAGATGAGAGGAAAGTGACAGACATGTACACAAATGGTGGCAGCAATTGTGTGAGCTGAAGCTACTTATGACTGACAAACAGCGTTCCTTGCATGATTCAAAATTCCTCCTTATGTCAGTGACAATTTCCCGCACACAGCACCAGAGCAACTTCACCCAAGATGCCACCTCTCAGCCATCACCCAGACATTATTTCTAAGCTTTTTAAACATTAGGTGAGCTGCTGATGGGAAGGGTCCATGTGTTGATGAGTCAATAAATCTGAACACATCATGCCCTTCCTCCACAGGCACATGTGTGAGGATGTCCTGTAGGAAGTCACCATTCAAGTATGGAGATAGAGCTGGAGATCTTGGCCATCACATCTTGCAGGTTCTAGGTCCCTATTTTGATTATCGATACCTCCACCACAAGACCACATGGCCTCTCAACATTGGCACTTACTAACATTTTGAACAGACAACCAGCAGTATTCATGGTTCTTATCTGCTGGATACCCACTCAACCTTGCCATAAAGTTGTAACAAATATCTATTCCTCTAGGTACTGCCAAATAAACAATGGGTGCAAAATTGCCCTGAACTGAGAAATGCTTGGCCACCTACCAATATCACCTCTTTAGTTCAGTACTTGCATTGTTTATGTGTCTAACAAGGGTGTAAGGTGTTAAATGAAGCCTATACATGACTTGTGAGAAACATTGCTGTAACCAGACAGATCAATAGCCTGCTGTACTCCAAGATGCATCAGAATAGAGCTCAGTAGACGTGGAAGTTCAGCCAGCAAGTGAAGCACACAATGAATTGGTGGTGTCACACAAAAGATTCCTTGTTTCCTCCTTTCTCCATCTCTCCCTCTCTTTCTCTTCCCTACTTCCTATTTAAACTATGCAACTTGGTACAGGGAATAAATGAGATAAATGCATTATCTAATAAACATTCTATAAAATATATTTAAAACTATTAAAGTATTTTTCACTTTATAATTTTTGTGTTTTGTATTTTCACCTTAATCTTCAAGTGTATTTATTTAACTTTTATCAAAAATGTGTATGTTTATAAAGTATATAAATATATATTAGGAAGAAAGAATATATGAACAAAACAATACCACCTTTTTCTTAGTTACACATATGTTTTTCTCTAATCTAGAAGTAGAAGAGAGCCTAATCTCTACTTATTCTTTTGGCTATGCTGGGCATTATACCTATGGCCTCATGCATGCTAGCTACATATTCTGAGCTATGCACTGAACCCCACTCTAATTCCTGCTTTATTCTTTACTGCTTCTTTATTATTTATTCCTTAACACTTCTGTGCTAGATATCTGTCATTAACACTACCTTGTCAATTTCCCATGCAGATTAACAAGTTGGGATATTTGGTAAAATTGTAGTTACCATAAATGCACATATACAAGTACATTTATTAGAGCTTCAAGATTAAATGATAGTTATTAAAACAATGACTGGGTGTGATGGTGCATGCCTTTATTCCCAGGATGTGGTAAGCAGAGGCGGGTGGACATCTCTGCATTCAAAGCCAACCTGATTTACATAGTGAGTTCCAGAATAGACAGGACTATGGAGAGAGACTCTGTCTCAAAAATAGAAGATAATTATTTTAAAAAATGCATTTTTCAAAGCTTAGCATCTGTTCAAGTGTGTAAAGGGAGTTGGACTTGACAATGAGTCACGAGCTTTAAATCTCTGTACTTTGCAGTGTGGTTTACTCTGACGGCAGGACAGATCATAAGTCAGTCTCTCTTGTTCTCCCCCGCAGACTGTAACACAATAGGATGATAAAGGATTTATCTGAAAGCCGCACTTTTATTTCAGACGCAATGCTAAGTGTTCACTCCTCCAGGTCCCTCATTAGACTGTGCCAGAAAATCTTCAAAGTCTCAGAGAATGCCATAATATGGACCATCAAAATTGAGATATTTTGAAAACAGGAGACCACCATAATTTAAGTGTAACTTTCTAGTGTGATGGTTGTGAGCCTCAGGATACTCATTAGCTACTTTTAACTTCCTCAGAAAGCAAGTGTTCTCCGATGGCAAGGAGCACATTTCTGCAGTCTGTCATGACTCATGTCAGATTTTAGACAATGGCATTGATTTGCTTCTCTGCTTGAGTCTTGGCTAAGCGTAAAAGTCATGTCTTTTACACACATATTTATGGTGTGATGCTTGAGATGGCTTCTGCATTAAATAGGAATTTAGACAAGAAGGATTATTTTTCAAGGTGCAGATATTTCTTGAACAAAAAGTAGATAGGCTTACCAGCTACTCAGGATGACAGGTAACTTGTAGAGATTGCTACATTTTGCTAGAAAGTGAGGTTTGTCTACTTGTCTTTTAGAGTATAACACTGCCATAGTTGGCTGTCTCCCACTCATATCCAGGAAAAATTATCCACAGATCTTCAGATGGAATTCATTCTTTATGTTTAACAAATGTCTATGAAAAATTCATTATTTTCTAGACTTTTCTTTTGAGTTACAATGGGATTTGGTAAGAAGTATAAAAATCCATACCTTGAGCCATCAGCCTGAAAATTATAGTACTTTACATGTGGTTTCTTGTGTTTTCAGTGCATTTATTTGCATGGTATCTTTGATTCACCATAGCCCTGCAAAGGAAAGAAAATAGGCAGTGTTTGTAGTCTACAAATTATGGATTTTGTTGAATGGATGAGTTACTATTAATCTAACATGAATTGAAATTACATGTATATAATACATATAGTGACCCAAAACATAGTAATTTCTGTGGAGCGGCAGGAACTCAGTGATGGATTAATAGAGGAGGCAAAAAGACAAGGAAGTGAACATGGTAACTATTCACCCAATTTCTGAATAAGGGAGGACTGAAGTAGTAGCCCAAGAAGGGAGTCAAGGCTATCCCATAAATATTTCACTAGGAATGTTTTGAAGCATATATAGTATGTATGGTGGTTTAGATGAAAATGGACCCCACAGGCTAATATATGTGAGTGTTTGGTTCCCAGCTGGTGAACTGTTTGGGAAGAACTAGGAGGAATGGTCTCGTTGGAGGAAGTGTGGCCTTGTTGTGTGTGATGGGTGATGGACAATGAACTCTGAATTTCAAAAGCCTACACCAGGCTCAGTCTCCCATCCCTCGGCCCATGGATCAGATGTAAGCTCTGAGCTATGCACCATTACCATGCCTGCCTGCCTCCTCCCATGCTGGTCATGTGCTCACCCTCAAAAAGTGTAAGCCAGCCCCCAATTGAATACATTCTTTTATAAGTCACCTTGGTTTCTTCCCTCTCAGCAATAGAAATGAACTAAGATATGTAGATTCTGATAAGACAGCCAGTAATGAAAAGACGATTGACAATGAAAAACAGAGGGACAGGATAATTGAAAGGAATGACAATGATGACAATGTGACCACCACCAACAGTTTCAGAGAGGAAACTGAAGTGTAAAGTCTTGGAAGAGAAGAAGTAGAGTCACTGTAGTCTGACTGGAGGAAAGATGGTTGTGGGCATGAATAAGTCGGCTTGCCGTTGGGAAAAGAGGTGATTCTCGTCATATCAATTCTATTTTTTTAGTGAAATTCAAGGGACAAGAAACCTTAGCTAAGAGTGAGGATTATGCAGATGATGCTCTGACCGCAGGGAGAGAGGAAAAGGCACAAAATGAACATTATGTATCTTACCATATATTTTAAGTGCCATTTTATCTATATGTGTATGCTTGTTTCTGTATGCCAAATGCATGTAGGTGCTTTGGGGGACAGAGGATGGTAAGGATTCCCT
This sequence comes from Ondatra zibethicus, assembly GCA_004026605.1. Taxonomy (NCBI): domain Eukaryota; kingdom Metazoa; phylum Chordata; class Mammalia; order Rodentia; family Cricetidae; genus Ondatra; species Ondatra zibethicus. The sequence continues at coordinate 129,788 of PVIU01001877.1, read as the reverse complement.
GGAGATGAAATTATAGGCAGCCAGTTGTGAGACACCTTATATAGATGTTGGGAACTGAATCCCAGTCCTCTAGAAGAACAGGAAATGCTCTTAACCACTGAGTCATCTCTCCAGCCCCTTCATATTTTTAATGAAATGGGATTTTCTTTATATTTACAATATAAAAATAAAACTTCACATTCCTAATAGCGTGCATAACTGGAAAGTCTTTCCTGTCATTTAGTTTACGTCAATCAGCAGTAGTAATGTATACACACACACACACACACACACACACACACCCTACTGAGTTCCTTTAATGTTGCTTTTATGTTTACTTCTTTAGAGATGGCCACTTCAAACTGAATAACCTATTGGGGAGTTCATCTTTGGAGAATACTTATTCTCTTTCTCAACCACTGTTGATTGCCTGTAGGTCTTCCTTCAGGGGTGGTACCTTGTGACATTTCCCTTATCCACTTGAACATGTCAGCTAGTGTTGTCATTGTGCAGGTCTTGTTTAAGTGGCCATATTGTTGGGATTTAAAAGTTACAGCTTCCCTGTCATGTCTAAAAGACATTATTTGTTAGCAGGCATCCTTCCCCCTGACTCTTTTAATCTTTCTTCCCCTTTTCCATAATGTTCCTTGAACCTTAGGTGTAGGAGTTGCATTGTTTCTCAATCACTTAGAGAAACACAATCTTTTATGTCCCTAAAGACTGTATTTCAAGCTACTGATACTGTTGAGCTTCATTCTTCCTGATGCTTCTGAATGTCCTGAGGCAGCTCCCCCTGCCCCTGGATTCTCTGTCCTGAAGCAGCTCCCCCTGCCCCTGGATTCTCTTTTAAATAGCATTTGTCATGAACATTTGCAAAGAGCTTTGAAAGTTTTTATTTTTCCCTAAGGTAGAGGGAATTTTTCCTGGTTAGGATAATAAGGACACTAGCTTATCAAATCAAATGATAGCTCTCTTTGTAGAACTTGGGTGGATTTGTTAGCAATTGCTGATAAAATGGGAGTTTTCCTAAACTAGAATTCTTCAGCTGTGACACAGATGCACGGCGTGAGGACTCAGTTCATGTGCGTCATCCCCACGGGATGTGGAACAAGGAAGAGTAATGTAGGTGTGAAGATGAGTATTTTGTCTCTCACAAGAGTCTCCTGCCTTTTAACGGCATTTATGCAATGCTGGCCAGTTACTGTGTTCGTTTGTAAGTTGTTTTTATTAGGGTTTCTATGACTGTGATAAAATACGATGACCAAAAGCAACTTGGAAAGTAGAGTTTACTTCACACTCCACCACAGAAGGAAGTCAGGGCAGAGACTCAAGGTAGGAATCTGGAGGAAGGAAGTGAGACAGTGGCCATTCAGGAGAGCTGCTTACTAGCTTGCTTTCTATGGCTTATTCAGCCTAATATTTTATTGCACCCAGGAACACCAACCCACATTTGTTACAACCCACAATGGGCTGAGCCATCCCATGTCAATATCAATCAAGAAAATCCACCACAGGCTTGCCCACAGGTCAGTCTGGTGGGGGTGTTTTTCTTTTTCTTTAGAGGCAGCTTCTGTCTCTCCCTTCTCTCTACTTCTTCCCTTCCCCTCCTCTCTTTCTCTCTCTGCTTCTTTCTCTGCTCTTCCCCTTCCCCCCCTTTCCCCTACATAACCCACTAAATAAATATCCAACCTCACTCTGCATGACAAGCCTATCAATGTCTCTGTCTCTCACCCAACATGTGGCTCCCTGCCTGGGACCAGCTGCCTTTGGAGACCTGCGGTGTGGTTTTGTGGTATGTCTATCAATCTCAGTCTCTCACCCACCATGCAGCTCCCTGCCTGGGACTTGCTTCCTGCTTGGAACTGGCTGCTTTTGTGGCCCTTCATGGTCTTGGGACCCACTGCCACTGCCTGCCATCTCTTGGGGACCTGTGGCGTGGTCTCATGGCCCGCTGCCCATTGCCGCCACTCGGGGGCCTGCAGCATTTTACTTAAACCATTACACTGGTGCAGTCAGACTCAGTAGGCCCTCCCGCCTCCTCCCAGGGCCAGGATCCGGAACTGGATATTTTTTCCACAACAACCACATGTTCCATCTGCCTGAGCGCTGACCCCTATGCACACCAGCAGCTTCGTGTTGAGTTTTCCCCTTTCAGTTTGCAACCACAGCCTTCACAGCTACACTTGAGCCCTTTGCTGCTTTCTACAGCTAAAAACGTGACCAGATGACCTGGGGTCAGTCCTCCCGCTCCAGCACTGCATACACTGTGTGGTGCATTCTACTGGGGGCCCAGCATCCCTTGGATTTTTCTTTCTCCTTTTTTCTTTTTCTTTTCTTTTCTTTTCTTTTCTTTTCTTTTCTTTTCTTTTCTTTCCTTTTGGACCACTTGTCAGTGGCCCTTGTGGCCTGCTGTGGTCTCAGGACCTGCTGCCCACTGCCTGCTGCTGCTTTGGGACCTGTGGTGTGGTCTCATGGCCCGCTGCCCACTGTTGCCACTCAGGAACCTGCAGCATTTTACTTAAACCATTATACTTTTAATATATTCTTTGTGTATTTTCACATTATGCATCTCAGTCCCCTTCATCTCCCTGTCCCTTCATATCTGCCCTCTGCTCTTACAACCTCCCATGAAAATAATAACATAAAATAAAATTTAAGAGAAAAGAAAAATCTCTTCATGAAAGTTGTAGGGTGTCACAGTGAGCCACACATTATATCCTTTTGTTCATATATCTTTACTTGCATGTGTTTATTGCAAAGAGTCATTGGTCTGGTTTGAGGCCTCTGGTTTCTGTGATATAATTGATACTGGGCCCTTACTGGGGCTCCTCTTAGATATTCTGTTGCTGTCCTGTGTCATGGAGATCCTGCAGCTTTGGGTCTGCAGGACTGACCCCTTCGAGTGCTCCAGCAGATTGCAGATGGGATGGATGTTGGCATGGATTATCTCATAACCCTGGTTCTGGGCCTGAGTAGTTGTAGAGTTGGCCAGCTCACCAGCTTCCCCCATCCTCACCACCAGGGTGTGTTGTCTGAGGTTTTCTGTCCTGCCCAGTTCCCGCAGTCATTAAGTACCAAAGAAATCACACAAAGGTCTACATTAACTATAAACTGATTGGCCCATTAGCTCAGGCTTCTTATTAACTCTTATAATTTATATTAGCCCATTATTCTTGTCTATGCTAGCCACATGGCTCAGTACCCTTTTCAGAGGCATAGTCACATCTTGCTTCTTCTGTGTCTGGACAGGTCTCCAGAGGGAGCTTCCCTCTTCCCAGAATTCTCCTGTTCTCATTGACCCACCTCTACTTCCTGTCTGGTTGTCCTGCCTATACTTCCTGCCTGGCTACTGGCCAATCAGTGTTTATTTAAAACATAATTGACAGAATATAGACAATTGTCCTACACCAAGGGTGAGCTCTCTGACATTGTTCAGCTAAGTCACCCTATGAAGCAATGAACAAAGGGTAGGGACAGTTCTCCTGCTTTTATGCCCTCAGGATCAACTCACCTATACCTACACATTCTGGACTAGCTCTACTATGTTGCCTAGGTGAAGTTCAGGAGCCAATCCCAGGTGCTCTAACTGATGAGAGGAACATCTCTCTTACTTTTTAGGGCCAGCTCTTGTACCACCATAAGGTGATGGGGTTGGGGGGCATTTCTCCCTCATCCCTTCCATCATAAGGTAGATAATGGGTAAAGATAGTGGATGGGGCCAGATATAGTTCTTGGGGCCTGCTCACCCCTGCCCTGAACGGGGCCATCTCTACTGCGCTGCCCAGATGAGGTACAGGGTCCACTTTGCTGAGTGCTGCGGTTGGAAAGGGGGATGGTCAGCTCTCTTGCCTGCTGCAGGTGCTGAGGGGCAAGGGAGGAGGAGGAGGGCATCTTTCCCTCATCCAGGCCACCACAAGAGTGCAGGGTGGTGGGATGTGACCTGTTTTCCCATTCTCATGCCCTCAGGGCCAGCTTGCCCAGTCAGCATTTTTCCTTAATTGGACTTCTTTCTTTCCAAATGACTCTGTGTCATGTTGATATAAAACTAGCTAGTATACAAGTTGAAGAAACAAATTGGGTTGTAGCCTGACTAGCTCAGTCCATAGAGCATGAAACTCTTATCTCAGGGTCATGGGTTTGTGCCCCATGTTGTGCACCAAATATAGCATGAATAATAAAAACCCAGAGATAGATATTGGGGTTCAACCCGAAAACCAGAAAAGCAAAGCAACCAAGCCTCTAGAAAAGCCTTTCTTCTACCAAGGCTGGGTGACTGCAAACTAAACAGATTAAGCCTCTCTCATCTCTCATTTTATATTCTTTCTAGTGCTGGGATTAAAGGCGTGACTCCCTAGTACTGAGATTAAAGGTGAGACACCACCACCTAGATTTGTTTCTGCAATGATCTTGTGTATCCCAGGGTGGCCTTGAATTTACAGAGATCCATCTGCCTCTGTCTCCCAAATCCTGGAATTAAGGGTATGTGCCACGACTGCTTGCCTCTATTGTCTTAGCTGTGCCCTTCTGATCTTTAGGCAAGTTTTATTTATTAAAACATAAATAAAATGTCACTATATCAGGTCTTTCATGGTTTTTGAAATTTCAAAAGACTGTGTCAACATAATCATTTAATTAAAAAAATTAAGGGATGGGTAGAGGTGTTGTTTTGTGATAGAGCACTTGTCTAGCATGTGCATAGCTATGGGTTCACTCTCCATCAGTATAAGAAGAAATAAGTGAAGTGTATAACAAAGAGAGACAGAGAAACAGAGAGAGAGGCAGGCAGACAGGAGAAAACTTAAAACTGTTTTTTGATTGAATTTACAAGCTTCATTTTGTCATTCAATATTAGGAAATATTTTCCTTTCATCAGTCAGTAAAAATCTTTAAATTATTTGTTTGTTTCTTCTTCTTAAAAGTGTAGTTATTTCAGAAGAGTTGTGTTCTCTTCTGTGTGGGAACAGTGGTATAGAAATTGCTCTGGAGTCATGGCAAGTAGTGGCTTGAGTTTGAACTCTGAAAATTATGTTCCAGACAGATGGTTTCCTGTAAAACACAAGTTGGCACCTTCCTAAATAGTAAGCAGCTGAGGTGTGGACTGCTCTGAAGCGATAGTGGAGAGCTGCCTTATGGAGACTCAAGAAAATGAAACCTCACTGATACAGATATAATAGACACCAGGCCAGGCAAGAAGGAGCCAGGAAAAGCTAGGCTGCCTTCTTCCGAAAGACACAACCAAAGAAAATTTTTAGAAGAAGTCATCAAAACATGGAACTTATTTTTTTTTTGTTTTTTTTGTTTTTTTTTTTTGTTTTTTGAGACAGGGTTACTCTGTAGCTTTGGAGCCTGTCCTGGATCTAGCTCTTGTAGACCAGGCTGGTCTCGAACTCACAGAGATCCACCTGCCTCTGCCTCCCGAGTGCTGGGATTAAAGGCGTGCACCACCACCGCCCGGCAACACATGGAACTTAAATAGCAGAAACTGCCGTGAGGTGTACAAGAGCAGATTACATATGATGTTTTCAGGGCTGCAGGATGCGGCTTGACAGAGCTGGATGTGAACTTTTCCGACTCCAATGAGTCAGATGAGAAGACACGATCAAAAACAGGAATGATGATCCCATGACACTGGAACCCATGAGCTTAGTTGCACAGTACAATGCAATGAAACTCTTTCCTAAGTAGTAAGACAACATCAGGAAACGAGACCACACTGAATTTCGGGAAAGCATGGTGGGGTTTAGATGAGCTTTCTGAACCATAAGATACTAGAACTTCACTAAATATGCTCACCTAAATACTGGGCTTAGGGGAATGGATCATTAGGTACGACTGGTTGTTGTGTAAGTATGGGGATCTGAATTTAGATTTTTACCACTGTGAAATCCAGGTGTGACTTCATGCAAGTAACCCCAGTACTGTGGGGATCAGAAACAGGAAAGTAGCTGGGGCTTGCTGGCCAGCCAGTGTACCTAAAAATAGTTTGTTCCAGGTTCAGTGGGAGACCCAGTCTCAAGGACATCAGGCAGAGAACAACAGGGGACACATGATATATGAGAGGCACTGATGTCTGTATTTGCACACACGTGTGTACACATAGGCAGGTATGACACAAATATACACAAAAGTTAAAAAAGTACTTGTTTGCCCATGGAAGTGTGTCCATTTTATAGGGCATAATTTTTCAACCTGTGGGTGGTGACTCCTATGAGGTCAAATGACCCTTTCACAGGGATAGCATATTAGATATTCTGCATATTAGATATTTACATGATAGTTCATAACAGCAGCAAAATTACAGTTATAAAGTAGCAAAGAAATAATTTTATGGTTGGGGGTCTCAGACTTAGGAAGGTTGAGAACCAGTGCTATAAGGTATTAAAATTATATAGCATTAGGTCAGCATTACTGTGGTATATGCAAACCCAGCTGTCATTGTCCTACATTTCCTCCTTATGGCATTAACATTAGAAATTATTTTAGGGAACTAAAATTTTGTCAAATAAAGCTATTCTGTCATGCTATTTCTCCATAGTTTTGAAAGCACTTGACCTTTGAGATCTGCTTTGGATCATGCTGGATGCTTAATCTCTTTCTCTGAGGTGAAAGTTAGAATGAATTACTGACGTTTAAGTGGTTTTCCATATTTGTGGATGAAATGTGTGGCCAGAGAATCGTGCTCAACATTTTCCTCCTATTCTTTATTAAACATTGGTTGCTCCATCAGAATAACTTATTCCTCAGAAGAAAGATGTCCTCACAAGTGGGTGAGCTGGAAGATGAAAAGTTGTGTGTTTATCTATTACGTAGATATTTAGTGAAACAGGTGCTTTCTTCCCTATCCTTCTGAGGCTTATCTTCTGGTGGTGATGGGGAGAGTGACAAACATTAGATTAGATGGTGTTTTAGGTGAGGTTAAGTGCCGTGCAGGAACAGAGTCAGAAGAGAATAAAGGATGCTGGGAATGGGATGCAGATCCTTCAGGTGTTGTTCAAAACACAGTAACCACAGCACTCCTTTTATCTGCGCATTGTGATCTAGCACTGTGAACACAGTTTGAAGCGTACAAAACCCTTTTCTGCATAGTGTGAGTCTCAACAAACTTCCCATCTTTAACTCCTTCAGTGCATTCAGACATGCTCTTCATTTTGGCCTTGTTTAGTGATTCAGATTTCCAGAGTAGGTCCTGTTGCCTCATGCCTCCATGTATCTACTTGATTATGGATTTACAAATCCCCATTTTTTGTTTCACAATTTTATTTACTTAGTAAATTTTTGCTTATTACTTAATACTCATATCTACTGTCATATTATCACCAAACAGTTTCAAGCTATACTGGTCATCACTATAACAAAATGCCCGAGGCAGACTACTTAGAAAGAAAACAGTTCAATTTAGCTTATAACCAAGAGATCCAAATATCAAGAATGGGAAGTTTCATTGGTTCAGACTCTAGGGAGGGTGGTGGATGACAAAATGGTAACAAACTATCACACCTTTGAACTGGGAAGTAGAATGGCTGGGTAGGGTCAGACTTAGGTTCTTATAACACCCCTTTCTGAGGGCTCCACAGAGGTCACAGAGAGTTGTTGTAATTACTTTTAAAGCCATAACCCCTATGAAAGCCTCTTATTAGACCTCAACTCTTAGAAGCACCAAGAATAAATACAAGAAATGTTAGATATAGTCATATTCTCAGAATATGACATGGCATCTATAATAGAAGAAAAATGAACTTTGAAGTATACATGTGTGTTCTTGTCGCTACATCTTAATATTCATGTAGAAAAAGAACACTATAAAGGATCTTTGTCTCTAATTCAAATGAAATCTGCTGGTCTTTTGGAAGGTGTACATATAAAATGCACTGATTAAATAGACATTTGTGGTAGAGTACTTGCTGGCACGTGTGAAGGTCAGAGTTCAATCCCCAGTCCCATAAAAATAAACCGAAATCGTGAAGTGTACATTGTATGCCAGGCACTATGGTCAGCAGGGACTCAAAAACATACATATTCAGACTCTGGTTTCAGGAAATTCACACTGTGTTGGGAGTGAGCAGTCAGAAGTCAATAAAGCCATCTATTTGTTTATACCTGCAGAGTTCTATACTTTATCTGTATCTCAGTGTGAAGGTGCTAATGCAGAGAGAGTCAAGGGACAGTGTGGAATTATGAGTAGGTTGTATTGGTGTGGGAAGTCCTTCTGTATATGTGTTGTTTTTATTGGTTGATGAATAAAGAAGCTGCTTTTAGCTAATGGCTTAACAGAATATAACCAGGCTGGAAAAGATATATAAAGAGAGTAGGTGGAGTCAAGGAGATGCCATGTAGCCGCCAGAGGTGAAAGACATGAGCTGCCAGCTGGAACCTTGCTGGTAGGCCAGGTTCCAAATAAAATAATGGAAATGGGTTAATTCTAGATGTAACAATATGCTTAAGTTATTGGCCAAACAGTATTGCAATTAATACAGTTTCTGTGTGGTTATTTTGGGTTGAGCAGCTGGGAACGAATAAGCATCCTCCTACAACATTGTGTCACATGTAGAATGATGTTTGGCAGTGCTCTCCATACCTCAAGTGGTCAACAGTGACTAATTTCCACCTGATGATAGTCCTTGAAGTGATATCAGCAATTTACCATCTCCTAGGAGCATCTAGTGGTTAACCAACTTGCTCAAAGTTGGTCAGACAGCTTGGTTTCTGGCCTGGACATCTTACTTCAGTTGATGACTGTAAAATTTTGTCTAGTCTTTATTACACTTCAGAAGGCTATGTTGTTCATTCCTTAAGTAAATAGAAAAGAGAAAGATGAAAAATATTGGCAGAGAATTTGAGCTACTGAAAAATTTTAAAGGTTGTTTGATACAGTGTTTTGGGGGGTAAAGTACCATAGGAATTAAGCCAAACTTTGAACTTAAGCCTCTAGGCACAGTAAATTAGACACATGATATTCTCGTCATCTGCTGTCTTCAATAATAATTCCCTTAATCTAGTGAAGGATGGTAAATGCTTTGGAATAAATATAATATGCTGTGGTTGCCGTGGGGTGAGGTAAGAAGATATAAGACAAACACCCAAGTCTTTGTAGCCTGTAGATAGTTTCTACACTGTCTACCACACATCTCATTGGTAGAATCAAAATGTACTTTTGAGTAGCATCCTCTCATATGCTCTTTCATTTGGTTCTTGTTACAATCCTGGAAAGGGAGTCTTTCAGATATGATGCATGCTTTATAGATGCAGAGACTCTCCCTGCCAAGAGGCATGAGAGGGGAATGCGAGAAGCATGCGGGAGGGTGCCTGTTATATCACTGGCTCCTTATGCTTGTATCATAGAAGACAAATTAATTGTCATTGATACTACTTACCTAACATAGATACTGGGACTGGCCCAGGTCATTGGTGCTAAGGAAAGTGATCTGTTGATACATTGTCTTCAAACTGATGTGCACATCATCTCGACACTGTCTTAACTTCAGGAAATTTTACTTCCTATTGTGACCTTCTACTGTTCCTCCCTTCTGTGGTTATCCTTGAGAAATCCTACCTCTCATGTCGCTGTCTGGACAGAACTAAGAAGAGGCCAAGTAACAGGTATGGTGTGCTTCAATGATGCTGCCAGTGGCACAGCAGGGATAGTGGCACATATTTTACCAGCAACAATAAAAGATTTCATGTCTATTACCTTGTCATATTACCATAACCTCCTGAAGGGTGTGTGATTGCTATTAAGAGCCCAGGTTAATGGGGTAACATTTGTCATATAGTTAGGATAAGTCTTTCTTTGTTCTTTTTTTTGTTGTCCAATACACATTCCTGTAAATTCAGGTAAGTTGTGAATCATAAAAAGGTTTCTCTTCAAAAACCCATAACGTCCCACTTTTCTTTATCTACAGAAACAATTCCATCACCTCCTGGTTGCCTGAAGCTGGCTTCCTTGAGTCTTTTCTAAGGCCCACACCAGTTCCATTCGGAAATATGCATCTTTTCATTTCTAAATCATACCCAGATTCATGCACTTCTTAATCTGGATATTTTTGTCTATTTCATTTAGAGGTAGCAGCCTTAACATTGAGGACCATATCTATTGTGTCTTTGGCAGAACGGGCATTTCTAGTATTATAAGAAGAACAATGCTCAAAGTGCTTAGCATTTATAGTCAGTGGAGCTTCTGATGTCTGATGCAGCCCTTGTGTTAGGTGTTGAGCATTTAGTCACTGTGTCATGAGGTGGTTTGGAGATCTTGAGAGGAATGGTGGTAGAAAGGAAGATGTGGGACATTTACAAGACTTAGTGCAAAGACTACTTATCAACTATCAATCAACAGGGAAATGTTTCAATATTTTAACATCTGAGATTATGTTATGATGCTGTGTGCAACATACAACTATGAAATACAAAGCCAAAGGCGATTTACTACCCCTAAAAAAGATGTGTTCATCTCTATAATTTTTTGGGTTACTTGTTTCATGACTACTTTCCCTCCTGGGCTTTAGTTCCTGTCAGTCCCCCACATGGCTGCTTTCTCTCTAGGAAGAACTTAGCAGTAAACATCCTCCTTCAGAAGGACTTCTCTGCCCCCCACCCCAATTTCAAGGAGCAGAGCTCATCATACTTCTTCTTTTTACCCCGCTTCAACATTTTTCATGAAGTTCCTTGCTCTATGCTGTTTGTATTTTAATTTTAAGTCTTATTTTCTCCATTAAATTAAGCAGAACATATTGTCTACCTTGTTCTACCATACCAGGCACATAGTAAGCTCTGGGTTTTTTTTTTTTTTTGGTGTGTGTTTCAGTTTTTGTTTATTTATTCTTTTACAATTCTCTCTCTCTCTCTGTACTTTAGTTGTATTCTTCTAAATATCCTCTCTCTTTAAAAAAATTGTCTTTATTGAGCTATGTATTTTTCTCCACTCCCCTCCTACCCTCTCCCATGGTCCCCATGCTCCCAATTTACTTAGGAGATCTTGCCTTTTTTTTTTTTTACTTCCCATGTAGATTAGATCAATGTATGTCTCTCTTAGGGTCCTTTTTGTTGTCTAGGTTCTCTGGGATTGTGAATTGTAGGCTGGTTTTTCTTTGCTTTATGTAGAAAAGCCACTTATGAGTGAATACATATTATATTTATCTTTCTGGGTCTGGGTTACCTCACTCAATATGATGTTTTTTAGATCCTTCCATTTGTCTGAAAATTTCAAGACATCATTGTTTTCCACTGTGTAGTACTCCATTGTGTACCACATTTTCCTTATGCATTCTTCAGTCAAAGGGGCATTTAGGTTGTTTCCAGGTTCTGGCTATGACAAACAATGCTGCTATGAAGATAGTTGAGCACATATCCTTGTGGCATGATTGAGCACCCTTTGGGTATGTACCCAAAAGTGGTATTACTGGGTCTTGAGGTAGGTTGTTTCCCTAATTTTCTGAGAAATAGCCATACTGATATCCAAAGCAGCTGTACCAGTTTGCACTCCCACCAGCAATGCAGGAGTGCTCCCTTTACCCTTTACTATCCCTTTACTATCTCTTTAGCATAAGTTGTCATCAGTGTTTTTGATCTTGGCTATTCTTACAGATGTAAGATGGAATCTCAGAATTGTTCTAATTTGCATTTCTCTGATGGCTAAGGATGTTGAGCATTTCCTTAAGTGTCTTTCAGCCATTTTAGATTCATCTGTTGAAAGTTCTTTGTTTAGGTCTGCACCCCATTTTTTTTATCGGATTTTTTTTTTTGTATATTTTGGAGATCAGCCCTCTGTCTGATGTGGGGTTGATGAAGATCTTTTCCCGTTCTGTAGGCTGCCATGTTGTCTTGTTGACCTAATATCCTCTCTTATCCCACTCCTCCTCCTACCAAGTCACTTGTTCTTCCAATGTCTCCCTCCTACTTTCATGCCTGTCCTGCTCTGAGCTCACTGTGTTGTTTGCCTGAGCATGAGTGGGTGCTATTTACTCAAGCAAGGGCAACTTTCTAAGAAGTATTCCACCAAGAAATGTGATTCCTTGTCCCCTAGCAATCATTAACTGGCAATACTACTTCAGAGAGAGGTGGAACTTTAAGAACTCTCCCCATCCATGGTGGAATATCCATGGACCAAGGCTTGTGCAGTTCTTACGCAAGTGACCACTGTTGCTGTGAGTTCTTTGGAGCAGCAGCCATGTCACATGCAAAAAACAGTATTATGTGTGACATTCCTTTCCATTTCTGGATCTTACATTCTTCTCTCTATTCTGCCATGTTTCCTGGGACCTGGAAGGGCTGATGTAGATTCCTGTTGAGGGCTTAGTACTTAAGAATCACTTATTTTCAGGACTTTGTCTGGAAAGGTATGAGTCGCATTGTTTGTTATCCATTGCAAACAGAAACTTCTCTGACCATACCTGAGAGCAACCTTAACCTAGGAGTATAAACAAATATTTAGAAGGCAGTTTGATGACATGTCCACCAATAAGAGGTTCCCTTCTGGGGCCGATGACCTCCACAGTCATGGCCTTTTGACCAGGTTTACAGTATCAGGAATGAATTCTTCCTGTGGAGTAGACCAATCAAATCAGAGAGTGGCTCGTTATCCCACAACGGTCATTCCATTATTGTACCAGTGGACTTATCTTGTCTGGAAGATTGCCATTGTAGCTTGCAGGTTTCACATCTGGGTAAAGAACATTTTTTTGTCCTACAACCAAAGTGTTTGCTGTCTTCAGCAACAGGGTCTTATCATCTAACTATGGTGGGCAACCAAGAGCAATGAAAATAGCCTTTGTTATTTTTTGAATGTGGTGGGGAGTGCTTTGGAGTCCCTCTGATCCCTCTGATCACTTGTTCTTCCAATGTCCCCCTCCTACTTTCCCATGCCTTTCATACTCCACACGTGGCACTGCAGTTTTCATTAACTTGATTTCTAGGAATAGTGTTATTCAATCATGTTGGGTTATGCTTTTCAAGCTTTTATCATTTTAAAAAAATTATTAATTTTAATTTTTTGGTCACTGGGGTTCAATAGACCCTTTAAACACTGCAGGCTATAACCATTGCTTTTGGTTATCTTCCAAAACTTGATGCTAAGATCCTGTTGCTTAAGATACAACTTAAGATACCTACTTGAATCATAGAACTTAGGGAAATCAAGCTAGTATCAGCCTAGAAGGTTCATCATAATTCACTAGCTTTCATAGCAATAGAAGGTAGTTTGCATGGTATCAGAGGAGAAAAGCAATCATCGGTTTCACCCATCTGTGGACTCTTCTCCAGCTACAGTGATGAGTGACTTGCTAAGATATGGCCATTGGTACAGTAATGGTATAAGTGTTATTGGAGTAACTAACCACTTCAGAGTGAGTTTAAGGCCCGCTCCACAAGATAGACCTCATATCTGGTATCATTATTTGAGCCAAGAACCTGCAACTGGATAGCTTATAGGACCTAGAGGAGAACTTACATTATTATTCTGCCAAATGCACATGGTAAAAACTGCCTCCTAATGACTTTTAATGACTTCTAATGATGAATGCATTTCTCAACCCTCTTCAGAGAAGGTAGTTGACTAGTAAATGGTAGATGACAACAAGGCCACAGTGTTTCCAGGCAGTGACAGGGCAGTTACACATGCTATTTTACAGCGGATGTGATAGCAAGTCCAGGCACGATCAAGCCAGACAAAGCTCCAGTATGGATGGGTGAGGCAGTCAGGAAATCCCTTTGCTAGCTATGGAACTATTAGCCACTGAGAGTTGCTGGGAGAAGGAAAGTCAGTTTTCTGTAAGGATGTTTCCTGAGAGGTTACCCCAGCTCCAATAAATGCCTCTACACCCATGCAACATACTGTCATACTGTGGATTTAGTGGGCATAAAAAAAAGTCTCACCATGCTTCCACTGACTCCTGTAGAGGTTGTGGCTTCTGAGAGAAGATGAGAAAAACAGATGAAAGATAGGGATTTAGGAAGGAATTTGTGACATTGGCACACAGGAGGAGCCTTGGACCCTTCTTTCAGAATGGTTCGCTCACCTCTCCTGGAACTCCCAGATCACTTAGTCACACTTACAGCTGCATGGGTGGTACCTGGAAGGAGAAGGCACAAAGACAAGATGAAGAATGCTTTGCATTGATGCAACCAAGGCACACCGCACATGCTGTCATTCAGGATTGTGTGCAGGACCATTCTGGGAGGTACCGTTTAGAAACTGCTTATGTCTGTAGCAGACCTTTGAACATGCGCTTTCATCAGCCTTTCTGTTCCTTGATGAAGCATTTTACCACATTCCAACCATTTAATTTATTCAACAAATATATCTTACCCCCCCTGCCGCCTATTCACAGGGATTATACCAAAATAAATGAAGGCATTTCCTGACAAGCCTATTTCCTAACAGCTTACTTAGCAAACATAACAAAATCTTCACCCTGATGGTAGACTGTGATGTTGGGCATAAGCTCTAGAGAAAAAAAAAGCCCTTAATTTTCTCTATTCAGTAATAAACTTATCTCTCTGACTTTGTGGTTAAAAAAAGCTCACATGAAATTGGAAGGGACTCTTGGGAGAATGGAGAGGAATTGGTAGGGAGAAAATAGGGGTGAGCTTTATTAAAACATCATATGCTTTTACAAAATTCGTTAATATCTAAGAAAAATTGTATTTTAAAATAGCTTGCAAAATGGTAGGCTTCTATAGTCCTCCCCCCCATATGTCCTTGATTTAGGTTAACTCTTTTCCTCAATCCCCTCACTTCCCTGATTCTTCCACCCCCATTTCCTCTTGAACCTTAAATTCCCAGGACTGCCCCTTCTCCTTCTGTATCATACATGTTTTTATGTACTCTCTCCCTTAAAATCTCTTCACACACCTTTTTTTTCTTTTCTTTTTTTCTCCTTCTCCTTCTTCTTTTTTTGTTTTGGTTTTTTGAGACACGGTTTTTCTGTAGCTTTGGAGCCTGTCATGGAAATCACTCTGTAGACCAAGCTAGCCTTGAACTCACAAAAATCCGCTTGTCTCTGCCTCCCAAGTGCTGGGATTAAAGGCATGCACCACCACCGTCTGGCCTTCTCCCCTTTTCTAATGGCCCCTTTCTAACTTCCTGCCGTTACAGGATTACATGTTGCCCAGGATGGCCTCAAACTTGCTGTGTAGCTGAGATTCCCAATCCCCCTACTTCTCAAGTGCTGGGTTTATAGGTGTGTACCATTAGGCCCAGATTTATACAGTAGGCTATAAATAAATATTTGTCTCCTGACTGAATGCATGAGCTGCACTCAACCATGATGGGAGATCATGTTAAATAATCTTCACCTTGTCACAAGTGATAGGAGGTTGCATTAGTCACCATTCTGGCTGCTGTCACGAAACACCTAGAAAGAGCAACTACAGGAAGGCAAGGTTTCTTTTGGCTCACAGTCTAAGAGGACAGCCCATCAAAGTGGGGGAAGGCATGATATCAGGAGTAACTCTGGCTGTGGTGACAGGAATGGGAGGCGTCTGGTTCTACTGTGCTCACAGTCAAGAGACAGAGCAATATGGATGCTGGTCCTCTGCTTGCTTTCTCCTTTTTCATCACTCTTAGACCCTAGCTCAGGGGATAGTGCTTCTGCCTACCCAAAAAGTGAGTCTCTCCTCCATTGAACCTCTGTGGAAACACCTCACTTTCTGAATCCAGATACACCCAATGGCATGTCTTCTAGGGGAGTCTGAATCCAGCTAGATGGACAACGAAGATAAATGATTACAACTACCTGCTTTTGTTTGACAGGTTTATGAATTGAATGCCGCAGTATAGAAGGCCGTGTGGGATCCTACAACTGAGAGATGATTCCATCAATAATTCACTAAAAGTAGAGTAATTGAAAATCCTGGATAGCAAAGAAAGCAAATCCTTCTTTTATAATGCAGGCAATTTTTTTATCCATTCCATATAGTCAGGAAATTCTGCCAAAAATGTATTTTCTCTCCAAGAAAAATAACCTTAGTGCACATCCAACTTTACGGAAACTATTCCAGCGGCCAATGCCACTTTGTGGCAACAGTAAATGTATGTATTAATCTGAATATTAAGCAGTCATCACAAGTAATCTATAGGCTACCAAAGATGTTAATATATAAGTTACAGTTATAAAATGTCTATTAAAATAAAGACAGAAACAAGGAATCTGGTAAGCTTTGATGCTCATTTACTTTTACATATTTTGTAGATTTCAAGTAGTATTTTCATAAGTGTTTTGTTGCTTGGTAAGCCAGCAGCTATGAGTTCTTGTGTGAATGTGAAAAAATCGCTAGTCTGCTGCCTTGAGGGATCAGTGGGAGAAGGCTGGGGGAGCGCTCTCCCTGTGCACTTTTTCTTTGTTTCCGCCAGCCCTATCAGATAGGAGCAGGGTTAGGAGTGAAACATGACATTCTGACAGGGAATCTTGCAGACAGATTCTTGGCTGGGCTCTCTGCTGCACTTGAACTTCTGCTAAGCATGTGATGAAAGAGTGTTTTCAACTGCACCAGCTGTGGAGAGGTTAATAAAACAAAGGAGGAGACACAAAAGAGCTCCCAGCAGAAAGCTTCTGGCTTGGCCCATTTTTCTAGTTTCAAACAACATGTCAGGGAGCTGGAACCGCTGTGTTGTTTGGGAGCTGGAACCGTTTTTAAACAAGTTGAGCTTCTGAATGAAACAGTTAAGGAGAATTCATAAGCAGCACATCAAATGCAGCATGTTGACCCCATAAATGCAAAGTTCTCACTTTGCAACAGACAGCTGGGAATTACGAACCGTGTATTTATTTAACAGGCACCCTTGATAGTTTTTCTGGAACTAGAAAAGCACGCTGGCTTTCGAATGGTCTGACCTGCAGACTTGGAGATGCTCTGACTATAGTGAAGAAGTCTCTTGTGCTTTCTGCCCTCCTCCTGTGTCCCTTTTCTTGGGCAAAGCATCGTGGAATGTGGCACCTTGCCCAGCCTGCTGCTCCAGAGGTGATTGCTCAATGCTGTCTTATTTAGGGGTCAGCTGCTGACCCATGAGCCATCTAAACAGAAAGGAAGAATGAAACAACTCTTTGGGACACTAATGGCAAAGGTTCTTCCCCAGAGGTTAGAGGACAGGATACGGAAGAGGAGGGCAGTCCACTGACTGATCTTCCGGTTACCTTAACGGTCTTCTGTTGCATACCTAAGTTCCAACATTCAACATACTAGTATCATGTTGGCTCTTACTGCTTTTCATATCCTGAAAAGAAACAGAGAAAGGGGAATCAACACTTTGTACAGGCTTCTGCCAGGAAATGTGTGCATGTGTGTGTTTTGTATTGATGTGTTTGTATGGGTTCGAACACGTATGCATGTTGTGCGTGCACATCTAGTTACATGGAGCCCAGTGGTGAACATCAGGTATCTCTCACTAGGGCTATCTACTTGTTTATGCAAGACAGCGTCTCACACTGAACCTGGAGCTCACTGATGCAGCAGTCCTGGCTGGCCAATGTACTCCAGAGACCTCTCTGTGCCTCTCAAATGCTTGGGCTATAATAATAGGTTCTGGGGTCCAAGTTCAAGTCCTCTTTCTTTTATGGCAGACATTTTACTGACTGAGTCATCCCCCCCAGTCCTAAACCAACATTTTCATGTCACCTCTACTGCTTTCTGTTAAACTAGAGGTCTATTATTTCACGTGCCATCTGGGTGATAAGGTACTTACATTTCTTGAGTTAAATTGCGGAGAATGAAATTTGTGGATAACAAAAGTTCTCAATAGTCTAGAGAAACCTTAAAAAGTTATTTCTTACCCAAGATAATCTAAAATCGATCTTCATCATATCATCCATCAATAATTTCTTCTGAAATAGAAAGGGTTGTTTTGGGGACTGTTTCTGAATTGTTAAAGACTCCCAGTAAATTGACGTGGGTCTCCTTCATATTCATCTCCTGGTTATCTGCCCTCTGCCGTCTTCCATCTGCTTCAAATTCATGCCCAGGAAACTTCTCTTCAGTTGTGAAGCCTTTCAGGGAGCTTTCTGTGCAGCTCCCTGGCTTTATTGTGTGTAACAGTGGAGCATCATGAACTTGCCCAGAAGCAAACACACACAGGTCTCACACCAGAACACAACCTGATGAAAACAATCCAATGCACCAGTGTCCTGATTTATCACATTCGTAAGTTAGGAAACCGCTAACCGCAACGTTGAGGAATCTGTCATTTTGAATTTCATTTTGTAGTACAGTAATGCATATGATTCGACTCATACAAATGTGTTCTACTCAGGAGTCTGCTTGGGAGGTGGACTTTAGATAAAGTGTTAGGGGAGGTAAAAAGAGTGGATGGGCAAAACTGGAGATTGCAGCATTATTTAAGAAACTATGTTGTTACCCCATTTACACTTAATATAACCACACAATTTCCCTATACCTATTTGCATATTATCACAAAATTTTTGCATATGCAGATCACCACATACCTATTTGCATATACAGATTATTTCATACATATTTGCATATAAGATAAAGACAGATTTTACATTTGTCCCTTTTACTGGTGCAGCTGCTTAGAAAGAGAAACAAATATCTTGTTTTTTCCCCATCTCTACATTTTCTATGAGGATTCAACAGCACAGTCTTTATTTACTTATAATTTATGAGAAGTCCTTGACAGAGAAAAGATTTTGCAAAATGAGTTCAAGATGAGGCACTCTCAAAGACAACATTTGAAAGTAAACTGTATTTGTACATTAACATCAAAGTAAAACTGCATTTATAATGTGATTAATTTATTTTTCTAAACCTTTAAAAAAAACTTGAACATTTAAATGCTCAAGAAATTCATTTTTAATTGCATTTTAAAAGTATTTGTGTGTGTATGTGTGTGTGTGTGTGCACGTGTGCCATGGTGGAGGTTGTTGGAAAGTTGGTGAGAGCTGGTTCTCTCTTTCTACCATTTGGATCTGTTTTCAGGCTTGGTAGCAAGTACTTGTACCCATTGTGCCAACTCGGTGGCTCCTGAATCTCAGGCTTTAAAACCTTAAACTAGAGCTAAAGAGTAACTGAGTAAACATAAAAATAGAGAATTCAGCTTATATCTAAAATCAAAATACCTGGAAAAGAATATGCAAATTAGTATAGCTATCTACCCTCTTAAAACAATATACAATAACACGTTTTCATTTTTTTTTAGCCTAGGAAAACATAGATTAACTGCCATCAGATGGCCTCTGTAAGCACATGAAACAGAATGACCAGTAAAAGTAGCTTTGGGAAGACATCTGGCCTTCAGAAAATTCTTTATGTTTGTCTTTTCTTAAATATTTTGAATTGTGTAAGTCCAGCACACAGAAATTTCAAACCATCTTCACATTGGCTTGGAAGACATAGAAATAGCTTAAGTTTTGGCCACTGAAACTCTGAGGGTTTCCCAAAGGATAAGATGTGCTGGGCACAGAGCCTTGCATTGTGGAGGGGCAAGATTACAGGGCTTGGGAGATATTATTCTACATTGCCCAACAAGGCATGTTATCAGATGTTAAGCCCTGGCTGCCTACCTGGGCAGCACACCAAAACAGAGCAGAATGTGGGATGGAGGAAGGCTGTTATTCAAAACTTAAGACCCATGTGAGGGAGCTATAGTATAATGTTCCTTTTACTCTAGTTGATATCAAAATGTCTACTCCTTGTTTTTAGAAATTTTGGTGTGATTCACACAATCTTTTAAAGTTTTGAAATGCAACTAAAATTTGATGCATAGGAACAAGCAGCATTAGGTTTAGCAAGCAGGAAGAAAGTTCACCTGTTGTTTTTTTCAGCATCAGTCACTGTGAGAGGCATGCTCCATGGAGCCCGGCAGAGGCACAAGAACTTTGCACTGTTAGCTGTGACTGCTACTGTGCCCCTTGCCAGCGATGCTTCTACAAGAGGAGCTATCACAGTACACAGTGAGAACAGGGCTGTTGTCAGCTTATTTGTGCTGAAACTACACAAAATAGAACAAGGACCCTGTGCAACATCTGAGCAATTTGCTTGTGTTGAAGACTTTTCTCTCTTGCTTTCCTTAGTCTTTTTTTGTGTTTATTCTAAGATTATCTCTGAGGGAATGGGATGATTGAGAACAAAGTACAAGCACACTTGTGTGAAAAGCTATGATGAGACCCATCTCTCTACATGCTAACCTAAAAGTTAATTAAAAATTGTTTGAGTTCACATACACACACGCACACTCACTCACACACACACACACACACACACACACACACACACACACACACACACACAGAGAGAGAGAGAGAGAGAGAGAGAGAGAGACCATAACAGCACATGAATGTCATTTCTTACAGGAACCTGATTCTCCCTTGAGGTTTGGTGCACTCTACACAGCTTAGTCCTGGAAATCTAAATTGGATGGCATAGGAATGAAGAAAGGACAGACACTAAAGAAATGACAGATTTTTATACAGAAAAGGTAGGATCAGATGGACTGTGTTTCTTCTGGTAGATAGTACCACCGAGGAAATCGGTAACTTAGTCTGTTTCTTATGTACAGTACAAGGAGGAGGGGCTGGCAAATCTCAGTAGGAGCTCTCTGTAGGGAAGCTGTCTTGGGCCCTAAATGTGGGGAGGAGAAAACTGCAGTGAGTGCTTGTCTTAGTGAAAGGCTAGTCATTCCTCAGCACTTGGCCTTGGACTAGAAGAAGGCTTTGCCATATCTCCGAATCTCAGCTGGGAAGACTTTGTCAACCATGTTTATGGATCTGAGGCATTGGGGTCCGTGACTTGGCCACGCCCTTGTCAATAATGCACATTCACTCAGGACTTCATTGTCCCCTCATAGAGGCCCTCCTATTTAAACTTGCATTACCCTGGATGAAATATTATAGCTATAACAAAAAGTGTATTTTGAAGCATAATCCTTTTGGGGGCCTCATTTACATTTACAGTTAACTTTAAATGGTGAATTTAAAATATCAATTCTATGATCTCTCAATCATATCCTGCAAAACAACACTACTTTGGGGAAAATGTCTTTGGCTTTTATGCAAAGTTCTGTAAAAATTGTTTTTAAAAAATTATATTTATTACATCAAGACCAAATATAAGCATCACAGATTTGTCAGACTTATTTTTGTGGGTTATCTTCTGAGAGAAAAAAATTTTCCTAGATGATTTATTTATTGAATTATCAGCCCAGATTCTAAAATGTTATTCTCTTCAAAAGATTTGCCCTGCCCTTTGGTTTTCTCCTCTGCCTCCTTCTCTTTCATTCTTAAGACATCTCAGTATCTTCATCCTTGGGCCCAAAAGCATTGCCACATCAGCCATTGTCTGCCAGGGACCTGGGAGTATTCTTTCAATTGTCACACTGTTTTGGTTGCTCCAGAAAGCGAATAAATCTCCAAAAGCTGCACACCCAAGAAACTAGAATTTGAACTTAGATTTCTCTTTGAAAATTCCCAATGACTTCTCATTTTACTGTGCGCAAACTAAACAAAACTGAAAATATTTGCTGTGAGCATGACAGTCGTAAACAGTCACCACATAGGCGGTGTTCTAGGCTTTTCTTCAAAGTGCTTGTGCCCGTTTCTCAGGAACCAGAGACGTGGGATGCTATGCCACCATAAACTGTGGCTTGTGTTCTGTGCTGAAAGTTTCCAGCTCTCTGCCAGAGAACACTTCAAACATGTTGGAAGACTCTAATTTCCTGAACTGGACAATGCATAATTTGCTTTAAACCGATACATCAATTGGAAATTCTGCGTCTCCACTGAATTGTTGATTAGGTGCCAGAGTCCTAGTCTTTATCCTAACCACTCTCATCCTATTTTTTTTAAAATCTCTCATAGCCTATAGAGAAGATTTTAAGTCATTCAAAATAATAAAAAAGCTTTAGTTAACTAGAAACTTGAAAGGTGAATCTTAAACACAATTATACTTCTCTGGAACACTTAAGATGCATTCAAGTTCTTGATGATAACGTCAGGCCCTTTTGGAATCTCAGTAACCATAACAGTGTCACTCTTGGGATTTTCAGAAAATATAAGAATAAAGTCAGAATAAAAATAAAAGGATAAATAATTCCTAAAATTGAAGAGCAATTATGTAGAGAAAGTGAAAGATAAACAAGAATATTTAGGAAAATCAGATAAAAATGATCCAAAGGGAGAACTCTAGGGACAGAGAAAGATGTAAAAATAAATGCTGATGGAAATAATCAGGGCACGAGGTTATAATTCTAAGTTTTCCAAATTGCACATCCTGTTTGAAATGTGCATTTTGCAGTTTTACACAAGCCCGGTGCAGTGGGAAAGAGCATGAGTCTTGCGATCCAAGGCCCTGGTTTGGGGTCTGGCTCAGACATTTGCTGTATTTTCTTGGACAATCTTCTCAGGGTCCTGTTTTTATTTTATTTTATTTTTTAAAATAGAAACCAAAGATATTCTCTAAAATGCCTTTGAATGTGTTGACCTCAGTACAGCCCTAGGTAGACTTAGAACACTCCTGATATGAAAACAGTTTCTTCTCACAGCTTTCAGAGAACATCTATCTTGCCCCCATTTCTAACACTATGCCAACATGACTTTAGATTTCTGTTGTTGTTGTTATAGCCAGTGTTTTTCTTTCTTAGTGATCAGAAACTGAATATGTAAAAAGCTGGGCCCATTGTTGTGTTTGAGGTCTACGTTAAATCAGTGGACAACTAGAAACTACTGTAATTTGAGTTGTCTGTAGAATATACTTTACATTATTTTCATTTTCCCTTTAATTGCCCAAATCAGTAAACTATTTAATGTCTCATATGTAGCAATGCATAAGAGTAAAATGCTATTGTTAGAACAAATTTTAAAATGATCTAATACAATGCATGTTAGAAAGAAATAAGGCGCTATGTTCATGTAAGTTTCAAGGCAGTGTGGTATCCTTTTCCTTCTGGCCATAAAGAAATAGATCATTTTTGAGCCAGGTGGTGGTGGCGCATGCCTTTAATCCCAGCATTCGGGAAGCAGAGGCAGGCTTATCTTTGTGAGTTCGAGGTCAGCCTGGTCTACAAGAGCTAGTTCCAGGACAGGCTCCAAAGCTACAGAGAAACCCTGTCTTGAAAAACCAGAAAAAAAGGAAAAGAAAAAGGAAAAGAAATAGATCATTTTTATGTGAATTTTTATGTTTTGATGCATTTTATGTGAATAAAAATAATCATGACCAGAAAAGCAGCTAGTTTATCCTCCCTCCATGTGCATAGCACGACACACACATAAGTGAATGAAACACACATATGTGCACGATACATTCATATATGCCTAACATGTATACCTGCATTTAAAGACACCTAGAGCAGGTACTGTTATTTCTCATGTAGGACATGGCCACTATAGCCCATGTGGTTTCTTTGTGTCCTCTGTGGGAGGCTAGGATTAGACACTGCTTTGAGAGAAGAAAGCACAGAAGAGAATTTGTAATACTTTGAGCCGCTGTACTTTTTCTCTCATTTCTGTTTTATCTGGGAGATTTGGAGAAGGTCAAATTTGGCCTTTGAAATGCAGCCATTTCAAAGTGTGAATTGTTGTAGTGTGAATGTAGCTATGTATCAGTATGATAGAATGGTTGGCAAAAATGGTTTTCTGTCCCGGTAAACACTTTAAAAAACAATCTAATTATTCTATTTTGCGAGTGAGGGATTTTGAACATCACCAAATTATATTATGTTATAGAAAAATATTTTTTTCTATAATAAGCAACATATTAAGGAGTTGGAGCAATCTAAATTTTTCTACATTTTTGTTTGGTTATTTGGGCTATCTATCTATCTATCTATCTATCTATCTATCTATCTATCTATCTATCTATCTATCTATAGATTTTGATGCTGGAGACTTATGCGGGGGTCTTCACATGTTATATGAGTGCTCTACCATTGAGCTTGTTCCACTGCTGCCCATTTGTGGAGTGGTTGGTTTTCTATGAGACTGATTTATCTATATTTTACATATGAAAAAATTAAGTTCTAATTATGCAATTTATGAATTCATAAAAGTAGATTCTTAACACACACACACACACACACACACACACACACACACACACACACACACACACACACCTCTTCATCCCCAGGCATAATCCAATAACATGAGAGATTCATAAAAGTGCTAGAATGTGGGAACATACTGTATCGTGGGAAGGATTCTCTCGCATAGTATGACTACACCTCATGTGTCTCAGTGGAATTTTCCACTTTCAAATGGTTTGTAATCCCATTTTCCATCCATCCCTAGAGTCCATGAATGACCACACTTCCGACTGAGGCTTGAAGCTCAGGATGATGAGTTGCCATCTTGTTTATCAGTTGCCCTGCAGTTACCACAGGTAATGTAAATGAGTGGGGAATATGATCCCTGTTGACCAAAGTCCTGCTTTGGGACAACCTCCTCCGGGGCTACCTATGATGTGGGGTCCCTGTACTATACAGCATTTGCCTTGGGTTGCTATCTTTTTTATGAGTTTAGTTTTGATCATTTAAAAAATTACTATTAGCTGACATCAAACGGTTTTAATCCCTGCCCATACAATGGTGTCTGAAGAACAGTAAGAAAGAAGTTCTTCCAAGTTAAGATACCTGTCGAAGAGAACAACTCGAAGACAATCTTATTGCACTGGGGAATTGTTTTGGTTTTGAAAACCTCTTTATAGTCAGAGGACAAGCTTTTGTTTGCTCTGCTTCTGTGCAACTCTCCTTCATCCATAGTGGTGAGTTCATTTCTTCTGCTCCCTTTAGCAATATTTTCACATGATAAAAATACTTTCTGGATAATTAATTTTTACATTTTATTTGTGAAAATAAAAGGAATTGATTTGCTCATAACTTATTTTAGCTACTTAGTCCTGTGTTCTACACATCTCATCCCCAAATCTCTGCTTACAATTCTCATTCACATTGGTACTCACCTGTTTTTATTTAAGTAAAAACTATCTATCTATTCTAGAAGTCTAAATTTTATTTGAAAATCTGTAATCTTTTTTTTTTTTTACTATAAACCCTACTTGTCTTGAAAATAATTATCATTGCCTTTCTCCAGGCCACATATGAGGAGTCAGGGAACACAGAAAAGATAGTATGGGGACTGAAGAGATGGCTCAGTGGTTATATAGTGTACTGACTTCTCTTCCAGAGGACCAGGGTTCAATTCCCAGCACCCACATGGCAGTTCACAACTGTCTGTAGCTCCAGCTCCAGAATTTCTGATATCTTCACACAGACATACATGCAGGCAAAACATCAATGCTCATTAAATAAAAATAAACAGATCATATAAAGGGATAATATTTTGATTCACAGAACCCTTATTTATTGACAGTTATTTCATGCACACTAGACACATATGTTAAGTTGAAAGAAAAAAATATTGAGTTTTACTCGATTTACTTTTTTTCATTTATGAAAACCAAGGAAACCAAGGAGCTGATATAAGCCCATATCTGAGAGAATGTTGAGGGCCTGAGGTGGCCAAATACATCTCCCCACCCCATATCTTGGCTACCATGCCTTGGGTCTACCCTTTGAGGAGCAAATGAGTTACATGTTCACCTGAAGCATGATTAACAAAAACTCAGAGAGATATTGGGGTTCAAAAAAGTAAAATAGCCAGTCATTGGCTCTTACCTCGACCTCAGTCTGAAATGGCGATCTTCCCTTCAGGAGTCTCAGAACGGACTATGTCTGAGAGCTGTTTCCTTCCATATTATATTCCTTTCTAGGGCTGGGATTAAAGGCATGCATCATTGGGATTAAAGATGTGTACCTCCCAGTTTCTATGGCAACTAGTGTGTCTATTGGGATTAAAGGTATGTGTTGCCACTTTCTGGTCTATAAGGCTGACCAGTAGGGCTGTTTTACTCTCTGATCTTCAGGCAAAATTTATTTATTAAAATACAAATGAAGCCAGGCAGTGATGGTGCACACCTTTAATCCCAGCACTTGGGAGGTAGAGGCAGGCGGATCTCTGTAAAACAAAACAAAACAAAATAAAACAAAAAAATGGATGTGGGATTTTCCTCTGTATGCTGTGAATACCATTGGTTAATAAAGAAACTGTTTTGAGCGCAGGATAGGGTAGAAAGAGCTAGGTGGGGAAAGCTAAACTGAATGCTGGGAGAAGGAGGGCAGAGTTAGAGAGAAGCCATGTAGCCCCGCCAGAGACAGACACCAGAACTTTAGCCTGTAAGCCATAGACACATGGTGATACACGGATTAATAGAAATGAGTTAAATAAATATGTAAGAGTTAACCAATAAGAAGCTAGAGCTAATGGGTCAAGCAGTGATTTAAATAATATAGTTTCTGTGTGATTATTTTGGGGCTAAGTGTCTGGGAACTAACTAGCAATCTCCTTTCAACAAATTGGCACCAACACCATGCTACCCTCTTTATTTTTGGCAGTGTTTTGTCAGATTCAGAGTTTTCCCATTGAGTTCCATTCCCAGCCCCATATGCATCTCTATTTTCACTTTCTTGTTTTTCTCTTTTATTTATAATGTTTCTTGATTTTTTTCCTTTCAAAAGACTTTATAAGTTGTTAGGGTAGAGAAGGAAGTGATGTCTACTACATGAAGGTGTCTGAAGTGTTTTAATGACAGTGACCTCAGACCCTTATTGCATGCTAAATGCCAAGGAAGGTGCTTCACTGAAACTAGGAATGAATT
The DNA here is from genome assembly GCA_004026605.1 of Ondatra zibethicus. Taxonomy (NCBI): domain Eukaryota; kingdom Metazoa; phylum Chordata; class Mammalia; order Rodentia; family Cricetidae; genus Ondatra; species Ondatra zibethicus. Next base: position 103,160 of record PVIU01001877.1, on the reverse strand, counting down.
ATTTCCTCTTCTGTTCAAGGAAAGAAGTCTTACTAAAATTTCGAACAAAAGTAAAATTTAGAGGATTAGCTAACAAATGGAGGAAAAGAGTTCATTAAAACATTTTATGAACTGGATAGACTTTTTAAAACAAGGTGACACTCAGTATGATAAATGTAAAATATTAGATTCAAATTATCAATTGGTGTTTATACATGTGTGTGTGTGTATGTAAACATGTTTGGTTGTATGTGTGCACTTGTGCATGTGTACAAGTGGAGGCCAGAGGTCAATGTTGGGTGTTTTCTTCACACTATTTTTTGAGATAAGGGCTTCCCACTGATCCGGTGCTTACCAGTTCTGCTAGACTGGCTGGTCTAGGAGCTCTGGGAAGCCTTTTATCTCCCCCAGCCTTAAGCACCACTCTCCTGCCTGCAGAACAAGCACTTTGCTCTCTTATCTTTCGTCATCCTAGTTCCTCAAATAATATCTTGCATAAAGAATAGATAAGATCTGATTCGATAGCGAATATAAAATGGACTTTAGGCTTGTATTCAAGCTAATGTAACTCAAACATGCGGATCTGCTGCTAAACACTCCAGTCTTGTGCATTGAACTCTAGGGTACCTATCAAGGGAGTTCCTGGTCTAACCCCTTTCACTGCCGGTCACCCAGGAAGTGCTTCATCGAGTCCTGGGTACCACATTTTAAGAGGGAAGTTGACAGCGAACTGGACCATGTTCAAAGGACAAATGGTGAAGGGTCTGGAAACCATATTATACAAGGAGTAGCTGGCGGAATGTGTTCATTTTGCCAGAGAGAATGACAAGCTGTGTTAACAGTTTCAAAGGCTGTTCTGCAGTGGGTGGAGGGGTTGAGGGGGAAGCATAGACCTTGGTACCTAGTTACAGAACTAAAAAGAGCAGGTGAGGTGGGTATATCTAGGCTCCCAGATGAAAATGCTTTTGAAACAATTACATTCATCATGGAGAGGGAGTTTAGTTATGGCGAGTTGCTGGTCACAGGGGAGCCATGGGCAGGGTCTGGGTGCCACCTGTGAGAGCAAGCTGAGGTGAGACTGCAAGTGCTTTTGAGGCTGTGCTGGCTGAGCTGGCTGTGCTGCTGTGCTGTTATCTGCTTTCTGTAGGAGGTGTAGGCAGATCTAGGGTAGACAGGCGAAAGAACAAGAAGTAAGCGCTGCAAAGGTTCTCCTTGACTGCAGGGTGACAACAGCTGTGTCATACAAGTGTGTGCATTTTGGGGTGGGGTTTCACTGTAGAGGAAGAACAAATTAGACAGTACTGTTGTCAATGTCTGTTTTTCTAAGGCTTATAAGTTTTTCATGGGTGTTTGTGTGTGTGCAGTCACCATTCAACTTGTGTGCATCCTTTGACCACGCTGATTTCTGAGCATAGATCATGCATTTATGAATTAAAAAATGAATTTCTTCTCTTGCTTCTTCCTTGTTCTTCCCTCCAACCCTCCCTCCTCTGTACGTCCTGCTGTTTTTATTCCTCGCCACCCCCCATTTGTTTCCTCCTCCTATATTACTTTCTCTTCTATTTTTTTTAAACAAAGGGACACATATTCATGCGTATGAATGTGTTTCTGTTTGTATGTGTATATGCTCCTATGTGCAAATATGCTGGGCTTAATGCAGAGCCTTGAGCATGCGAAGCTTGGGCACTGCCATTGAGCAACACTATCAGCACACAGTTATTTTGTACCCTTGAAACCCCAAAGTCTTTATTCTAGACTAAGATTTTTTTTTTTTAAAAAATAAGTTCTGACATTGCTATTTGCTGACTCTACAATCTGCAATCTCTCCCCGTTTCCCCTCCCCACTCTCTGTTAAAGCATAAACTATGGGGAGATTTCAAGACAACAGCTCAGCGTGTATTGAATGAAGAGCTGAGGGTCCCTTTCCCGGTTGTCAAATGTTCCAGGCAGGCTCAGCCCACTTGCCCTGTGCAGTTTGGGGCCTCTAACTATGGAGCGGGTCATTTATTAGCTGGGGAAGCAGCAGCAAGTTGTTCTGCTGTTTTCAAACCACAAGGCCTGACAGAGGCGTAATTCATGGGCTGCGTCACTGAAGAAGATTCCAGTGAAGCTGTAAAGCTAATAAAATATGAATTGTTTTGGGGATCACCAGTACCTCATTTCCTTATCAATTGACTCAACTAATTTAAAATTATAATGTGTGTGTGTGTGTGTGTGTGTGTGTGTGTGAAGGTATCTAAGACTAAATCTTATACCAGAAATTTCTAGTGCATAATATTGCTGTGGAGGCTCCTCTCCAAAACAAGGAAAGCCAAGAAAGGAAGGAAGGAAGGAAGGAAGGAAGGAAGGAAGGAAGGAAGGAAGGAAGGAGGAAAGAAAATTCAAGAACAAAGTGTGTCTCCCTGCATCATTTCTTTTTCGTTTTCCTTTCCTTTTCTCCTTTCTTTCTTCCCCCTTTGCTTCCCTCCCCTCCCCTTCCCTTTTCTTTCTTTTTCTTTTTAAAATCACCCCTCCCCCATGTAGATTATGCCCATGCTTTTAAAAAAATAGTTTAGGTAACTTACTAGAAGGTTTTGATTTCAGTCTGGAATTTTTTTTTAAAGCCTCAAATGAAAGGTTCTCTTTAATCAGATAATTGGCCAGCCAGTAATTTTAGCCTCTCTGTGACACACCAGTTGGCAGGTACAGAGGTCCCAGCCAAACCTTTGTCCCCATCCCCCATCTGTGCCCCTGGGATTGTCTCTGAGCTTCATCAGCCACCCCCTAGCAGCTCTCCAAAGGTTGCGACATCCCAAGCACTGTGGAGTTTGGGAAAGTAGAGCCAGCTGCCAGAGGTGACCATGTAGAAGTCACAGAAGCAGTTGTGTGGCTTCCTTACAGCCTGAGGAGGGAAAAAGAGGGACCAGTACTCCACAGCCCTCTTCCCTCCCAATCACCAGCCTTTCGGATTAATGCTCAGTTTCAGGAGCTCTTGCCTCTGAGGTTGCCTAGGAGGCTTGGGTGAGAGGTTAAGACAAGCGCACTAACTCCTGCTTCATCTCCCTTGTCCTAAGTCGCCCAGTTCCACCGCGTCACACAGGCTGGGAAAACGATCCCTTAACTCGATTGTCTGCTGGTTTTCTTTGACTACTGCTCGACTCATCACGTTCGCTGGCAGCCATGAATGAAACGTAACGTGCTCAATGACTGACATCCATTAGAGCCCTTCGACAAACCCTGGGCTGCGTTTTGAAAGGCCCCTGGAAGAGAAAGGACTGTGTACTCTTTGAATGTAGGCCCGCTGAACCGCTGCCAAGGGCGGACCGCTCCATTCAAAGGGCTGAGAGAATAAATGAGAATAACATCCTTGGGGACCCGCAGGATCAGCTTACTCCGAAAACGCTCAGCTTCACAAAGGGTCAGAGTCACAAGGTAAATGAAAATGGCCAGGAGGGGACTTTGATGGCCGAAACACTGTAACAGTAGAGGACTTGAAAGAAAACTTTATTTAAAAAAAAAATTTAAAAAGAGGCAGTTAAAAGGGGAGGAGGTGGGGGGACCCTCAGAAGGGCAAAGTCTGTTGATAACAACAAAAAAATCTGTAGAGACCTCAGTGAATGTTCATTGGTTATGCACACAGTGTGTAAATAGACGTACATGCTTATGAAAATGCGTATCTATACTTGTAAACACCACACATTGCTCTTATTTTTTCATTCTTAATAAAAACCAGGTGAGCTCAGTTTCTTACTGGATTATCTACAAGTACTTTAATATTTGTCCAAATCTCCAACCATGAAATTTAGAGTCTCTTCAGACACCTCAGTTTCCCCCATTTTATTCTCACACTTAACTTACTGATAGATTTAATGGAAGCATCAGAAGCAATCCCTAAGACAGGAAATGGGAAAACCCACCAAGCTCCCAATGCATCTCCAGAGAGACCCTGGGGGTCACCTGCCATGGGGTCCTGCCTCTGGAGACCCTCAGCCCCCTGCCTTCTACATGGCTTTTAGACCTAAAGGCTCTGGTAGCTTCAAGAAACCCTTTAGGATTAGGTTTACCTGAATGGCTTACCTGAGACAGGGGGTCTCCTACCCTCCATTAGGATAACCTCAGACAGGGGATCCCCTACCCCCGTTAGGATTACCTGGACAGAGGATCCTTCACTCCCCAGTTTACTCAAACAAACACTTCAGAGTCCTTTATTGTTTTCCAAATGAAAAGAAAACTTAATGTAACAAATGACAATTATGTTGCTGAAGTGGGGAAGGAGACTTGTGGAAGCCTTGCCTCTGTGACTGTTTCCTGGAATTGATGTTAGCAGGTGTGACCATGCTTCACAGGACACCAGGATGAATGTTCCCGCTCCCTTCTGAAGACACCCACTCCGAGTGGGAAAGAGGAGTTGGATTGGAAGAGAGACTTTGCAGGTGTCATCAGTGTAAAAATTTGAGAGGAGTACAGGACTCTTACCTTGATAGGAGGTGAAGGGAGATAAAGGAGAAGGATGGGGAGATAGAAACCTGAAGATGGGGGGAGCGTGCCTGCAAGACAAGGATGGCGCCTTGTTGCTAGCAGCTGCTAGCAGCTAAGTGAGATGAACGAGGCAGATCCTGCCTCACAGAAACACCGAGGACCCCTTGGTGCTGAACCCCTGGCTTCCAGAACTGTCAAGGAATAAACTTCTGCTGTTTTATGCCATCAGATTCATTGTGGCTTGCACTGGCAGCTTCAGGAACATAATACACTGGTGGCAACAGCTGTGTGTTACTTTGACCACAGGGTCATCTAGCTTGGACTTAGTGGCCCTCAACGAGCAATCGGGTAGTTTTGAGGCAGCTGAGAGAGTTACTGGGTGGCACTGGCCGAAGAGGCTTACCCAGGTTAGAGGTTTGCTGGGAGATGGACTACGTTGGATTTAGTAACCTAACATTCATATCTCCTCAGCACAGCATCATTTAGCTGGTTTTTTAAAAAAGGTACAAAACATTCTTCCTAACTCATCAATATATAAGAAAAGGCTCATGCTATAACTACAGTTAGTATCAGAATTCTGTGTAAAAGCTGTTAGTATTGAGAAAGCTCACCTTATTCTATCCAGAACAACCACACGTTTACTGTGTATTAGCTGTTGAGTAATTGAGAATTGATGGTTTAAGTCTTTTCTGTTTAGACCCATTGTTTGCTACTTATATATAGGAGTCTTACTATGTCTTAATAATTTATTTGGCTGTTTGGAGTTATGATGCAGCATATTTTAGTTTTTTCTATTTAAATAAATGGACAGTTAGTCTTCAGTTACTCGTTTCTTGCAGAACGTCTGATTTTCAAGCATTTGAGGAAGAGTAGGGCTAGGTCTCAACAAAAAGTTTTTGGGCACAAGTGGTCTGAAAAAGTCTTTTCCTAGATGCCTCAATAAGGAGAAAGATATTGGGAAAAGTGGCTTAAAATGTGAATTTACTGAACCTGGGCAGCCTAGAGCCACTGATGTGTAAATACCTCTTAACTGCTTAAAATGGTAGGTAGGATGAATTTCAGCGGAGGTGGGGCGGGGGAGAGAAAGAAAGAAAAGAGAAATACATAAATTTCCCAGAGTGGATTTATCACAATTACATGTTTAAAAAATTCTATCTTAAAAAATTTACCAAATAAGGCTGACATATGGAATTCATTACATTCTAGCTAATGGTTTCAATCAAACTTATAACAGAGCTGAGTGGGCCACAAGCCTTTCTGGACCTCTCTCCAGACACAGGGTACCCAGGGACACAGCACTCGCTTCCAGAGGAAGTCTGTCCATCGCACCGAAAGCTAATATCTCTGCCACCCACACTTTTTATTTCCAGGGATAAAATATGTTTATTTCCTTTGCCTCTATGAAAGGCCAAAAAGAAAAGGTTGGTAGAATAATCTTGAATGTGTTTATTTTTTAAAAGTAATTTATTTATTTTTCTGTTTCATGTGCAATGGTGTTTTGGCTGTATATATGTCTATATAAATAAGGCTGTTGAATACACTGGAACTGGTGCTACAGAGAGTTGCAAGCTGCCATGTGGGTCCTGCTGGGACTTGAACCCAGGTCCTCTGGAAGAGCAGCTGAATCATCTCTCCAGCCTCCAATGTTGGAACTTTTCTGTTGTTGTTTTTGAGACAGGGTTTGTCTGTTTATAGCTTTAGAGCCTGTCTTGTAAATTGCTTTTTAGACCAGGCCGGCTTCGAACTCACAGAGATCCGCCTGCCTCTGCCTCCCTAGTGCTGGGCTTAAAGGCCTGGCTCAAATTTGGAACTTTTAAACTCAATCCTACAGTAAGTTTATAGTGAAATGAGATGGAACAGATAAACACACACACACACACACACACACACACACACACACACACACACACACACACACACACACGATATGTTTTCAAGCCTTAGTAGGTCAGACACAGAAGAAACAGAAAGAATAAATTGTTGATACATGATATGTAAATTGGTGCTTATGATTTCTTTTTCATGCTTCAAATGTGATTTAAAGTTGACATTTGTCTAGATGATCTCTAAATGGTTAATTCCTATTTGGACTGCTTTGTTAATTCTTTGGACATAAATACATTTTGTCACCTTGAATAAATGAACTCTTTTTCCCCCTCTGTTTTCTTTGGGGCATGGGGACTGCGAAAAAGTAGAGTCATCTTTATCTACTTTATTTTGTTTATTAATTTCTTTTATGGTGGGACTCTGAGAAAAAAAATCCCTGTTGGAAACTTCCTACCAGGTACCAGGGGCCTCTCTGAAAGGCGGTTCTGTGCTTGCGTGAGCAGTGTTGGCCTCCAGGGGGCGTCCGAGCACACAGAAGCCTGAGTCTTAATGCAGTTCTAGTAACCCTGGTTCAAAAAGTGCATCAGACGCCAAAGTAAGCACTCTGTCCCCATCTGTCACTGCGTGGAAGAGAGCTGAGGCAGCCATATTTAATCAGCACTCGAAGTCTTCCCCTGGGTGATGTCCGTGCCCTTCTGGAATATTTTATTCTAAGCCATTGCCCAGACAGTATTATTGATTTGTGTCATTATTCTCCCCCAGGCTCCAGGAACTTGTGCAATGTGACACTAACTGCAGTTCTTCTTATGAAAAGAACTTCGAAACTGAAAAGTAAGGTGCTTGCAACACTCAGAATTACCCAGATGGCATATTGTGTAGTTGCACTGTGGACAATTGAATGCTTACGGCCTCACATCAATGGGTTACAATGAATTTGCTAACATAGGGAATTAGCAACAAAGACAGAAACTGACACTTGTTTCTTATTTCTGCTTTTCCACTTGTTAGTAAATCCGTGGCCAAATGAGAAGATACTGTATGTTAGAAATGTTGTGGGGATGGTTTGGCTAGGGAACTCCTTCTCAGGAAGGTTTATTAAAACTAATAATACAGTTGATACTTATCTTGACTAGAGTTCTGAAATTCTTTCTTTTCTCTTCTCTCAGGGGTAAAGGAGGATAGTACAATTTTCTCTTAAGGTTTTTTTTTTTTAGATTAACTTGTTTTATGGGTATGAGTGCTTTGCCTGCACACACACACACACACACACACACACACACACACACACACACACATATGAACCATATTTATACCTGGTTGCCTAAGGAGATCAGAAGAAGGTGTTGGATCTGCTGGAACTGGGGCTATAGATGGTTGTGAGTTATTGTGTAGGTTTTGCAAACAGAATCCAAGTCTCCTGCAAGAGCAAGAAGTGCTCTTAACCACTGAGAAGCAGAACTCAAAATGTCCAATTACTGAATATCTTGTATGCTTTAGGTAGTCTACTAAATAATTGACTTCTAATCTATCTGAGATGATTGATATTGTCACCTGCAGGGAGCAGAGAAAGAGAGCAGGAAATGGACAGAGACCATCAAAGCCTGCCCTCAGTCACGTACTTCCTCCAACACGGTTCCACATCCTAAAACTTCCATAAGCTTTCCAAATAGGGCCATCAACTGGGTACCAAGTGTTCACACAAGTTACAAATGACAAGAATATTTATCACCAAGGCATGCTTTTCTAGTAGATATTGTAGCAGGTGGATAAAATGGAAGGATGAGATGTTAGAGACAATCCTGTGAAACCATATTAGAGGGTATGGATATGTCCACAACATTTGAGTCATAAAATACAAGCCACATACCTGTTATGAAAACACATTTTGTAAATATCAACATACTTCTAACAGAAACTAAAAGAGTTTTTCTTAAATTTACAATTATTTATTATTTTTAAATGTTTTATTTCTTCATTGTGTCCTGTAATTACTAACAGCAAAGCAGCTCAGCTCTGATTCTCGGTAGGCAAATGGAAGGATAAACACAGGCTAGAACCGAGTGACCTGGCAGTGGGCGAGAGGCCATGTGAGACCAGCGCTCCTAGGGCTTCTTCTAGCTTCTGCATTGAAGCATCTCTGCCCTACTAGGTGACCACTTTTTTTTTTTTAACTTTTTCTGTTAATATGTTTGTTCTACCCCTACTGTGGCTTACATGGTCCATGACCTTGCTGTTTCCTGAGTGTTTCTCCTTACTTAGAAATCGCTGTGAAAAAGAAATCATAATGAACCAGGATCCCCCGCCACATTCTCCAGCTTCTATCTGTATCTAGATTGTGTTAGATGTCACTGGTAACAAATGAGTTATCTTTGGCTCAAATGCTTACTCTATACAATTTACTTGGGCTAATTAGGCTAACATCACTGGCTTCCTTTGACTATTGATATAACAATTATAAAAGCTGATGAAAAAAAGTAACAGAATTTGCTCTTATTTGTTCCTAGTAAATATGTATCACTGGAAATTCAGAGAAAAAAAACAATGAAAGTTAATTTATCAAGAAATCCCACTTTATTCAGATTAGGAGAAGTTTGGTATTGAAATAGGCAAATGCCAAAAGCAAATTGGAAGTCTAGAAGCATAACATTCAGGCCACTGGTACTTGACTGAACATTTAATAAAACCACTCAGAAATTCTTCCCAGTGTGTTTAATGTGATACTTTTCTTTCCTTTTTAAAACAGGGCCTGGTTATGTAGTTCTGATTGCCGTGTAACCCACTGTATAGACCAGGCTAGCCTCAAAACTCACAGCTTTCTGCCTTCCTCTGCCTCCTGAACAGTGGAGTTAAAACTGTGTACCACCACACCCTGCTTATAGTTCCCAAACACAATCCTAAAGACACAAGCCACCTGCTTATCCCTCCAAAATAGTGGGACTAAAGACACGAGCCACCTGCTAAGATAATATGTTTTTTCTTCAAGAAATTTAGTGCAAGTATTTACAAAATTAATGTAGAAGATAGAAAAATATGGCTTAATATTGCAATTTGAATACCGTGGCCTGAATTTTATAAATATAAATTTATCATAGGATTAATTATCCTTGTTTTACCTTTTGAAAAATTGTAGTTTTTCATAAATTCTAAATTTCAATAATCTGCATTGACCAATTATTATGCTTTACCAAGTGGCTCCAAAGATCTTATTATAAACCATAAATCTTACTGATTCATGAACTAAGATAGGAATTGATGTGAGCTCTCACTTTATGTGTGTATGCTATTCTTCGCTTGAATAAAGCAAATGAAAACCTTTTTTTTAAAAAAAAAATATTGAGCCAGGCATGGTGATACATGTCTTTAATCCTAGCACTCAGGAGGCAGAGGCAAGCAGATCTCTGTAAGTCTGAAGCAAGTCTGGTCTACAAAGGGAGTTCCAAAACAGCCAGGGCTGTTAACACAGAGAAACCCTGTCTCAACACCACTCCCAAATTTATTTATTCATTTAATGTTTTCTGTTTGTTTGTTTCTGTGTGTAGGTACATGCACAATGTGCATGCACAGCGGAGGGGCTGTGAGCCACTGAGACAGGAGTTTGCATGCTTGCGAGCCTCCATGTAAGTCCTTTGCAAGGGCACCATTGCTCTACCTGCTGGGAAATCTCCCCACCTCTCAAAAGAAATCTCGTGTAGTTTTCCATGTGTCTGATTTGCATGCCTAGTGTCAATAATGTTGTGAAATTCTGTACATTTGAGAAGTATAGCTTCTGCCTTATGTGCTCACTGGTTCATTCCCATCTGAGAATTGGATTCTATGACATTACTCCTTTCCAAGTCTTTGTAAGAATTTTTTTAATGCAAGTGGACGTTAACACTACTCGGTCATTCCACGATTTAAAAACCATGATTAAAATTCCCAGTGTGCCTTGAAGTATGTTAGCACTAGATTAGAGATAAAAGATACAAGCCCAGTTTGAGGGAAGTTAAAGTTTGGGGGAGGATACAGTAAGAGATCATTACAGCACGTGCCCTTTCTTCTAGAAAACTGCCTAGGGTGTTCCAGGAAGCCTGTTTATTCTCTCTCTCTCTCTCTCTCTCTCTCTCTCTCTCTCTCTCCCTCTCTTCCTCCCTCCCTCCCTCCCTCCCTCCCTCCCCCTCTCTCCTCCTTCAGTAGCCATCCACATATTAATATTTTCTTGAACATTCAATATCCTTGTTTTGATAATCTTCTCAGGGTAGAGTCGCACATATTATTATGGCACTAATACAATTTGTAGACACACAAACACACACATGCAGACACAGATGGGCACGCATGCATAATTTCTACTAATGTGAAGCATGATGTGAAATTCTTACCAAATAATACTTATGCGTTATTTCTTGTTAGATGAGAACTGTTGTTTTGAGCTCTGACAGCAATAAAGGTGTTTCATCACTCCGTCTTATGAAGTAGTGGTGCCTATCTAATGCAACCAACCCAACACTTTATAAAGTTTAATGTTCTCATTTCATTTAGAAACACTAAATATATGGGATATATATATATATATATATACACCCACATGCATACACACACACATATACTTAACACAACAGCAAAGCTTTTATATTTAGAGTAAAAAATATGTGCCTTGTTCAAATAATTAGAATTCAGTCTCCTATACTCATCTTGTTTAAAATACCTCCTCTTTCCTACTTTCTGTATCAACTTACAAGTCATTTTGCAGTGCCCTGGGTCATCTTATTTTGTAGATAAAAATCACTTAATACAAAATGAAAAAAGAGAGAGAAAAGAAAATTGATATATGAACTAAGCAGCTCCTTGATGGGCAATGAGAACGGCTGAAGGAATTTTCTTGATGATCCGTTTCATTTCCTAGTTCTACAGCTTCGAGAAAGATAACCTTCCAAAGATTCCGCTGCAAAAGTGCTCTTGTTGTGGAATTGGTGGAGTTCGGTCTCAATTAAAATCAGACTTTTCTCCTCACAGTCTGACTCGAGAACGAGACTCTGAAGTCTGCCCTTTTGGTCAAGGCTCTGAGCCACCAAACTCACTTTGAAAGACAGAAAAACAAGTGTAGAATAGAAAAACAAACAAACAAGCCCATCTTCAGAAAATACATTACTAAGCTTTAAGACAAATAAATGGGTATGTTTGGGGGAAGATACACAAAGTTGTTCAGATGTATAACAAAACATCTGGTCACTTAGTTTATTCTGGCTAATAGTGTAGTAAGATGAAAAGAATTAGAGAGTTATTTCCAGAAAGCAAAAGACTGAAAGAATGTGATTTTTTCAGTTAGAGGTTTAAAGATAATTTTTTATATCTATGCTTTGACTAATACAGCAATTAAAAATGCTCCTGACTGTAGTATTTATACAATTACATTCTGACAGTTTCCCATGCCATCTCTTCCATTCCTCCCCACCCAGACAGCTCCATGCTTTCTATCTTTTCCTCGCCCTCTCTCCTTAGAAAAAAACAGGTAAATAAAAAAAAACAAGCAAACAACGACAATAATAATAAATAAAAGATCACAATAAATGGACACAGGCACACCGATTCTCACATACACACACATACCATAAAAACACAAAATTGAGAACTGTAATATAAAAGCAAAACACTGGCAAGAATAAAGAAAAATGCCCAAACAAATCAATATGAGACCAAAAAAAAAAATCCTACAGAACCACCACTGAGTTCGTTTTGTGTTATTCATCTACTGCCAGGCACGGGGCCTGCCCTTCAGTGTGGAGTGCATGCACTCAGACTCTATTAGAGAAAACTGATTTTTCCTTTCAAGCAGTGACCAATTGGAGACAGCCTTTTGGGTAAGGATGGGAGCTCTTGTCCATGTTCCATTTCAGTGCGGGGACCATTATATGCGGGTCTCTGTGTGACGCCACCGTCTCTGTTAGTTCATCCCGTGTGCATCTGTCCTGTTGTGTTGGAAGACACTGCTTCCTTGGTGTCGTCCATCCCTTCAACCCTTACCACCTGTCTGTCTCCTCTTCTACATAGTTCTTTGAGCTCAGAGGGGAGGGGCTCGATGAAGCTCAGGACCAAAGCCTCAGGTGTTCCAAAGCCTCTCACTTTCTGCACATGCTGGAACTGTCTCCACCAACTTCAGTGGGAGTGACGAGAGAGTGGGAGAACAGACACATGGGTTCAGTTATGTGACATGTCTGCTCCTATTTTGTTGTTATGTGTGGAACAATACCCACCCTCATTTCTGACTTTGGTGTCTCTTTAAAACAGTCTCACCGGTGAAACTTCTTTATATGTTGACATCTTATTTTCTGACTTGAGTTTATTTCTATCCCTTTCAGGGTGAATTCTTAAGCTCTCTAGTTGGAAACCTCCTAAGGCCAAGTGAAAATACCTTGTACTCTATGTTCCCTTGTAGCATTTTCAAGAGATGTTAGAGAAAACGTAGGAGTAAGTCGAATCGGTAAATTGCTCTCCTGAGCTCACACTATTTGATACTTGCAGGCAACTTCTTCCAGACACTGGTGTCAGCTGGCTCCTGAGAGTTTTGGCTGGGAGACTGGACAACAGGAGAAGAGAGAGGGTGGATTTCTCAGTCCTTCTCTCCGTGTCAGCGGCATCTTCAGCAGTGACGTTATCTTCTCTGTTGGTCCAGCCTCACCAGCCCCATCTGCCATTTCACCTTCTGAGTGATCATGCTCGATGCCTTCTGCAACAGCATCTTCTTCTTTGACCACTCGAGGTGACGGCTTCTTCTTGTTATTAGGCTTTGGACTTGTTTATTAAAACTTTGTTTCTCAAGTTCTTTGTGACCTACATACAGTGACCTATATTAAGATCATTTGAAACATTATTTTTTTCTGGTTATGACTTAATTTTAAAAAGTACCCATTTAATACAGTTTCCCAGGGTTACATATTTCTGGGAGAGGGGTTGGAAGGAAGCTAAGATAAATCAAAAATATTGCCTGCATATTGCAAAAGTTAAAAAATATGCCTTTTTCTTCACTGTGATACTAAACAGTTTAGCAGATTCATTTTTCTTTCTAATTGAGTAATTTTTTGGATTCGTGTTGGTGTAATTGAATCCCATAATTGCTGTCTCTCCTATAGTTGCTGAGGAAAAAGTCTACTCACAGTAAATAATTTGGAATTGAATGATTACTTGGATGTCTACAACTTTCTGGGGGACATTTTGGCTTCCACTATGCCACCAGACACACTGCATATAAAAATGGATAGTACAGCATTGGCTGACTGAAAGATTTGGAATTGTGATTTTATGGGAAGCAAGTCAAGAAGACCAAAGGAGAAGAGAGGAAAGAAAGAGAAAAGAAAAATACCACCTTGAAACATGGATACTGCAAAGCCTGTCTCTGCTGCAAACTGCTTTGAGCAAGTTATTGTCACATGTTGATCGTAGGATGAACTAAATGAAATGCACAAAAGGTCAGGTATAGATCTACCATCAGCAGAAGGCTGAACTCATCCTATTTAAACATTAAAAACAGCTTATTTTGCCACACAGCAATATTCCCAGATGTACTCCAAAGCCATCCCACTCTGATATTCAAGAACTCAGGGGCCACCACAGAGTACAGTCTCTGCCCATTGTTCTGTGTCGTTCTGAACTGTCCTGTAGTCACGGAATTCACAGCACATAAAAGATGTTCCAAACTGCAGTCTTGGCAGAAGAGACTTTATCTTCTTTGTTTTTGTTTTGACTTTTGTTTTTGAAATGCAAAATCCTTTCTTGGGAGTACCCCCAGAGAGGTTTAAAGTTAGGCATATTGCTCCTAATTAGACATAGTTTAGAAATAATTTTAATCACAGTTTGTTTATAAATTTTCAGGAATAGAAATAATATAGGAGTTTTCTAGCCAGAATTAGAATTCTTAGCATATGTACCAAGCAAAATATGATTTTCTTATTTTTAAACCTCTTCTATGGTTGCAATGTGGGAAATGTTTGGCATATCCCATCCTAGGAACTGGTTTATTGAGAATATACTATCTTTCCAGTACTGAGTTAAATATTTTGTTATCACTATTTTTGACAGCCAGTCGTGGAGGTGGGTGATAATAACACACCATCTTACAGACAGGGATATGTGGTACAGATATGTTAGATAATTTTTATACTGTCTCTCTGGTGATTAATTTGGTAAAGACCTCGGAACTTTGAACCTAAAAACACTATGCTGTGCCTGCCTTCAGGCTAACTCCTCAGGGCAGAACTGCAGAAGAGAAATGGTAGATGGTTGAAATCTATGCTGGTGCATTAAGTTGTGATATTTCCAATATGTCAACTTCCTTGATCGTCCCCTCGTTACAGTAATTTGTTCTGCATGTTCTGTACAGTCTCATGTTTTGACTTTGGCAACTGATCACTATTATTGGGCTCTATAACATCTGTTGGAATAACCATGGGTCCCTGGTCAGAAAAACCAATTAAAAAAAAGAAGTCCAAATCAAAATGCCATGACTTACATTGCATATAGGCAGCGAACAAGGCCACTACAGAGAGAAAGCAATTGTCTCACTAGGTTGGAGGTATTTAGGAAACTGACAAGCGATGAAAGATGGGAGCCATATTTGAGTCTTAGGCTTCAGGGGAGAAAGCTAAGTAGTCAGGTTTCCTGATGTGGGGTGCTTTAAATGCTTCCTGCAAATTGGCAAGACTGAGTCTCGGAGGGTCAATTGCAAGATTGAGTTGTGATATTTCCAATATGTCAACTTCCTTGATCGTCCCCTCGTTACAGTAATTTGTTCTGCATGTTCTGTACAGTCTCATGTAGTATGTCCTAAGACATCCACTCAACCCCTTCGGTTGACTCTTCCATCATATTTTCACTCAGCAAGATGTAAGTTCAAGGAGCCAGTGATCTTCTCAAAGGCTAGATTTTCCCCTAACTTGGCTGCGGCATAAGGAGTGATATTTACATTAAGCCGTTGAAACACAAGTAACAGATGAAACACAGGGAGTGTGTGGGCTCAGGGACTTTTAAGGGTTCTTTTACTTTTCTCTTTCTTTTTTCTTCCCAGGTAAGAGAAAATGGAGGGAAAACCCTCTAAATATGTTTTCTTCATTTCATATTTATGGAAAAATTTTCCCACTCTTTCATTATGATTGAGGCCTCAGTGATGGTTAAAAGTGCTTTCTTTTACAATTATCACATGTACTCACTCATAAGTGGTTTTTAAACATAAAGTAAGGAAAACCAGCCCACAAATCACAATCCCAGAGAGCTTAGACAACAATGAGGACCCTAAGACAGACATACATAAATCTAATCTACATGGGAAGTAGAAAAAGACAAGATTTCTTGAGTAAATTGGAACATGAGGATCTTGGGGGAGAGCGTTGGAGGGGAGGGGAGAGGCAGGGAGGGGAGCAGAGAAAAATGTAGAGCTCAATAAAAATCAATAAAAAAGTGCTTTCTTTCTTTCTCTCTCTGTGTGTGCACACACTTGCACACTATTTTTAAGAATCACAACTGTTGTCCATTGTGGTGACACACACCTTTAATTTCAGCACTAGTTTGTGCCTAGTTATCCTTCGCTGAGCTGGGATTTTGATGGCTTAACCTTGTGTATGCTGTCAAAGTCTTTGAATTCATGAGTGCATCACCCCTGGTGGGTGGATGATACTGTTTCTCAGAAGCCATTTACGTTATAATCTTTCTGTTGCCTCTTCAGAAGAGTCTATGATCTTTGCGGGGAGGAGTGTGAGAAAGACATCCCATAAGGGCTGAGTACTCTGAAGTCTCTCACTCTTTGCGCAGTGTTCACCTGTGGGTCTCTGTCTTGCCAGAAGCAGTTTCTCTGATGAGGGTTGAGTGATGATGCTCTTTTCTATGCATATAGTGATATGTCATTTTTTTTTTGCTAAATGAACCTGTCAATAAAATAACAACTCTGAAAAAGACTATATTTAGCTACATTCTCCTCACTTTTCCTTTTATTACTTATTTGTTGTTGTATGGCTGAAAATTTTCTGTCTTAGACCAGTCTGCCCTCATGTTTGGAAGTATCTCTCTTACTAATGTTTTTCTTGGATATCACTGTTGCTTTATGTAGAGAGATAAGCAATACCTTTTTATTTATTTATCTTTAATTGAAAAGGCATTTTTTCCCCACACAATGTATTCTGATCATGCTTTTGCCCTCCTTCAGTTCCTTCCATGTCCCTGCTGTCTCCTCAGCCACAAAACTCTGTGCCCCTCCTTCAGTTCCTCCCATACCCTCGCTGTTCTCCTCGTCCACACAACTCTGTGTCTTTTCTTTTTCACTCTCTTTAGAAAAAAAAAAACAGGAAAAAATCTATGAGGAACTCTCTCTCACATATACACACAAAACAACAGCAGTACCCACAAAAGCACTAAGTCCGAAACCACAGTGTACGAGCAAAGACAAACAAGCACAAAAATGCCCAAACACAGCAATATGAGACAAAAGTCTACAAAAATATCACTTAGTTTGTTTTAAGTTGGTCATCTACCACTGGGCATGGGGCTTTCCCTGAAGTGTGATTAATATACTCATACTCAAGTGAAACGCCATTGGAGAAAACTAATCTTTCCTTTGTAAGTGGTTATCAGTTGGAGATAGCTTCTGGGTTAGAGGTGGGAACTCAAGTCTACGCCCCCCCCTTCAGCACTGGGCCCCCATCTGGCTTGAACCTGTGCATACGGCCTCTGTCACTGTGAGTTAATATGTGCGTCAGTCTTGCTGTGATCGGAGGCCACTGTTCCCTTGGTATCATCTATCCCCTCCGACTCTGACAGTCTTTGTGCCTTCTCCTCTGGATGGCTCTGAGCCCTGGTGGGGCGATTTAATGAAGACGTCCCCTGTAGGACTGAGAGCTCTGACTCCTTTCACGCTTCGCACACCATCCAGTCGTGGGTTCCTGTGTTCATTTCCGTCTACTGCAAAGGAGGCCATGTTTTTTATGGTTATTTTTATGGCCAGGTTGCTAAGTAAAAATAAAACAGATGATTCAGCTGAAAAAAATTAAAACTGCAGTATTACATAACTTTCATAATGTATGGGAAATTTTCAATGTAGTTATTGTAGAAAGTTCGTCATTATACCACAAATTATATCTGTAGTGGACCATAGTGGTTCTGCTTTGTGAGTGTGGCTTGATTTGTAGTGACTCACAGTTACATGCATATACTGCGCTGTAATTCTCTCACGGTCAGCCAACCAGAAAGCCCCCGAGATGGCTCTGGCCTCCTGAAAGCACTGTTATTAGCCTCTGCCTGGCTGGTAACTCTCTTCCCAAGAAACGTGTCCAGCTTATTACTATCCTGTCTTGATGCAGCAGAAATGAGGTAATCGCCAATTTTTCTAAGAGATTTTCCATGAATTCTTACACAAACAATTTCTAAACATCCAGCTTGCATTGAGTAGGAGTAGGCGACACTCTTTTCCTCAGTCACCTTTTATAAGCTAAAACTGTGTCAGAATTGAAGGGAGGGTGTAGGGTTTCTAGTTTTTGTCTGAACATTTCTGAGATGTGAGACTATCCTCCTGACTATTTTATAAAATTTGCATTGGCACTGAGGTAGAGGGCGCTGAAATCTGAACGAGTGACATTTATTATGAATTCTTGTTGATAAATTGTGAAAACAGAGCAGACTCTCATTTTTATTTATATTTTTACTCCTTACAAATAATTTGGATCATGCATTTATGGAGCCATTTTACAGATATTAGAAGGAGGTATGTAGGTTGTTCATAAGAGCTCACTGTGGGCATTCAGCAGACATTTAAAACAAATCTATTCATGTTTTGAAATTAGTGGAAAACTCAGTGCATTTTAAAATACTTTTATTTTTAAATATTTTATGCAATATATTTTGATCATATTCTTTCCCTTCCCCCAACTCCTCCCAGATCCTCTTTCCTTCCTACCTACCTAATTTCATGTTCTTTCTCTCTTAAAACAAAACAACACACACACACACACACACACACACACACACACACACCCCAAAGAAACAAGCAAACAAAAGCTGTGGAGCCACTTCATGTTGGCCAACTACTCCTGAGCATGAGACCTCCCCTGGAGTGCAGTTGATATATCCATTGTCAATCCCTTGAAGAAAAAGGATCTTCCCTGTCTCAGCCACTATCAATCGCAAATAGCTTCTTGGTTAGAAGTGTGACTGTGTGACTTTGTGTCTTTTCCCCCTTCTCTGTGCTGGGAGTTTGTCTGGCTTGAACGTCCTCAGGTCTTGTGCACGTTGCCACAGCCTCAGCGATGTCATGGGTGTATCAGCCCCATTACATCAGAAAATCGCTGTTTCTTTTGAGTCACTTACCACCTTTCTACCTCCATTTCTATATAGATCCCTAAGCCTTGAGGTGAGGGCTGTGTTAAAGACATCCCATTAAGGGGTGAGTGCTCCAAAGTCCCTCACTCTCTGCACATTGTCCAGCTGTGGGTTTCTGTGTTCATTACCACCTGCTGCAAGAAGAGGTTTTTCTTATAAGGCTTGATTAGATCAACGAATACACTGATCTAATCAGTGTATTGCTGAATTAATAGGTATAGTAATATGTCATTAGGAGTCAATTTATTGATATGTTCATTCAGTGGAATAATAGCAATAGGCTTTCACCTAGGATCCATGACCTATCTAGTTCTAGGTTCTCATATTTATTAACCATTTCAGTCATAGGTTCCATCTCATGAAACTGACCTTAAAAACTGTTGGTTACTGCCATAATTGTGACACTATTGCACCCGTGGATGGATATGCATGCATGCATACATATACAACACACACACACACACACACACACACACACACACACACACTTACACACACTATTACAGCTGGTAGTGTAGTGTTCATGACTGGGTGAGTTTGATGATTTTTTTTTTTTTACCCTCTGATACCCTGGGTAGTACATTCCAGAACTACGAATGCTAGTCATTAGGGGTGAAACTTCTAGTTGAGCACCAGTTCCATTTCTCGACATTCAATAGCATATGTATGTGGTGTCTTCAGTAATGAGGTCTTACGATCAGATTGTGGCGCATAGCCAACAGCACATAGTGTTTGGTTGAGGGTCTATGGGACACTTTTAAGCAATGACTGAAAACCCATATCTGGTACTAGGGATTTTATTTGGTAGCATGTGATGTCTCTTTGATGTTGTCTCTATCTTTATGTGGCAACTCCATCTTCTTTCACATGCGTATATCATTTAGGAACTTTCTTATAGTAGGAAGTTTACATATGACCTTTCAAAAGTCCTTTAGTTTAGTTATCCCTCATAATATTCTGTTATCTACTCTGGGCTTCCTTTATTTTTCTCATTTAACTTAAAAATGACCTTATGTCCAAGATGTTTGCCTGCCAAAATCTGAATATCACTCAGTGTGGGTAACTGAGAGTTTGTGTAGAGGTTTTCACAAATGCTTGATTGGGCCCTTATAGATCTGAGCCTTTGGTTTGATGCTATAGAACTATGTCAGCCAGCAGAATGGTCAGAACTATTCAGTGACACTTGCTCAAGTAACATAAGTCATGCTTACTATTTTCAGTTTCTAGGTTGAAAGAAGACAGCTGAAGGCTTAAAAATATTAACAGAGTTGTTTAACCTTTATTTGTTTTTATGTAATAGTAATATTTCTAGTGATATTTCTCCCTCTATTTTTTAAAAATTTTAATCAACGAGATATTTAAAAGAAATAAGAGACAAAACCTTCTTCTCCACCATCTGCATTTGTGTGTTCATGTATGTTGAGTGTATGTGTGTATTTTTGTATATTTATGTGTGCTCATGTATGTAGAGGTCAGAGGTCAATGTTGAGTATCTTCCTTGATAGCTCTCCACATTATCTTTTGAGACAGGATCTCTCACGGGATCTGGTACTCATAATTGGCTACACTGTCTTGAAACCCTCCTAGCCCTGATATTCCTGTGATAGAGTTGTAGAGACTTAGGATCATGTTCACTTTCTTTTACACTGGTTCTGGGAATCTGAACTCAGGTCCTAATGATTGCATGGTAGGCATTTTGCCAAGTAAATTGTCTCTCCCTAACCCTATCTTTGTTTTTGTGATAACAACTTTATTGAGACATAATTTTCTACCATCCTTCAAAGTATGTATTATTGCCAGTTTGAATCTCCTTTCTACTTGGCGAGCAGGCTCTTCTGTTGACTCTTGAGATGGTGACAGGCAACATGGCTCTGTTCTTTGGAGAATTTGAACTGGACCAAAATCCATGTCCTTAAGGTCTGGATCTTTGGATATGTACACAGGAGTCTAATCCATTCCTCATGGAGTAAAACCTTAAAAACCTTATGGTGATAACATCCTATTTGGTTGAAATTTTTCAATTCTTTTGAAGTTCTGCAGAGAAGTTAATGCTGAGTAAAGTCACTATTTCTACATTCAAATTCAGTCTTATTTTCAATATGGTTCCGAACTGAGCACAGGACCCAGGCATGGTTTGTCAGAGCACAGCAGTAGAAGAAGATCAATTCCCTCATGTGAGGACTCTGAATCCTGTGAATGGGACACTAATTCTATTTTGGGAGTGGTGAACTTACAGTTCTTAGATTGGTGAAGCCACTACATAGTTTGGTTTATTTTGTATTATTTATGTATTTATTTACTCATTTACTTATGTCACATTCCTCTTTTGCCAAGGATATTTTAGTTTATTTTAAATCACCATTTATTTTGTAGTACATGAGAAATTTTCTATCTTCATTCTCTTTTCCAGTAAAAATGTTAGAGAGAGAGAGAGAGAGAGAGAGAAAGAGAGAGAAAGATCTGGGTGAGAGTCACCCTCCCTTGGTGCTTTGGCTAGCATTTTTTCACTGGTTAATAGTCTACTAACCATAGGGCATTATGTCACTATTACTTGTTGTGAGAGTCTGTTAGTTTGTTTCCTGGCTGCCCAGACTCCCAAAAATAATCACACAGAAACTATATTATTTAAATCACTGTTCGGCCTATTAGCTCTAGCTTCTTATTGGTTAGCTCGTGCACTTAAAGTAACTTTTTTCCATTATTTTATATTTTACCATGAGGCTCGTGGCCTATTGGCAAGGCTCCGACTGGCAGCTTGTGTCTTTCTCCTCTGGTGGCTACATGGCGTCCTGCTACTCTGCCTTCTTCCTCCCAGCATTCAGTTTAGTTTTCCCCCATCTAGCTCTACTCTGCCCTATCATAGGCCAAGGCAGCTTCTTTATTCATTAACCAATAAAGGCAATACATATATAGAGGACCTCCCACACCAATTACTCATCTTGTTTATAAGATTATTTTAAAGTCTCTCTCTCTCTCCCCCTCTCTTTCTCTCTCTGTGTATGTTCACATATGAGTACAGGTACATGTGTCACTCTGCATCTTCAGAGAAAGAGTACAAATTCAGGTTTCGATCTTTGCCTTCTACCTTGTTTGAGACATGATCTCTTTGTTGCTTTTGCTGCTCGGTATGTGAAATTCTGGAAACTCTCTCTCCACTTTTTGCCTTGCCATGTGAGCACTGGAATTACCCATGTGTATTGCCATGGGTGGCTGAAAGTGACTCTGGAGTCCTCATGCTTGCCCAACTCAGGTCCTTACTCTTAACACAGCAGGCCCTCGTACCCCTGAGCCATCTCCTCAGTATTACAGAATTATTTCCTGTCTGTGAGTTATCTCTATAGGAAAATTGAAAGAAATCTAGCAGCATGTTCTGTTTCCAGCAAACAAATTCCATGTCCTAAGCTTCTTGCCTGGATGATGTTGCCCCCTACTTCTTAGTTGGCTCTCACTGGCTGCAGAGCAGCCTTGTGCCTCCCCCCTTGTCATGAGTCACCAGGTTCTTGAGTTGATTCAGAGACACTAGCTGGTATTTTGGTCATCTGGGACATCAGTTATTTTTGGGTCTTTTTCATTCCCTTTCTTTTTAGCTATAAGATCACTCATGTTCAGAAACCAGTTTTCATAATCCAGTCTTTTCCATGGCACCATTATTTCAAGTAGATAACAGACTTCTTTCCCACCAAACAATATCTAAAAGTTCTTTTCAAATGTAGAAAATGTTAGTACTAGTCTTTGAAAATTTTTTAACAAGGATTTTCATTCCTATCATTCTATCTTTTGTGTTTTCGAGTTGAGTCAAAAGTTGTGGGAAAACTTGATGGCATGGATTCATTGTAGGTCCATGTTTTTATTCACACTACTTTTGGTTTCTAGAGGCTTGTGCTGGGACGATCCTAGTGTTGACTCTGAAATAAAGACTAATATACCAGTAATGTTAGGTTTTCTGTCCACATGATTCAAACATTTCTTTATTAATTTTTTATATTTTATATAATATTTATATTGTGATAAAAGACTGTGAGACTTTAAGAAGAGTACCGTGGTGTTCTCTTACCTATGTTTTTACTTTCCATGATATTGCTTAACCTTAATCTACTGTCATCTAAAAATATTAAAAGGAACCCAGTATGATGGCACATGCTTGCATTCTCAGTTACTTCAGAACTAGAAACAGGAGGATTTCTTGTCCTTAGGGATTCCAGAGCAGACTGAATAATATGAACTGATCCTTTAGAAAACCCAAACCAAGATACAAACAAAAAGTAATTAAAAACCACATGGTAAATTCCAGGGAAAAAAATCATTGTAACAGTTGCAAATTGTGCAGTGTAATGAACAGCATGATTTCATCTGGTGCCATAGACTTGATCCTCCCTGGAAGGTGAATGAAAAATCCACTTGTATAGCATATCACTGCCCATCTGAGAGTCACTTCGCAGGCACTTCAATGATCAGATCTGCTGTTGGGAATGGATGTTTTCCTATGGAGGGATTGTCTCTAGCTTTAGACATCTACTGGAGTCTTAGAATATGTCCTTTATGGGAAACACTAGAATTAATGTGACTGAAGGACTGATAGTAGAGATCCAAACTAGTCTTATTTGTCAACTTTGATTTTTATAGTTTCAGAAAGATGAAAAACTGAGCATGTCATGTATCTGCTTGGTCTTAAGAAATAATCTCAAGCCTTCGAGTGAGTTCAACATGGACGGTGCTGTGGTTGGATAAGAAATAATCCCCAGAGGTTCATGTATTCAAAAACTCAGTGGCGCTGTTTGAAGAGGTTACAGGAACTTTAGGAGGTACAGGTTTGCTGGAGGAAGTACATCATCACTTGGACTGGGCTTTGAAGAGTTTATAGCCTTGCCCACCTTCCTGCTTTCCGCGTATAGATTAGATGTGAGCTCTTAGTTTCCTTCTCTGTCCAGCTGCTGTTATGCCTTCCCCACCTTTGTGTACTCTTCCTCTGTAAGAAACCATGAACCCAAACAAACTCTTTTTAAGGTACTTTTGGTCCTGGTATTTCATCACTGCAACAAAAATGTAATGAATACAGATGACATCCTTTGATGGCTGCACCCTCTAGAATTAGAATTTATGGCTCTCATTTATTATCCCACTGTATGCTAAATATTCTCTTATTTGCTAAACATAGTTGAATTCCTACTGGGTGGTATTAGGTAATTTGAGGTGTTAAGTCAGTCCTTATTGAACTCATCAGTGAAGAGAGGAATCATGTGAATGTTTGTATATTAGCAGGGAAATGAAATCTCTTTGTGGTTTAGGATGTTTCCTAGGAATAAGTTTTCATATGTCACTTGACAGGTAGCATGATGGTGGTTAAAGCAGGAGGGTAGGGAAGACATAGTGTTCCAGGAAATGGGCATGTATGATGACCCATTGGAAAAAACCCATCCAGTGAGCCCAAGGAACTTAGAAGGTTGGAGAGTAGAGACCTTAAGAAGAAAAACAACTTGGGAGGTTGGTGAGGGGTCAGATGGTACAGGACCAGATGTCTCCTATTAGAATTGGAACTTCTTGGTTGCCATGCTAGTCTTTCTAAAAACCACAATTCTTTGGGTCATGATCATTGTCAATTTTTCTCTTTTTTTGTATTTTAGAATTATGACAATGGCTGGCATATAAGAAATGAATACTTACGGAAGAGTAGAGGGAGCGAATGAAGGAAGAAAGGATAGGATCAAATTTAAAAATGATTCACCCTTTGTGAACATTAAAGAAAACATGAATATGAGAGATAGATCAACCACTTGAAAAGGAGAAATATTGCTAAGATAAGCATTCCAGTTCTGATCTTCAAATACAACTGTGATGTATGCTGTAGACACAAATGAAGAGCTCTACCTTTTGGACCTCAGCATTCTTTTCTGCAAAATGACGTACTTGAGCATTTTTCTATCTCTAACTTTCAACAATCATATAAACAAGCCTTTGAATGAATATGGAGGTGGGTTATCATCCACAGCACAAATGGTTACAAACAACAATGCAATTCTTGGTGATGCTACCTCATGAGGGAACTATGTCATGGAAGTACATGATTACCTATAGACTCTACACTTTTTGATTCATTTTTCATTGGATATTCATTCTGCTTCTAACAGTATAGTTTGAAGAGCTATTTTCCTTCAAATTTATATTCAGTGGTGCCCTCGACATTTCTCAAATTACTAGTGTCAGTTAAGACAAGAACAAAACAAGGATGTTAAAAATATATCAGGTCTCCATGTCTTTGCCACAGAGACCAAAGAGCATGCTTGCCAGTGAGGCTTTCTTTTTAGGAAAGATGATTTATATGTGCCTCTTCTTTAAAGTACTTTCAAAATGGTTCTGAGGAAATATAGCAATACAAATGATTATCAAAAATTAATTCTAGCTCATTTATCTACAAAACACCCTGTTAAATTAAAAAAAGGATAAAAATGTAGTATTTGGAACCCATTCTTAGTCTTCAAACACGTAGTCTTCAGTTTGGTCTCATGACAACTTCATCTATTTTCCTGTTATCTTGGGTCAGTGTTTTCAGGAAAACTGAAGATTAGGAGATCGAGACCGTGACGAGCACTGGGGTGGTCAACTCAGATGGTGAGTTGACTGTGTACTGAGTATTAGTTCTAGTATTTTGAAGGTCAGTCTTGGGGTCAATGGAATAAGTGAACTTGATCATAACGTTTTTGAATTGGGTTTTCTGTAATGGTCAAGCCAGAGGAAAAGCTGCACTGATGGTGTGTAGGATCACACAAACTCTATATTAACATTTGTGGTGTTGTCAAACAGAGATCCACTGAGTCAAACATAGAGAAACTGATGTTCACTGGTCTGTACAATGTCATGAATTACTCAAGCTGTGTGAGTCCTTAGAGCCTCTCTGGTAGTCATTGTTTTCTTCTGTAAGATGAATGAACTAGACCACATGAAGCTCAGAGCCTTGTATAAAAATATTACAATTGCATATTTGATTCTAAGCTAAAATACAGAATTCAAATTCACCCACATGAAATATATTTATGCTTTTTATTACAAGAAGGCCTCTCAGTTACAGCCAACAGAAATAAAATAGCTTCTAAATCATTAGTCATCTGACTTCTCGCTTTGGGGAAACCTTAGATGACTTTGTTTTCCTTCACCAGTAAGTATATGCTAAACTTCACAGCCAGATATGAATTACTTTAACTGCAAACATATTTGACTATTCCCCTTGTGTGAGTGTGTGTGTATTCCTTTGTGTGTGTGTGTATGCATGTGTGTGTGTTTATTTGTACAGTCAGTTCTCCATATCTCTGAGCTCCACATCTATAGTTACAACCAACTACAGATCAAAAATATTTAGAAAAATGTATTGAACATAAACAGGCCCTTTTCCCTTTCATCATCTTGAAATAATATAGTGTAACAACCTATTCATTCTACTGGGTTCTGTAAGTAATTTAGACATGAATTAAAGTATACAGAAGGATGTGCATAGGTTAAATGAAAATATAACATTGTTTTATGGGAGGAATTTGAAGGCCCAATGAATTTGGTGTCTGAGGTGAATCCTGAAAACGATTCCTTATGGACAGATACCAGAGAATGGCTGACTCTATATTTGACTCTTTTCCTTCATTCACACACAATATAAATATGTACGTGAATTTATATTTACACATTTACATTTAGTTACTTATTTGCATCAGATAATCATTTATATCAATTTGTGGTTTAAGAAGTAATTGTTTTTTAAGAACTCTCATGCATGAAAATGCTATATATTTATGAGAAATGAAACAGAAGTTGGTGTAATTTGAGGTTTCTAGAAAATTCTATCCAGGAGTCAGGCATTGCTCAGAGTAAACATCTGTTTGTTTTCTTAACACATAACCTGAAACACATTGTCCAAGTTGGCTGCACTCAGCTTAGAAATAGAGGCCTCCAAACACTCTGAAGTGACCAGTAGCCCTGAATTATCACTGTGATTACTACTGGCATGACCCACTGTATAAGTCATTGTATCCTTTATGCTGAATGTCCCAGATTATTTACTAAGAGAAGAAAATGGGGCCTATTTGCTTATGCAAGAAAGAGATTCTAAGTAAAATATTTTAAAGGTACCATTCCTTCTAAAAAAAAAATGGCAATGAAGGACCAGAACTTGTAATCTTAAAACATTTAGACCCTAATGACGACCAAAGTTATTTGATATGGCTTTTATTGAAATACATAAATATATTGACAGAAAATTATTCTTGTAAAAGTAAAAAGAACCAAGCTGTAGAGAAGAAAAAGGGGGAAATTTGTTGTAGTTTTTGTCCTATTTGGATGGATTTCAGACTTGGAGATACAACATTGAATTGTTCACCCCTGGGAATGACAGTGTACTGAGGAAAATTGTCTTCCCTGTGGGAAGAACACAGCCTGTGAAAGTCCTTCACTGGGTGGTAGCTGAGCTTGAGTGGTGACAATCAGCGATTACCATCTGACAGTTATTCTGTGGCTTAAGGAAAATGGCTTGTGGTCACACTCCAATTCCTGCTGGACAGGTATCCACATCATGAGAAACCACCACTGAATTTGGCACCTTGGTGGTCTATTATTGGCAGCAGGGAGTGAAGGCCTGAATCATCATTCAGATGTGAGCGTTCTGACCATTTAACCTGGTCATTCCAGGTCAGGCTGAGAAAGACATGTGTGTAGTGCTTAAAACGGGAACCTTTAAGGGGTTATTGCCTGATGCCATTTGACAGTCTATGAATACAATGGTTATTCAGATAGTAAGGGCTTTCTATCTGGCTTAGTTTTATGGTCCTAATTTAATAACAAAAAGGAAATCCCTCCTTTATATTGAATATGATTTTTTTTATCAGCCTATTAAAGGCCAAGCAGATACTCCAGGCACTATATAACAGTGTATTCAGGCACGCAGGGTTGTTCTAAGCCAATTCCTGTGCTAAACGAGTTCACATTTTTACAGAATGACAAAGTGGTGATGAAGAAAAGCCAGGAAGCCCCAGCCGAAAGGCCATTCTGCAGCGAGAGTAGGCTTTTAGTGAGCTGGAAGTTTACCTCTGCCCACTCAAGGGCAGCTGAGGCACCATGGTTCTCCTCAGACAGCAGAACGCTCAGGGCTTGATTCTCCTTAAGCCTGAGGGTCCAGTAGAGCTGCTGTCTACTGCAGAGATGAACAAATGATTTATTCTTCCAGTAGCAGCTGCGCTCCCTTCACTTCACTCCTTCATACCTGGCTTCTTTTATTTAACACACAGCACACCACATCCCTAAATGGGGAGGGAGCACACGAGTGGAGCAAAGGTGCTCCAAGGGCAGTGGTACGAATATGTCAACAGTAGGATTTATCTGGCTCAAGAGGCCCCTCAACCATAAACATGCAAACAGTGAGGGGTTCTGGGGACCTCCACAGCACTGTAGTTAAGGCTGACCTCAGTAGTTTGGGTGCAATTTCTGGTGGCCAATAAATGAGGTAAGTTTAATGACAGCCTTTGAGTTGAACTAATGTTTTATTCTTTGGCCAAGGCTGAAAACATGGCTGGCCATACTGAGCAGAGGGGAATATTTAGGAGTGTGTCGAGGCAGGCAAAGTGCTCATAAAGAGCTTCAAAAGTGCTTATAAATACGGTTGAGACGAGACAAGGCGCTGGAAATAAAAGCGGGTTTTCCAGAACAGATCTCTGAGATGCAGATGTATGTGCATGAAGGTACATAGGCATAGACATAAACTCTATAGTTCAATCCTGGTTGATCTATATTGGCACAACTGTTAACAACCTTTTGCCAGAAACGCAG
Source organism: Ondatra zibethicus (assembly GCA_004026605.1). Lineage (NCBI taxonomy): Eukaryota > Metazoa > Chordata > Mammalia > Rodentia > Cricetidae > Ondatra > Ondatra zibethicus. The sequence continues at coordinate 74,762 of PVIU01001877.1, read as the reverse complement.
GCAAAGAAACTTCTTTTTCTCCTTTAGGGAATACCAACTTTTCTTTTTCCTATGGCTGTTTCTTTTTAAAGCTCCACGGAACAGCTGTAGTTATTGTAATTATACCAACCCAAATGCCTGGAAATGAAAGAGTCTGGGTGAGCATCATCACATGATATGGCCTACACCAGCAATGTTAGTCACTAAGAGCAAGACATTTTTTTTTCTCTACAGTGCGTTTGCTTGATTTTTTTTTAGACAGTAATAAATTGTATCGATTGAAGTCATCTGAACTAAAACAACATTCAGTTGTTATCTGAATTTATCGTGAATCAAATATATATGGAAAAGGCAGGTTCCAACACAGTTTCAAAGGGAACAAACATAATTGCAAACACGAGGAGCCCATGTGATTGCAGAAAATATAATGTAATTGGTAGCACATCACCATGATTGAAATAGTTTCATTGCCGTAGATTCACAATAATTAAAATATATTTGCCTCTCATTCCACAGCAAAATTCCATCTTCATTTCTTTCATCTGACTTCTGAGGGTCAAAGTTTTCTTTGCAAATGATTCTCAAATTGAAGAGAAAGTGTCGAAAGGGCTCAGGGAATTTCCAGCACTGTGGCATTACCATTACCTCTTTTTAGGAAGCGTCAGCCTGTGTTACTCAGTATTTCTGGAAATTCTAAATTACTCACATACAAAGGAAGCATTTGGTGTGCACCAATATTTCAGTATTTCCTATTTTTTTTTCTCACAGTTGCTGAAAGGAGAAGTCTTTACTATTTGGTAATTCCTTCAATCTGGTGTGGTCCGGTTTACACTGTTGATGCCAAATGATGTAATGTTGAGACCAGTAATACAACTTCCTTGTAAGATAAGCGTATTCACTTGAGCTTCTAAGAAGCTATGGGCTGGAAGCTCCAAGGCAATAAGAAGGAGCTCGGGGAGTAAAGTAACTTTCCATTCACTAAGTAGCCTTCTGCAACCCACTCTCACTAGTCTCCACAAGGCGCATTCGTGTCTTCAAGGACCTCAAGGTTCAGACCGATGTAACAGCTATTGATACCACCAGGGGGTGCCAAAGGACAGCACCTGTTTGCATTTTAGGCTAATGGGCCCCGTGAAAGAGTAGAAAAAGAAGCACCTCAAGGCTAGATAATTAGTACGCAATTCCCCTTGCACCATAGTGCAATATCTTTATGTACTAATGGGAGGCTGCAAAAAGTCTTTGATCACTGAAGTGGAATAGGACCACTGCCAGTCGCCCTATTTTCCAGGTGAGTCTGCGGAGGCAGGGACTGTGCGGCCTCGGTTGGACGAGCTGTGGTAGAATATGAACCTGAGCTGGGGTCTCCAGCTACATTTTTCCCCAGAGGATTTTTCCCCTCTGCCATGCTCCCCTCTTCCCCCAACCCCAGGAAGAGAGCTTGCATCATCTATTCCAGCCTCACTGTTCTTTTCAACACCTTGGTGGAGAGAAAAACCTGAGCCCCGGGTTTTAATGACTAGCCAGCGAAAACTTCATGCAGAATTTTACAGAAACGAACAGAATCCACTCCACGGACTTTGTGTCCTGTTTAGGAAACCCACATCCCTATTGGAGTGTTTCTAACTCTTTCCTCCCTTTTTTAGCTCCATCTCCCATGAGCCCCAGCTGCAGGGTCTTTCTTACTTCCATAGTTAGGACTCCGTTGGCCCGCTGTCAAAACTAACAAAATCCCTCATGCCAAAACACACATTAGGAACTAATATTTTAAAATATATTAAAACGTCTGTGGTATAGTGTATGCTAAAACCTTGTTCTAAAGAATGCAGATATGGTATCTTCAGGTAAAACCCGTATTCTCACTGTAAGATAGTACATTGACCTTCTCCATAAATGACCAACTGACTGTAGGCTCCTGGTGTGTATCTAGGCAAAAGCACACAGCACAGTATAAATTAGAATTAGAATCATAACAGAACCTTCTAGAGCACCTATTGATTTTAATGTGCCTGGTCCAGAGAGGCAACTTGAATGAATCCACTTCCTCCTCCTCTGACAGCTGTTCTGCCGTGACGAAAGGAGGCTAATGAGGTTACAGCTGTCAGGCTTAATCAAAAGATACAAATACGAACAAGGAATTGGGTAGCTGGTTTCAGTTAATTCGTGCAAATGTACGGATTGGGTGGGCAACATTTGCACTGGTGACTCAAAACAAACTTTCAGGAATTGAGCCAACAACTATGACCTCACCAGTTCTCAGCTCCACTCTGGGGAGATAAGACCCAAATTAGAGAAACAGGAGATGGAGCCCCAAAGAGTTCCCAGCTTTGAGAAACTCATGAAAAGCCGTTTGTATACAGCGTATTTTACTCTTTGTCAAGTATCTAATTGGATTTTAAAGACTGAAGCTGAGACATTTGAGAAAAAAACTTCTTCAAATGTTCTGAGGATGTAGCTTGGGAGTCCAGGTCTTGTAGCCTTGCCATGGACTTTATGTAAGAGCCACCCCTCCCCCGATCTGTGCACTCAGGAGAGCATCCAGAGTGTGTGCCAGGATCGCCGCACACCCATTCTGTTATGAAAACATCATTCTATTAATATAAATGCACGCCGCATTTGCCAGGGATAACGAGAACAGGTGCAAAGTCTTCAGATGCTTGCCCGTACTGAGAAATGAAAGGAGTGTACAAACAGTTTTCTCTTGCCGTGGCACTGTGGGTGTCGATGTAACATTCATCTCTGCTGCATTCCTTGATGTTCATGGAAGGTAGCCCGGGAAATTTGATCCCACTGGCTTATAGGGCAGAGAGGGGAGAAGGAGGAAGAGAAAGATAGTGATGACATGGTCTCTAGGATTCTGTTTATGCAAATACTGTCTTCTTGATCTGGGGCTCAAATGAATTGGGTATAGAGCATAGTCTGACCTATCTCCTGCTGAGAATGGGTGGGAACTGCGGACAGAAATATTCTGCTGATTTGGAATTTAGAACATAGCTTAAAGGCTCCTGATAATTCCAATCTTCCTCTTGAAAAAAAATCATATCCTCTTGATTGCTTGTGGTGTTGCCCATAGTTTCAAATTTACTTTGTAGTTTTCCAGGCAAGAAAAACGCCCTGCCTGAAAGGCTCACCTGGGTTCCTGGCCCTGTCACAAGGGCAGTCTTGGAGTTTGCTTTCTTTTGTCAGGCAGACAAGAGTCTGGGGATATGTAATTGATGGAGTAGCCTTGACAAATAAATCGTAAACACGCTATGTGTGATGCGTATGAACTTCAGAGTCATGGTTTTAAATGTTTTCAAATTTATCACCAAAGTGAGCCATAAGGCGTTTGTGTGAGGATGGAGAACATGTATGGTATCTGTGGCTTTGTTTCCTATATTTTCAGTTACTTGCAGTCAAAGAGAATCTGAAAATATTAAATAAAAGTTTCCAGAAATAAAGAATTCATACGTTTCAGTAGGTTTTACTCCAGTATATTGTTAGAGCATTCTACCTATTTATTAATAATTGGTATTACTTTCTAACTAATCCTGATTTTATAAATTTATAAATAACTTTATAATAGTTACGTATTGTGGTGACTTGAACGAGAATGACCCCGATATGCTCATATATTTACACGCTTAGACTCCAGTTGGTAAACTGTTTAGGAAGGATTAAGAATTGTGACCTTGTTGGAGGAGGTGCGTCAGTTTCTGGAGGAGGGGGAGCCTTTGGTACGCGAGTCCATGCCCGCTGCCTGCACGGGAAGATGCACAGTTCTCAGCTACTGCTCCAATTTGTTGTCTGTTTACTTCCCACCATGGTGACCATGGACTAATCCTCTAAAACTAAATAAATCCCCCAATCTAATGTTTTCTTTCATAAGAGTTGTTTTGGTCATGGTCTCTCTTCACAGCAATAGAATAGTAATTAACAGTAATTAGTATAGAATGTATACAGTATGTATAGGGAGAAAAGTACAGATAGGGTTTTGAACTACCCTTATCTAAGATCTTGGAATGTATCCTCTGTGAATATATGTGCACAGTAGGGACTGTATATATATCTGTACAGACATGTACATATATAGATATATATGTGCACATGAGTGTATCTGGACTGTAGAGATGTGTATATATATGTAAACACACATTTCTATATAGAAGCTTTGGAAAATTTATAGCTAGTATCTTTACAGTAGTCTCTCCTACTCTGATAGGAAGAGTTCGATGATGGCTCCCTGGATCCTTACCCCTAGATTACATAGTGTGTATTCTCTTGCCTCCTTGAGCTTGGATAAGACCTGTGACTATGACAGGATGCTATGTTGGATTGTACTTAAAGGTGAATGAATGAATTCAACTGAAGATACAACTAAGGTCCTTCTTTGATTAGTTGACTTTGAGTTAATCACCAGGAAGATCACTCCAATTATGGGAACTCTATGGAAGCAGGACTTACCTGAAGTCATAGAGCTTCTTCTGCTATCCTCGAAACGGCCATGGTGCGGGAGTCTGTGAACCAGAGCAGCTGGCACTCAGGAAGAAAACAAGGATCTTGGCATAAGATAAACAAGGGTTAAGTTTTAAGGTCTGGAGGAAGAATATAGAGTCCCACATGGGGTGGGAACATGGCTGACACCTCGATTTCTACCCGAAGGACTTTGTGCAACAGCTTTGAGAAGCTGTGCATGACAGGCGGGCGTTGATGGGGGCTGTAAAGTTTGTTGTAACTTTTATGCAGCAAGAGTAGGCGAGTCTACTTATGGTCTGTGAGATGGTGTCGAGGGTTTGAATGAACAAGACTGGCACTCACAAGAAGGAGCCATGCCCACATTGTGAATGCCACAAAGAACATCAAATTATAAATGGTGGCAGTGGTTATTACATCCTTCTTGTCAAGCATCTCATTTTCTTCTCTGGCTTAGAGTCAGAGCTGCTCTTTCATCTCTTAGGGAGACTAGAAGTTTGAATTATAATTTGAAGGTTCGAAACACAGCCTAGATTGACACAACCTATATGTGTTTGGAATTGAATACTTTTATGTGTGAAGGGTCTTCACCTTTTGTGGGACTTGCCTTTTAAAGAGGAGCCTGGTTTACCACCAGAATGAATTCTGGTTTTAGAATGAAGAACAAGATGGAGAGAAAGGGAGGTAAAAGTGACAGGGCTTGGGGTTTTGTCTCAGAGAATTTTTGAGGAAAGCAGAGAACTTTGCTGTTCTCAAAACCAGGATGTAATATATGAGAGAAGAATAAATTAAAAAATTTTTTTCTTCTATATCTTAGGAACAAGAGCCATTCACGGATCCAATAAACATTTACGGACTTGTACCTGTGCCAAGACATCTTATGTCTGTGAAAGACCCTCCTTCTCTTCCAACACAATGAGTCTACACCCAAATTTTTAACAACAACAATATAGGAAAGGCCATACTTAGTGACATGACTCACTCTTTAGTTACAAAGGGAGACACCTTCCTGAAGTCAGTCTCATGACTGTTATAATAAGGTAAGATGTCACCATCCTAACCTAGATGACAATGGGCTGGTCTTTGGTCATTGATAGCATAATTTAATAGGATTTATTTGCCTACAGAAATAAAACAAAGGGCTATTGTTCTTAAACATTTGAAAAAAATCCCTGATGATCAGGAAAATCGAGGATTAGAGACTGTTTAGTGTAACTCATGTTGTTTTGTGCTTCCAAATTGCATTTCTATAAACAGTAGCTCTGTCCCCCCCAGGACAATTGAAAATATCTGAAGGTTTACCACAACCCATGAGAGAGTGCTATGGACATCTAGTGAGACACGGCACTTGGGCTGCTACAAGGCAATTGAAAAGCCACACCACATGTGCTGACAGTGTGGGGTTGGGGAACTCTGCTTTGAGCCCTTGCTGCCTTCTGAGGGCATTGGAAAACTTGTCTGATGCATAGGGTCCACACCTGGCAAAATGCGCACATCTCATTTTTACAGAGAATCACAACACAGAATCTAGCTTGTAGCAGGTGCCCTTTCCTTCTAATACACGTGGGATCATCATTAACATTTTTTTTTTTTTAGTTTCCCATCACTGTGGCAGACCACTTACATGTGGGTTGACTTAAACAATAGAAATCTGTCTCCCCATTCTTCAGGCTGGAAGTCCAAGCTCAAGGTGCAGACAAGTCTGGCATTTCCTCAACAGTATGGAGAAATCTGCCTTCTGCTTCACTCAGCGCTCTCTGGTTTGTTTGCAAGCAGCATTTGCTTTGCTTTTCCCCACTGATGTCTGCCTTCACCTATATGCAATGCTCCCTGTCTGCGTGCCTGTTTCCACGTTTCCTTTTGATAAAAGACCCATCATGTTGGATTAAAGTTCACTTTCATGATTTCAAGGCAATGCTCTACTTCTGTAAAAACTTTACGTAGTGCCATATTATGAGACGCAGGGATTTAGAACTCCAATATACCTTATTTGAACAGATATAATACAGCCTGTACAGTGTCCTAGGCCAATACTATTTTAGAAGGAGGTGGGTACTGGGATTGAATCCAGGGCCTTGTGTGTGCTAGGCAAGTACTCTGCCATTGAGATACATTCCACACCCGCCTGACCTATTTATTTTAGAAATGACCAGCTCAACAATTATGCTTTTCTGTACTTTCCTGAAGATCCTCTTTCCCTTTTGAGTACCTAGAAAAACAAACACTTTATAGTGGGATATACATACGTATGCATATGTAATAGTGAGATATACATAATACATATATTTGATTCTCTGATAGGCTCTAATACATGGCTTTGCATATGCAGGTCAAGTACTCTACTACTGAGTTACAACTCTAGCCATAATGGAAAAGATTTAAGTAGATGAACTTCCATAGTAAAGATAATCCGAGAAGCCATTCATGGCATTTTCTCCAAGATAACTTGAAATTCCCTGTGAACGTTTGGGAAAATGTAAATTACAAGCAAAAAGGAAGATATGTGTGTACAGAAAACCTTCATCTGTTCTGAAATAGAATAGCAACTTAATTTGTGCTAGAAGGGGAACTTAGTCGGGCATAATGATCCATTTGCTTTTCTTAATGGTTTCCCTGCAGCTTACAGCCCCACTTGGTGGTCGGCGAGGCGATTAAACAAAAGAGCCCAATGTGTTCCATGCAATCCTGCCACCCCAAAGTGACCAGCCAATATTACCTGTGACCTTTCCCAGCAGTGTGAGCAGAAAACCCTTCTTGAAAGAGGGGGCGATAAAGAAATCTGGACTTCATTCTTTCATGGGTTTGCTCGTAGGAATGTTTATTGGCGAGACACTAAGAATAAACCCAGTTATTGAAGAGGGAGTTGGGACGTTGACAAGCATGGCTAAACCCAGCAGAGAAATTTGATGAGGAAATTAGATGCTGTGTAGATGGTGTGTAGTGATTAGTCTTCTGAAAGCTAGGATTATTATATAAGTGGGTGGGGGAAGGGCGGGTTATTGTGACAGATAGACTCCATTTATACAGGTATTCTCCCTGCAATTAGACCCATAATGCAGCGTGTGTTTATACGTTTCCAGCAAACCCTTCTCCAGAGAGAAATGTAATGAGATGGAACACCGGGGCAGCATCATTTTCTCTTCAAATCTTAGGTTGCAGCGAGAGGAATTAGGCTTAATAAAAAGGCACAGACTAAACTTGTTCCTGCAGCAGGATTTTAAAACCCAAATGATGCATTTACAGTTCTATATATTCATTAGTATTTGGGTATGGGTGGGCCTATACAGCTGCTTCAAGCAAGGCACTATGAACATATAACACGCAGAAGAGAGAGGCCCGTGTATGCAAAGGATCATTGTATCTATTTTCTTTTTAAAAATAATGATTTAGTCTTTTAAAAATTCATACACTTACACAATGTATCTTGAGTACATGAATCTCTCACTTGCTCTTTTCAGCTGCCCTAGGGCCTTCCTAACATGGCTCCCTCCCAACTTCCATATCCTCTTTTCTTTCTTTTCGTAGCCTACTGAGTGCAATCAGTGCAGCCTGTATACATATGGGTGTAGGGGTCATCCATTAGGGCATGAGCAGCATATCAATAACCTCCTCCACCAACAAAAGTCACCCTCCTACAGCAGCCAACGGCTGCCAGTGGCGACTAGTGCCTCAGCTTTTTCCTTATAGTGCTAGGAACTGAATGCAGGACTTCATCTTTCTCATCTGGAAGGCGGCGAGCATTCTACTGTTCAAGCTATGGCCCTAGCAGAGTCTCAGTCTCTCTCTCTCTTTCTCTCTCTCTCTCTGTGAAATCATCATTTAAAAATCGTACTCAATAACTTGTTTCCTAGCAGATCCAGGCAGTCCTATCTGTAGCTTTTGTTTTGAAAGGCCTTTCTAGTTTTGTTTTCATTCCATCCATCAAATAATATAGGCTGTAGGCTTATGTTAGCATGATATCTGGTATGGAATGCAGGCTTGGGGAAATTCATTATCACCTGCTTGTTTGAAGTTTCTTTATATATAACTGCTGGCGACTACTCACGTACGTAGTCATTGAAAGCTAAGATGTCATGTTTTGACTAAAGCTGGAGAGAAAGCATGAAACTCTACCACGAATACCATGGAACTTTGCTGCTGCTCCCTTCAGCATCTTCCCAGGCAGCCAGACCAGCTTCAGATTAAATGGCTTATTTAAACTGCAGTAAACAAATTTTATATGTGGATTTCTCTGACAACCATTATGACCCTTTTGTGGGAAAAACTTAGCCTTAGCAAACTAAAAATGAAAGTGACATCAAATATGGTCCATGTTTTAGGTTGTACAGACCAATCTTTGTGTCTGAAGTTGCACTGTGAAAAAGAGAGCATTTACCTGCCTAACGTCAACTATAAAACTTGTGGGTGTTATCTCGGGATGTTTCTTTTTGATCTTCTTATTTTATGCTGTGCATTTCATCTGATCTTGTACATTTCTTTTTAAGAGCTATTTGTGTCTGTGAGCTGTTCATTTAAACAATATGACCACTAGGTCACTCAAAAGAGAAAAACACATAATTTACTAATGAATTGATTTTCTGGCGGTTAATTAGATAACAAGAAAAAGGTATATGTGACCAATTGTTGGCATGCGCAAACATGCTGTCTTGAGGTCCTTCAGAGACTTAGAGATGGTATTACCCTCACAAATGGATTTTCTTCCTCTCCTAAACAGATTCCAGTGTTTTGATTTTACAGAGGAGGCAAAAACCCCCAAATTACTTATAAATGTTGATATGTTATTTCAATAATTTTAGCTTATTCATGGTAGAATGTGTTTGATAACTATGTACATTTTGTGGCCATTGCAAGCTCCATGTATTACAAAGAATTTCCAGCTTCTTCACATATTTCTTCTTATTAATTCTTTAAGACCTACTAACAAGCAAAAATATCTTGACCCCTTTAACAGAGTAGGAAACTGAGTTCCAAAGATCTCGTGTAATTGTCTCTAATCAATTAAGCTCGTGGATGGGAGAGTTGGGATTCAAACCCAGGCGGTTTGCCTCTAGATTTCCACTCTTCCAAACCACTCCAACTCTTCAAAATGTAGGGCAAGCAAACCTTGTAAAGAAGAAAGAGCTCAAAGGAAGGACACCAGAGTAAGCACCAACTTCACCTTCCGGGGCTGAAATATGTTTAGGGGTAACGAACAGAAGAAGGAAAAATAACAAAGAACAGAAGTAAATGGAGTTGAAAATGAAGTCAACAGAGGAGTTTAGACAAGGAAATAGACAGCAGAGACAGGCTGGGCATTTATTTATATACTGTCTACAAACCATTGATTTCATTTTTGATTTATAATGTAGAAAATTCATTTCAGGATCTTAATATGTTAGCCCTTATATCACCTCTAATCACTGTCCTCTCAAACTGCTTCAGAGTTTATTGTGAGTGGGAAAGTGTTTCTTTTGTAGCCCAATAATTTTTACAGTCAAATGAAAAACATGTGTTTTTAAATGTGTATTAATACTTTGAACACACCCATGTTACATTTCACAGTGGTTTCGCGTTTTACTAAATTAATTGTTGTAGGCAGCAAAAGCATGAGCAGGCTTGGAAGTGAGTGCTCGGCCGCATGGAAGATGCTCAGGGAGCACCGAGGTCCAGGGCCCTTCAGCTAGTCATGAAGACTTGCCTTGGGTCGATTTCCTTTTACTTTTTGTGGACTCCGCCAAACCAAAACTGTTGCAGGGATTTATTTTACCTTTCCACGGAAGGAACAATTCCTACGAGGGAAATTATATTTTGCACATTACAGTTAAAAACCATGTTTGTTTTATTTTTGCAAGAGAAGAAAAAATGACCCAACAGTTTTCTCTTTATAACTGCCATTTGCCAGGACAACCTTTAAAAATGTAGCTCATTTTCCTTTCAGAGAACTCTGTTATTTCAAGTATGTTTCTCTGTAACATTTTTTGCCAGCTGTGCATATTTTTTTTTTGTAGAAAACAGTTTCAATATGAATTTTTTATGGTTGTTCTTCAGTCATCTGAGTTATACCAAACATGCAAGGCCAAAGAGATATCCACTTTGGTGGCTGGCGCTGAGAGAACCTTCTGCCAGCCACACAAAGGAAACTCAATCCCCTAACAGCTAATTAAGAAAGCATTACTTTCCACCACGGCTGACCTCCAGCCATATAAAGGATAAAGATGGCTGTCTGTCAATCATGTTTACCTAACAAATCTGGCAAGGGATCATGATGAATGGACAGATCTAAAAAGGGATGATATTGCTCAGGACTCTGAGGTACTCTTAATACCGCCTTTAAAGAGGCAGAAGACCTCATCAGTAACTCGAAACCCCTGCCTCAGTGCTGGGACTATGCTGGTGCTAGTTTGCCAAGGATGGCAGACAGTTGTTACAAGAAGATCAGTAGGAAACAGATTGTGCACATCCTCGGGGACTTTGGTGTAAGTGTATTGACACTATCATAATGAATTCGTGTGACCGACTGTTTCTATTCAGCTCTTTTTAAGCCTCTCAGTCACCTGAGAATAAGCCAGAGGCTAACAACAGACTGCCCCCTGCCCCCCCGCCCCCCGCCCCCCGAAGTAACCTCCACGTCAACTACCACGGAGGAAAACCTTGAAGTCTGTAGGTCCATCCTCCTGCTCTCAGGCAGGCCAGCAATATCTTCTCCTTCAGTCACAAAAATACTGAGAAGGTGAGTTCACAATTTGCTTAGCTATGTGCTATTTTCAGAGACTGCAGGTTTTTACCTCCAAGGCACTTCTGAATGTCCTATAAACGCCACCTTTTAAAGCAACATTTTGCTCTCTCTTTTCTGTTATTCTGTGAGCCCTTTACCACCCACGATGAAGAATCCGTTCACAACTTTCTAGTAGGCAGATGGCTTTGAAGAGAGCACTGGAGGGGGAGAGTTGTCACCGGGGAACCAGGGGAGGAGTAGCTAGCCTAGTTCTCTCTGGTCTGATGATGGTGGGGTCACCTTCACACACTTTCTAACCTGTGTTTCGCAGCATAGTCTTGAGTATAGCTGACAGAGCTTCTCATGGTGTCCTAGTAAGATTGCAAGAACCTCACAGAACTTCTTGTACCTTCTAGTAACTCTCTATGAATGAACCATCCATTTACTATTATAACTGTGCCATTCAAAAGCTGAAGCAATCAAGAAAAGTGCAATACTCTTTACAGACAATTTCTGGGTTTTATTCTTAATTGTGTTAGAAACACGTGTGCTTTTTCTCACTTCTGGATGCTCTTCTAACACCACCAGTGATTCTTTACATTATTCTAGACATTATATTGTCCTTGAGGTCACAGACAAGAAAGTCAAACTATCGGATGCATCTTCTTCCTGTGAGGCCTTAGATGGGCGGTTAGGTCCTAAGTACCACCACGATGATTTGATTTGCTCGTTTTGTTTACCACGTTAAAGTTTTACTTGATCCAATGAGTTTGCTCCTTGGTTTTAGGTGATGATGAGTTTTAATATATTTCCAATATTTTGTCTAAAATTTTGATATCCATGATCTGTTCTGTCTCTGCTTTTTCCAAAGGGAGAATATAAAAAGCTCAGTCATTGCTATTCTCCCCAGTGACTCATAAAAGAGGCAGTTTTAATTGTCCCTATATTTCAGATCAGGGGTAACGCCTTGCTTTATTTTTGTATGTCTATAACCACATTATTTTGTAATGCAAAAAATGAAAATAGGATATTATGGAATTCTACTCAGTGCTATGATTTCAGTGTCATTCTTGACTCCCTCTTTCTGTGTGTATAGCTGTGCTTGTATGTGTGTTGTGTGTGTATGCTGTGTTTGTATGTGTGTTGTGTGTGTGTATGCTGTGTTTGTATGTGTGGTGTGTGTGTATGCTGTGTTTGTATGTGCTGTGTGTGTGTATGCTGTGTTTGTATGTGTGTTGTGTGTTTATGCTGTGTTTGTATGTGTTGTGTGTGTGTGTATGCTGTGTTTGTGGGTGTGTTGTATGTGTGTATGTGATTATGTTTGTGATTTCCTTGCCATTTTCTAAGAAGGCCAGGAAAATTTAGATAATTTATGACATATTAATGATACATATCTGGAATCCATCTGTAATATGTAATGTCTATTAGTAGCAAGAACAATTAATTTGCCTTCACTTTTACTTATGTTATTAAAAAAATTTTGGGTCTAAAGGAAGTGAAACAGCAAGCAGGAATATTATGTGGATCTTTCTGTTTTCCATGAGTTTTATCCTCTAAATGTCTATGTTTCTAATGACTTTTGGTACTATTATTTTTGGATGACCTAATAAAAACAAAACACAATAAAGAAACATATCTGTAACTAATCATTAATTTTACAGCCTATTCTAAAAAAAGTTTTTTTTTGTTTTCTCTCAGAGGAAGGATCTAGAATGGCATAATATCATTGTAAGAGAGCCTCTAAATGGCATTTGATTCCAGGGTACACCAAAGTGCAACTGATATTCCATAAATCATTGACCTTAAACATTATGTTTAAGGGTTATAAAATGCAAGCACCAAAACATGTCATTTAAAGTGCTTGTCTTCAAAATGAAATTACTCCCCCTTGAGACTGATAAGAGGCATGGCTGCCTCCCCACAAAACTTCACAGTAGTATTCTTCCTGCCAGAGTAGAAGAAAGTGACATAAAGACTGAAGATCTAGAAAAGCCCTTTCTATACCGTGGGACTCCTGTATGGTCAGTCTGACTAGCCACGGTTTTAAAGGTACCTAGGAAAGAGTTGTTCAAGCATCCAAGCTGAGTTTCTAAGGGAAAGAAATACGCACGGTAGAAGCAGGCAGGGTACCAGACAACCCAAGGAGTGGCCATGTGGGCACATTTAATGGAAACAACAGCAAATGAACATTGCAAAAAACATCAAGACAACATTGCACTTCGAAGGAAGTTGTGGGGTGATGAGGCAGTGTTTTGTTCTTTGGCTTTCATTGAAAAGCTTTAAGTACATAGACACATTGCATGACAAAAATGTAGAATAGTTTCATGAGTCCCACATCTCTATCACAGGGCTGGAACAACATGGCTGCCATTGTTACTCTCCTTATTCCTTCTACCTTTGCTAGAATATTATTTTAAAGCAAATTTTAAGCATCATCTCCCATCACCTATGAATACCTTAATATGTATCAGTGAACAACTATACAACTTCAATACAAATTGCATTATTTAACTGGAAATTTAACTGTTTTCCTAAATATCCAAGAATAATATCCCTTTCTCCTTCTGTTCTACCTACTTCTCCTCATAGGTTTGAATTGGGATCTAGAGAAGTTCATTGTGGTATTTGTGTTCCCTTTCAATCTTCTTTACTTGATAGATTTACCATGTAAATCTGGGGCATGTAAACCTGGGAGAAGGGAGAGGATGTTGAAAAGAGCTGTCGGCATGCTGGGAGTTCCCTTTTCTTGAATCAACAAGGATTTTCAGGAGACTGATGATTCCTGCATTTGGTCAGTGGTTAGATCTCCATCAATAGTCATAAAGGCCTGTCATGGGAGGACAGCTTCTTTGACTTTCAGTGATTAAGGTAACCATATTGAGATTGGAAATCCTCAAGTTTGTTAATGTGCAGTATGTCTGGGGTCATCTATAGATCATACATGAAAATAGTGGACAGAGATTAGTTTACGTGAACTGTGGGAAGCAGATACTCAGTGTCTATGGGTAGTAGAGGAAAAGAGCCCAGCTGGAGGACAGATGGATGTGTGTTTTATGATAGATGTTCAAGAAGAAGTCAACAGCCATTGGTAGTACTGCTAGTTTGGGAGTCTGCGCTCCTCAGACTTGTGAAAAGTATTAGGACTGAATCATGCAAGACTGAGTTCTTGCTAACCTACCTTCTGTCTGGAGTCATGAGCAGTGTCCTGGGTTCTGTCCGGAATTTCATCTCATCTTCCTCTAGTCTTTTTAGCTGTTGGTAGCTTGGGTTTTGTTCTGTTGGCCTTTAAAAATGATGCTGATGACTCTTGGCTTAGAGCCCTGGTTCTTGGCTCTTGGCCTTGTTTTCAAGTTCTTTTTCTTACAAATTCTGCATTGCCATTGAGCCATTTAGGGAAGTTCTTCTTATGTCACTCTATTGGAAGGACTCGGCAACAGCAGTCCTCACATCTGCCCTGGACAGAGTCTTTATATTTCTATTCATTGTTTTCTTTAGAGCTCTTTCTCTTTTTTTTCTGTTCAAGGCAGAGTTTCTTTGTATAACTTTGGAGCCTGTCCTGGAAACTCACTATGTAGACCAGGCTGGCCTCGAACTCACAGAGATCGGCCTGCCTCTGCCTTCTGAGAACTGGGATTAAAGGCGTGTGCCACAACTGCCTGGCTGTTTGTAGCTCTTAATATCAAATGAACTTAATGCTTAGGCTTTAGTTCATTCAATGAGCTAGCTGTGTGGTACTGGGTTCAATTAAATGGCATGCACTTGTGGGATATTCCTTTACACTGTGTTTATATATGTTACTGCGATTGGGTGAATAAGAAAGCTGACTGGCCTATAGTTAAGCAGGATAAGGTTAGGTGGGGAAACCAGACTAAGAGGATGCTGGGAAGAAGAGCGGAGTTAAGAAATGTGAAGAGGGCTGGAGAGATGGCTCAGTGGTTAAGAGCACTGGTTGCTCTTCCAGAGGTCCTGAGTTCAATTCCCAGCAACCACATGGTGGCTCACCACCACCTGTAATGAGATTTGGTGCACCCTTCTACAGTGCAGGCAGAACACTATATATATATATATATATATATATATATATATATATATATATATATATATATATATATACACACACACACACACACATACATAATAAATAAATTTAAAAAAACAGAGAAAAAAAAGAATTGTGAAGAGAGGGCAGTGGTGGTGCATGCAGTTAATCCTAGCACTCAGGAGGCAGAGGCAGGCAGACCTCTGTGAGTTCAAAGCCAGCCTGGTCTACAAGAGCTAGTTCCAGAACAATCTCCAAATAAATAAATAAATAAATAAAAATTTGTGAGGCAATGTGGAGAGAAGCAAGATGAACTTGCCATACTGAAAGCAGGTACCACTACATGGCATAGCATAAATAGGAAATGCGAGTTAATTTAAAATGTAAGCGCTAATTGGCAACCAGCCTTAGCTGTCAGCCAAGCATTTATAATTAATAATAATAATAATAATAATAATAATAATAAGTTTCTGTTTGGTTATTTGGGAACTGCGGGACAGAAAAGTCTGCCTGCACGTGCTTTTATTTCTTACCTCTTCCTCTTGCTGTAGAGCGCTCACTGGGTAAAATAAGATAAAGAAAGTACAAGTACTTTGACATAGGAGTCTCTTAGCACAGAAGGTGTTCCGTGGCCATTTCCAGTCTATCTCGCAGCCAGAAGGAACACTTCCAAGGGAACTGTCAACTGCCGACTTTCGGAGACCCTGGAAGAAAAGGCATGTTGCCCATCCTGCTCTGCACTGATGTGCTGCTCATGACAGGGTCTAAAAGGTGAAGTGTGTGTCTCTGAAGGTTCCTGAGATGCCTATAGTTGTTCACAAGTAAACATTTTTGCCTTCTTTTGAGATGCCTGATCCCTAAGTTATCCAGACTGCTCACAGAAGGCTTCAGTCAGTGGTTCTCAACCCATGGCCCTCAACCCCTTAGTGGGTTATATGACTCTTTCACAGGGGTCGCCTAAGACCATTAGAAACACAGATATTTCCATTACAATTCATGGCAATAGTAAAATTACAGTTATAAAGTAGCAACAAAAATATTTTTATGGTTGGGGGTCACCACAACATAAATTGTATTAAATGTTCTCAACATTAGGAAGGTTGAAAACCACTGGTTTTAGTACTGCCTCAGCCTCTTAAGTGGCTCCACTTACATGTGTGTTTACTCATGCTCCCCAATTTTTATCCCAAATTGCCAGCTACCCCTGATGTAAAACACATTTTCTGTTTTGAAACATGATCTCACTGTATAGTTCTGCATGGCCTAGAAGTCTGTAAACTATGTTGATCTCCAAATCACAGAGATCTACATACCTCTGCATAGCACCTCACCCAGCACAAGTGAACATTTTAAGAAATGTGTTTATTTTAAAGAATCGGGGCAGGGTACTGGAAAAATAGCTCAGTAGGTAAAGTTCTTGCCATGTAGGCATGAGGACCTGAGTTCAAGTCCATGTAAGGCTAAGAATGGAGCGTGTGCTTGAAACCCAGTGCTCCTATATTGAGATGAGAGACAAGAGACAGGGCAATCTTCAGAAGCTTGTGGGTCAGCTAGATTGCTATACACAGGAATGAACAAGAAAGACAATCTGCAAGCAAGGTGGAAGGCAAGGGTCACAACCCAGGTTGTTCTCTGATCTCCACATGCGTGTTGTGACATGTACCTGTTGCAAATTAGGTCTGTATGATAAATAACCAGGCCAGCTCAAGAATAAGAATTATATTTTAATATAATTAAATTATATTATAAGTTATATAATTTATATGTTATATATTATAAATTATATGGTTATAAGGGGAAACTCACGATACAAGGAGGTCCAACTTCCTATCTGTCCGGCGGGAGCCGTGCAGAGAGAGCACACACCTGGGTCCTCCCAGTTTATTTTCCTGGGCTCCAGGTAGCCACATATTAACTAGATGTGATTGGTTGACAGAGTTTCCCCATCATGCACCCACCTATGCACATACATGAATATTCATACACAGCATGCCTATCATACACACCCCCTTCACACACACATGTGCACACAGACATAGATACACATACACTGACACAAGATTTTGGTAAAAACCCCACAAATAAATCTAATCTTCAAATTGATATATCCTCATTTAAGGAAAAAATGACATATCAAAGTAAAATTCAAGACACACATAAACACATTAAATTCATGATACAAATTTTTACATGCTCTAAGCTTAGGAGATGATTTCCATGAGCCTTAGGTGATGTACAATAGTCACCTGGTCCTCCAACACACCCACAGGTGAAAGCTCACTGCTGGATTAGGAAGTTGACTATGAAAAGCCTCTGGACTTATCATCTTACATTTTATGTGCATGAAAATCACTTTACTGTATCTTCCAACATTTATCCTGATTTTATAGTTAAGGACACCTGAGACAAATTCGACTGTCCTTCCAGAGCAGTGTTCCTTTTGTATGGCCACCCTGCTGTGATGCCAACCACTGACAATGACCTTGATCTCCACTCCATTGCCAAGTTCAGTGTTATCCCTAAAGGGACTCTGAAGGGAGCTCTGATATTCTAAGTTGCCCAAAATGGCATTGTTTGTGTGTCCTAACACTCTCCAGACCTTTAAAATATATTTTTTTTATTTCAACCATTTATTTCTACTCAGGTTAATAATTTCCTTTTCAATTTTAGTTTATGTAAGTCGGGAAGAAACATACTCATAAAATTTCCATTTGTTTACATTTAGGTAACTGTGAATTTTTAGGCGTTTCTTGGGAGAGAGAGTCATTGCAAAACAATTTCTTTCCTGTGAAATATTTTGTTTCTTACAAAATTACTGTTTGCTGGAATGAAAGTAGGCACATTTGGGTATACAAAGTTTCTTCTAACTTTAGTTTACATTGGCATTTTTGCTTTCTCCTATCGTTGCTTTGAAGATGTTAATTATGTTAAAAAAAGGAGGTATGCTTAAAAGTACGTTAGAAATTTTTATTCTGTCTCCTTCTCCTTTTAAGATTTCTGAGATCTCCTGAACACGGAATCTTCTCCTTTCTTTGTATGTGTGCAGTGGAACTAGACAGAGAGACACTCCGAGGAACAAAGTCATGGCGTTAGGTTCTGAAGGAATGCGTCCTATGTCTGTTTCACTTTGCAGTTGAAAGAAATAGCTGGATGGGAAAGGCAGAGTTGATGTCCTGTGCCTGGAACACGTGGAAAGGAAGACCAAAGTCACAAGCCATAAGATTAAGAAACTGACTTCTGTCTAATTCCCCCAAATACCTTCCTATTTCTCACTATCTCCCAGATCCCTCGATGAGGGCAGAGCTGAGAGATTTCTCCAGGTGAGCTGGCTCACACGCAGAAAGAACCTCTAACAGGGAATTTCTGTAAGCTTATTCAGTGAGAATAGGGTTCTCCTCTGGAAATATTAGTTTAAAAACAAAACCTTATTACTGCAAGGGATTTCTTTAACAAAAAATTTTGTTGCTGTTGGACAGTGTCATACATTTATGTCATGAATTATAGTTATTTCATGACCCATTACCCTCTCTCAATTTCTTCCCTTTCCTATTGGATGGGTGGACTTCTCAACATCTTCCCTCCCTACAAAGTCCTGTCTTTGTTTTGTGTGTAGTCATCTGAGTTTAATTCGAGTTTCTTGCCCAGGAGTGGGTAGGGTGTTGTTTACTGGAGCAAGGGCAAATTATTCATGACTATACCACTAAAGAAAGCGACACCTCACTGCCATCATTAACCGCCTATACTCCTCACAGAGGGAGAGGGCCTCATGGGCTCTTCCCCATCCATGATGAGGTGTTGGCAGGTCCAGTCCTGTGTAAGTCCCATGTCAATGACCATAGCTTCAGTGGGATCATGAGTTTGATGCTATGTCATATCCAAAAGATATGCCTTTCTTTCACATCTCCCCAGCTTCTGGCTCTTACATACTTTCTACCCCTTCTTCTGTGATGTTGCTTGAGCCTTGATGGGAAAAAACTATTCTATTTAGGACCAAATACTCCACTGTTGCTGATGCCATGAGAGGGATTTCCATTAAACTTATGGTCTGTAGAGTAAGAAAGTCGATGGACTTACTGTCATAATTGGAAGGGATATCTATTTCATGGCAATAATTTTACCAAGCAATCTGAATTGGTTAGGTTTGAAGAAGAGTTGAGATTATGAGAGGGGAGTTGGAAGCTGAGGTTACTAAAAGAAATAGACCTCCAAAGTACATCCCAGTGACTAAAATGCACATTGCACAAAAAGAGAGCATCACAAAAGATTCAAACCACAGTTACCACTGTTATCCTTTCTCCCTTCTGTGAAAAAGATATATAATCTATCCAAGTGGGCGCCAAAGCTACAGAGAAGCACTGTCTCAAAAAATAAAATAAAATAAACAAAAATAAAAATTTCCATTGAAATTAAGGAAATAATAGTGGATTTAGTAAGGAATGCTAGAACAGTTGATATGTTTTTAGAATAAGTAAATTATAATTCCCAACTTATGTAATATACAAAATATAATGTTACCTGGATTATAGATTGAAATATGAATTATAGACCTAGGTATATGCAAGTTAAAACAAAATTTATTAATTTTTTTATAGAAAATGTAAGATGGACAAGCACTATTTGTACAACCAAGTAAACAAACAGGACTGCCATTAATTGATTAAGAATATATGGTAACCAAAAGAAACCACCATGAGAGTGAAATGATAGCTCAGGAAAAGGCATTAGCTCTGCTTACACTTTTTTATTTTTTTATTATTTAATTGAAATTTTACACACCAATCCCAGCTCCCTTTCTCTCCTCTCCTCCCGCTTCCTCCACGTTCCACTCATCCCATCCTCCCATCAACTCCTCAGAGAGGGTAAAGCTTCCCATGGGGAGTTAACAAAGTCTAGCACATCACTTTGATGCAAACTAAGGATCTCCCCACTATATCAAGGCTGAGCAAGGTATCCCTCCAAAGAAAATAGGCTCCAAAAAGCCAGTTCAAGCAGTAGGTATGAATCCTGGCTGCACTGCCAGCGGCCCCGTAGTCTGCCCCAGTCATACAACTGTCACCCACATTCAGAGGGCCTAGTTTGGTCCTATGCTGTCTCTCTTGCTGTCAGTCTGGAGTCAATGAGCTCCCATCAACTCATGCAAACTGTTTCAGTGTGTTTGCCCACCATGGTCTTGCCCCTTTGCTCATATTATCGCTCCTCCCTCTCTTTGACTGGACTTTGGGAGCTCAGCCCAGTGCTTCACTTGGATCTCTGCATCTGTATCCATCAGTTGCAGGATGAAGGTTCTATAATGACAGTTAGGGTAGGCATCAAGCTCTGCTTATATGCATTAGGGAACTCATTCTGGGGCAAACAAACAGAAATTAATAAGAAAAATTACAAAATAGCTAAGAAGACAAGATGAACAAGTCATTCTTTGAGGAAGATGATGAGCCCACATTTTACAAAATAATATCATAGCCCTTCATGAAAACACATATTAAAAATCACTAGAAATAACCCTGAACACTACCAGTTTAAGTAGACTTGAAAGCATGGCTGATACTCATTGCAGGACAGACACAGATTAGCTAAAATTCTTAGACACCGCTAGAATTTAGAGTTTGAAGTTTTATAACTACTTGAGCAAACTGTTTTCTAAGCATCCTCTAAGGTAAACATAGAGGTTGAGTTCTTGATCCTAGGGACATATAGCACACACAGGAGCTCATGTCCACATAATGGTTTGTATAAATGCTCAAAGATGAGAAAATGATGGTATGGATTAGGCTGTGTCTTTTCAAAATTCATGCTGAAGTTTAACCCATAATGTGATAGTATTGGTGTAGGGTGAAGTCAAAGGCATGGGCCCTTCATGATGGGATCAGTGTGTCCTTATAATGAAAAGGAGAGACAGGCAACAAGGTTGTATAAGGATACATGGAATTCTGGTCACCTGCAGCCCCAGGTGAGAGCCTTCACCAGTCGTGAGCCACGCTATCCTCTTAATCTTGGCTTTGTCAGCCTCTAGAACAAGAGAAAATAAATTTCTGTGTCATATACTATTAAGTCTGTATTTTGTTATGCCAGTGATATATTCACAGAAAATTTACTTAATAGTAATAAAATTTAACATATTACAGAAGCACACATTTGTGAATTGAAAATGTACTATGCTGGTGAAATGTAGCCAACTACAAAATGTTATGAATTTTCCTAACGCAAGCTCTCTGCTGACGCAAATATCCCAATCAAGCCAAATCACAACAAGTCAAATTAAAAATATTCAGGTTTAATGGGATTCCTGGGCTCTCAGGTGACCCTGAGGGGGAACCAGGAAGTCGTGAACGCGACCACCGGGGTGGGTGTGGGGGGGCTGGGTGTGTGTGTGGAGAGACCACGAGGAGACTTCCCGGGGGGAGCAGTTTAAATAGACTGGGGGAGTGGTCAAGACTTTGGCGGCTGTCTTGACCCTCCTCTGGGTAGGGGTCAAGGTTTGGCGGGGACAGGGACTGGGCCTCCAAAGATGTAGGCCAGAGACCAGGACTTACACAAAAGAACACAGAATGTATAATATCTTAATATCTCCTTACCACATCCTGCCTAATGAAATATGTGGGTTTTTTGTTGTTGTTGTTGTTCAGTTCAGTTAGTGATCTCTGATTACTCTAGTTAAAAATGCTATAGAATGTTATTTCTAAGACTGTTCAGTATTCTTTATTTTCTTTTGCAACTATTGATAAGGTAATTTTTCCATTAGAATGTGAACCCATGGAAAGAAGGTACTGTGTTTCACTCACCCTTACATTTCAAACATAGTTCCCCAAACACAGCAATGCCCAGAAAAATTGACAGAACACTCCTTGGCCAATTCTAGCTCTTGTGGTCAAGGAGACAGACAAATAGGCTGTATCAGAAGGGCTATGGACATCTTACTTACTTAGCCAACTGTCTGCATTTTGCTTCTGGTGCTGAAAAGGAAGAGATTCATAATGCCAAGAAAGCTTTCATTTCTTCCCTTTCATCACTGGAACAGGTCATGGCTGGTCATGCAAAGAACCTCTAGTTCTTGGGAAGACTGCAGACCTCGAGTTCTTGGAGAGCCACCTGCTGTGTTATATAATATTATGGGGATCAACAGCCATAGACTGTGCTTTAGCTGGGCTCTATTATTTTGTTTTGCTTTAAGTGGGAAAAGGATTCAAGCCATGTGCCAAACCATCTAATCCTCTTATTAATTTTTCTTTGTATTTTATTTCCATAGGTTTAACTGTGTAGAGACAGAAGCTGGAAGTAGGTATACTTCCCATATTTGATGACCTGTATTTGTCCTAAAAAACAAAACAAAACAAAACAAGAAACCAAAATCAAAACCCAAACGTAGCATCAGATATACAAAATCAGGTATATTTCTGACAGTGTAATTTTTCTGCATAGCTGGGATTTGGCTACCTAAGTAAAAGAGGGTGTCATGCAAATCTGTTGTTTGCTCTAAATTTGGTAACATTATAAAATACAAATACAGATTTTCAAAGATGCATTAGTAGGTTTTGTGTCTGTTTCCATCGTTCATGAATGAAGTCTTCCGAGCACTTGGCTGACTCTCATATCTCTGAATACCTGCCCTTGACTATGGCTTCCTACTACAAGTGTAGGAAACTGGCCCATTTCAGCGCTCGACTCTCAGGGTTCATTTGGGGTTCTGATGGCAGAGTACAAACAAAATATGCTTATCATTTGAGGTAAAAGCATGTAAATCAACACTTTTCTAGATGTTGTCTTATGTACTCACATGTGGTTATTAAATCACCAGCGCAAGTATTTCTTGCTTTGGAGAAGCTAATTAAGTCTAAATGACTAATGCCTAGTTTCAGAGTCATGGGCACAAAGCATGATTCATGGAAGTAGGCACAGCTTCACCTCCAGTACTTGGTAACGCTTTATTTGTGTGCATTTAAGGAAGACGGTGGCAGGAGTTCATTGGCTGCACCTGTTGCAAAAAGTTGTGAAGGCAAGGAAGAGTCTGGACTGGGCTTCACATCGTGGCCAGCGGAACTTCAAGAATGACCGCCCCATGCCAGCTCCACCCTGGCAGTACCGAGGCTCCTCATAACTCTTCTGCACAGTAAGTACAGATAGTGAAGAAATAGGAAAACTGAACCCCACTGGGACCTAGCGTTCACCAGGGAGGCTGTGGAGCTAGGAGGCAAGAACCAGGTCTCCTTTTGTTTGTATGATGTGCACTTGCATTTATTAAGATTAGGACATTTGCCAGGTGCATACTATTCTTATACTTACTTTATTCTGAGTGTGAACCAAAGCTAGACTGCATGCCACACTTTTAAGACAGTTCTAAGGTTCTGTAAAAAACAGTGGTTAGGATTTTGTACATACTCTTGGTTCTTAGTCTTATAAAAAAGAAAATGTAGACCAAAAAAAAAAAAAAAAAGCATTGTTTCAGTTAGGCAGTGCTGGTGCACGCTTTTAATCCCAGCACTCAGCAGGCAGAGACAGGCTGATCTCTGTGAGTCTGAGGCCAGCCTAGTCTACAAAACAAGTTCTAGGACAGGCTCCAAAGCTACACAGAGAAACAACAACACCACCAAAAGGAAAACAAAACAAAATAAAAAACAAGAAGAAAAAATTGTTTCCTGAAATTGTAACATATATGGCTGTGTTTTGTTGTATGTTACAGCCCTGCATCCACTTTCCTCTTTCTCTAAGATTATTTATTTTAAAATTTTTTTAATTCAAGGCCAGTGTTGTCTACATACTGTGTTCTGGATAGCCATGCTTACATAGTGATACACTGTATCAAAACAACAAAAGCTATTAAAAAGGTGTGAACTATACCTGGCCCTAGTTTTTTTTTTTAATTTTAATTTTTTTTTGAGAACTTCATACATGAGTACTGCCCATCCAACTACCCAACTTCTCCCATGTCCCTGAATTCAGAATCTTTCCTTTAAGTATTATTACACACACACACACACACACACACACACACACAAACACACTCACACACACACACACACACACAATCTACTGAGTTGATTTAGCTTTGGTCATGTGTACACATGTTGTCCAGGGCTGGCTGTGTGGGCCTGGAAGCCTGTGAGGGAGCCCTTCCTTGGAAGAAGCTGATTCCCCACTCTCAGCAAACATTTACCAACTGTAGCTCTTCCCCTAGCGGTGGACTTCCTATGTCTACATTTGCATACCAGTGGTGGTGTCTTTTTGCTGATCCCATTCAGACCACCATATTGTTGAGAGCCCATGGGTACATTTTCCCTGTCATATCTAGGGGAAAATATCTCACAGCCTATATCCTGAGCCCCTGACTCTTAGAAGATTTCTACTTCCTTTTCACTGATCAGTATCCTCATGCCTATAAACAGAAGAAAGGCTAAAACCTTCTAGCTGAGGACGAGTCATTTCCATTATTTTACATATCAACCACAGTTTTCCCTCCCTCCTCTCCTCCTCTTTTCTCCCCCAACTCCCATCTACCACCTCCCCATACAGTCACTCATCCTTGTCTCCATTCAGAAAGGGGCAGGCCTCCCATGGGCTTGAATATAGTTGAGGTAAGATCAAGCTCCTCCCCCTGTGTAAAAGCTGGGTGAGGTAATAAAGCATGGGAAACAGATTCCCAAAAGCCAGCTCAGCTCCAGGGGCAGGTCTCGATCTCACGGCTAGGAATGAGCTCAAACAGACCAAGCTACACAACTGTCACCCATATGCAGAGGGCCTTGGTGGCTCCCATGCAGGCTCCCTAACTGTTGGTCCAGAGTCCATGTGCTCCCAGGAGCTTAGGTCAGCTGTCTCTGTGGGTTTAATCTTAAGCAGAACAGGCTGCTAATGACCAGCTATTTCCCTCCTGGTGTTTTGTTTCTTGCCAGCCCTTGCTACCTCTGAGACTACTGTCCTGGTGCCTGCTTTCCAGCTCTAGGGTCATTCTTGCTTTATTTGCCTGCTCAAATCTCCCATTTATCCTCTGATACATTTGAATCTCCCTTAACCCCTGATTTGTTTCTAATAAATTGTATGGCTATAGATTCCTACCAAAGATATTTCACTACTTGGTGACTTAATTTCTATTTTGTTTATTTTATTTATTTATTTTTATCAGGGAAAGTCTCCCTATGTATCCCTGTCTGGCCTGGTATTTGCTATGTAGACCTGGTTGTTTTGGACATAAAGCATCATTTTCCCCCTGCCTCCCAAGTGTTAAGATTAGAAGTATTCACTACCAACCCAGTTTATAATTTTATTTCAATAATTTTACTCAGGTTGTAAATGCTCTTAATACAGGTGATATGAAATGAAAGCAAAATCACTGATTGGTACTGTGTATTTATTTATTGTTAATGACCAAGCATTTATAAATTTCTTTCAATTGTTGAAATAAATGTGTTGATGATTAGGTGGCTTTAAATATCTACCTACTACCTAAAGGCAACATGCTTGAATTCTGCATAAAAATGGTCTGGGATTGGCTATGGGGAACGCATGACAATAAAAGCATACTGATTATAGGAACCTACTGGAGTTCAAGAAAATTCTTAGATGGAGGCTTTAGCTAAACCAGAACAGGAATGAAAGAAAGAGATTGAGGGTTGCGCTGGAGAGGTGAGTGCAAGGTTTTCAGGGGCCAGCATGGATTGGGTTGACATGTAATAAGCAACTATACTGTCATGACGGTGAGACATCTTTAGTGCATAAGCCATGTCCCTGTACTTCCCATTGTGAAGAAGTTTATGTATAAGTCATAATCATTACAGTCACCGTCAGTGTCTGTCAGGGTTTGTCCCAGGCATTTTTGAATATCAAAATTCATAGGTGCTTTAGTTCATTATATAAAATGGCATGCAATCCATGCATACCTTCCCCAAAACTTTAAATCATCTTTAGATTAGGTATATTTAGCAATGCAAATGCTATGTAAATCACTGCCATAGAAAACGCAGAGCTCACAATGATGGAGTGCCAGCTATCCTTCGATAATTATAGATATGTAAATTGCCTTGTGCATGGTGCCTGTGTTCACCCTGTATATAAATGGTCACCCAGTTATGGTGAGTGGCTAACAGTGGAATGGTGAGTATAGTGTTCCTCCTCCATGCAAAGCTAATTTGAAACAATATGCAAGGCTTGTTAGTGGTGAAAAATCCTTTCTCTTGGGTATATAAATAATAAAATTTGTGAAATATGATATTAAGGTGTAAAGAAGAATATAGTTGTTGCTGAAGTCATGAAAAAAATCAAAGGCCTGAATAAGCTAAAAGCGGAAGTAGAAGCAATAAAGTAATAGAAGGCAAAGGAAACAGACCAGAAGATTGCCATTGCTGGTGACATTGTACATTAGACCACCCAAAAGCCCTGCTAAAGCACCTGGCAATATTGTATTAATTCAACAAAACCTATTTAATGTCTACTTGAAATTTCAAACACGCACACATGTGTTAGCCTATATGCATACATGTATAAAAGAAGCCTCAGGATATAGTCTAAGTATAGTTCATACTTATACAAAAATGTTGTTATGAAAACCAGCACTATATACAGCGAATATATGCCAATAAAAAACATAAGACTTTTTAAAGAAAATCTCAGTAAGTTAGAATTGAAGAGGAGACAAAACCCAGAAGAGTAAGAGAAAATTTATGTCTGGTATCCTGGGTGTATCTTTTAACCGCAAGGGCCAAGAATTTGGCTTTTAGATACCCTTGAACTGGGTCATTAAGTGTTGGGTTGCTTTGAGATATAGTTTCTCAGTTTTCTGCCTAAAGTCAATTTGTTAGCTTTCTGTCCCTATGAAAAACACCGGAGAGAATGTGCAAAGACAAAAGGCTCATTTTGGCCTACAGCATTGGAGATTTCAGTCTGTTACGGGTTTGCATCACTGCTCTGGGACCTTTGGTGATACAGTACTTCATGGCAGCGCATGAAGGGCACAATAACTCATTCACCTCATGGCCAGGAAGTAATAGAGGCAGAGGAAGGGGTCATGACCCACTGTCTACTCAAGGGCACCATCCAAAAGACATGAAGACCCCCAGCAGACCCCACCCTCACAGTTTCCATTCTTTCCCATTAGTCTTAAAGCTAGGGACCAGGCCTTTAGAAAACAGACATTTGAGGAATATTCTAGATCGAAATTGCAGCACCCAGGAATAAAAAAGTACTATGCAATGGTTGACTAGAAACAAATTGCCTGCCTGTTCAGGGAGATGACATAGGAATTTGTCTGGACCTGGGATTAGGATGAGGAAAAACTCCCATTAGTAAATTGTAACAATGAGCCTTCTCTTCTGTGATTGTGATATTTGAATTCTTTCTCCCCATAAGGTTTGGAAGGCAAGTATCTGCAAAATAGCCAGGCCTGGTGACACATACCTTTAATTCTAGTACTTGGGAGATGAATACAGAAGGATCAGAAGTTCAAGATGATCCATAGTGAGTTTGAAGCAAGTCTGAGTTACATGAGTCCTTTTATAAAAGGTAAAATAGTAAAAATAAACACTGAAACAGTGTTATCTACTTTGTATACCAATTTTGTGATAATTTTGTAATTTAATACCAATATAAACATAATATAACTGCATGAAAACACATCATCAGTGTTTTCTGAGGATGACAAAATAGCTTAGATCATAAACACACTCAATGAAATAATTCCTCACAAGAAAAAGCTAGTTGATGGCAATAAATACTGAGCTAAGTTAATAAGAACTTCAAGTTACTAAAAGTTTAGAGATATATGGCTGTAAATTACAATAAAAGTTAGGCTATGCAAAACAGGACAAATAATCAGGGTTGTTAATATTTGAATATAAAATATCTCTGTAGGATCAAGTTTTTAATTTTGGATAGCTGTTGGTGAAGCTTTAGGGGCAAAGTTGAAGATGTTGGTCACTGGGTATGGGTCCTTGGGGGTATAATACCCTTTCTTCCTGTTTCTCTTTTTCTGCCTGCTATTTCTGTTTTTCTCTGTCACGTGTTCCCATTGCCATGATGTTTTGTTCAAGCACATACGGTCAAGCAACCATGAATTGAACCCTCTGAAATTATGAACCCAAATAATTTCTTTTCCTTTTAAGTTGTGTGGTTGGGTATTCTGTCACAAGTATGCAAAAGTAACTAATATAAAACTTTATCAAAAATGTCTAGTCATGTTGTAAGGAGAGATCAGAAACTTTAACTAGAGCCAGGGTTGCTAAGTTACACATAGTTCTGCCCCTTAAGTGAGTGAGCAAGGTCTGAGGCTACAATTTATCTTACAGTAACAGTAAGTCTTGGCTATAATACTAAATTAGTTGCCTATTGCTGAGTTACAAATTGCTTTGTACCAAAACCTAGGGACTCATGACTCCTTCCATTACACAATTATTGTGTGATCAAGTAGTTTTCTGAGACAGTGTCTTAGCACTTATCACGTCTCAGAAGATTTTCTATCCATAGCCTCATTTTTATCTTTAAATCATATTTTGCAAGAGCATGCTGGAGATAATCCTTGACATGAAGTTATATCTTAAATTTAGTCATTGTAGAGGTCGGAAATATTGAACCTTAATGACTCCTCAACTCCTTAGTCCTTCAATTAGCTTACCTCTATTGTTTTCTTAGAGATGCATCAAAAAGAAAAAGGGCCTGGAATAATTAGACGGTTCATTGAGAACTCTGTTTTGTCATTCAGGATGACTTAGCTAAGGTTTCTACTGCTGTGAAGAGACACCATGACCATGGCAACTCTTATAAAGGACAAACATTTAATTGGGATAGCTTACATTTTCAGAGGTTTAGTTCATTATCATTGTGGAGCAGCATAGTAGCATGAAGGCAGATGTGGTGCTAGAGAAGTAGCTGAGAGTCCTATGTCTTGAGCAGGCAACAGGAACTAGTCTGAGACCCCAGGCAGTATCTTAAGCATATATAAGATCTCAAAGCCCGCCGCCACAGTGACACATTTCCTCCAGCAAGATCACACCAATTTCAACAAGGCCACACCTCCTAATGTGCCACTGTATTTGGGGACCATTTCCTTTCAAACCACCACAGTGACCAACGGTTACTCACACTTGAAGTGATACGCTTGCACATAAAATTTCAAGTGGCACACTTAACTAGTGTATTGTCTGTTTCTCAGAATAATGCAAGTTACAGTATTACAGTAATGATACAGGTAGCTCCTTTTCATTTCATAATAAGCATCCTCTTTCCTTTAGCTTCCAGAAACATTTTGCTCTTTTTCTTCAAAAGGATGCAAAGCTGGCAGGTTCAGGAGTGTAAAAAAAAATCAGCAAATATATTGTAGACGCTCTCATCCTGGACATACTGGATACAGGGAAAATAATTTATGGCTGGCAAGTTAACCTTCTATATTAGTTAGAATACTGGCAGAAACATCTGGAAAACTGAAAATAGTAATTCGATGACTCTGTAAAGAGAGCATAAGAATATGGAAACATGTTAGGAAAGCAATCAGGGAAAGAATACAAAGTTAAGGCAGTAGACACTATTAATGGGCCCGAGGAGCAAGGCAAGAGAACAATGCTTAAGGCTGGAGGGGGTATCCTGGTACCACAATTGTCCCTGAGTGAGGAGGCAGTAAATCCAGTGACATAAAGTTACTACCAGGAAATACAAGGCAAGTCCTTCTTACCAGTGGTTTGAAATTTGCCTTTATACAACACCAAGTCACCTGGAACTTAGTACATATGTGAACATATGTCATACTTATATCAACAGGCTCTACCCAGACCTGTTGAATCAGTCACTGGTAGATTCCAAAGTGTGTCACCTAGAAAGTCTACCAGATGTCAATGATACAATAAAGTAGACAATTATCTGTCCTAGTTCAGTGTCTGCGGCTGTGATAAAATATTAACCCCAAAAATCTTGAGGGTAAGGGGGTTTTGGCATACAGGTTATAATCCATCATTGAAGGATGTCAAGCAGGAACTCAAGGCAGGAATCTGGAGATCAGAACTGAAACAGAAAGCACAGAGGAACACAACATTTACTGACTTGTTTCCTTCTAAGATGAACTGTAATCTGTAAGGCAAATAAATGATTTCCCATTGATTTGTTTTGGTCAGTATTTTATCACAGCAGTAGAAAAAAAAATGTACCAAATAGGACAGAAATTGGTACAAGTAGTGGGGTGTTGCTGTGATGGACCTGATCACATTATTTTGGAAAGAAGTGTGGAATATTGGGTTGGAAAAGCCATTGACCGTTGAGCTTAATAGGACTTCTGAGGGCGCTTAATAAAAATATTGAGAGAAATGCCGGCAATGGAGGCCTGGCATGTGATGTTTCAGGAGAAAACTACAATTCTATCTATCAGTGCTGTTCTTGTCATATTTTGGATTAAGACTCTATAAAAGTTGACCCCTTTGCTCATATTATCGCTCCTCCTTCTCTTCAGCTGGACTCTGGCAGCTTGGCCCAGTGCTAGCTGTGGATTCTGTATCTGCTTCCATCAATTGCTAGATGAAGTTCCTGTGATGACAGTTAATGGGGACATCCACAGAAACAGCTGTCCTGAGCTAGTGTGAGCTCACTGACTCCAGACTGACGGCAGGGGAACCTGCACAGGCCCAAACTAGGCTCTCTGAATGTGGGAGACAGTTGTGTGGCTGGGGAAGATTGTGGGGCCATTGGCAGTGGGACCAATATTTATCCCTAGCGTTTGAACTGACTTTTTGGAGCACATTCTCTTTGGATGGCTACTTTGTTCAGCCAAGATATAGAGGTGAGGGTCCTGGTCCTGCCTTAAAGTGATGTGCCAGACTTTGTTGACTCCCCATGGGAAACCTTACCCTCTCTGAAGAGTGGATGGGGGTGTGGTGGGTGGAAGGTGGGGGGAGCTGGAGGAGAGAGGGAGAGGGAAATTGGATTGGTATGTAAAATGAGAAAAGATTGTTCTAAAAATAAATTAAAAAAATTTTAAAAGAGACTCTATGAAAGTGGCACAACTCATATAAATATAAAGCTAATTATAAATAATTGTAAATAATGGAAACTAATTCAAAAGCGAATGGCATTTGATTTTTCAAGGACATTCAGCTGTTTTCAGAGGAAGAGTGTATGAAGGGTCAGAGAAGATTGATACGGTTCTGGTGATAAAGGAGAAGAGTCATGAACCAAAAGATGCAGGAAACGGACCTCTGTCCTACAACTGCAAGAGACAGAATAGTATGCTCAACAGAGTGAGAAAATTTATCTTTCCTGAGAGACTTCAGAAAAAACCTCAGCCCTTGCAGTACCTTGGTTCCATCCTGGCAGGTTCTCTGTTGGTCTTCTGATCTATGGGACTACCACAGGGTTTTGTTGTTGCTGCTGCTGATTTTATTTGATTTTATTCTTAAAGGGAGGTGATTGGTTTAAGTTGCTAAAATTGTAGCAATGTATTATAACAACAATAGAAAAGCAAGCCAGCTCGCAGTGTTTTTGCCTGGTCTCTGCTTCAGTTCCTGGCCTCATCTCCTTCAGTGATGGACAGAAATGTGGGACTGTAAATAAAATAAAATAGTTTCCTTCCCCAAATTAGTTTGGTCAGTGTTTTATCACAATGATAGAACACAAGCTAGGATATCACCCTATGTAACAAAAGACCACATTCTAAATAGTTAATTCCATTTTTGCCATCAGCTCACCCCTGTCTGGCCTCCCTGGCAACCGAAGGCGTGACTTTCATCTCTATTCAGGAATTCCTGCAGACAAGCTTGCTTCCTCTTCAACTCTTATCCACCTCTTTGCATGCGTTTTATCACTGCAGTCATTTAAAACCTCACCCCTTGATTCTCAAAATGCTTTTATTGCAAAACTCTCCTCCTGCTCTTATGTCTGGTATAAGTATAAAAGTTCAACACTTTTAGTTAAGACTAAACTTGAGCAGATTCATGAAGGCTTAAATTAAAGTTTTTTTGAGGGGAGAGTTTTTATTTATTTTATTCTGTTTTATAATCTCCTTCCAGAGGCAGACATCCTTTGAAAAGAAGGTTCCTAGCTATTTATAAAAAAGGCTGAATAATCACAAGTTAAGTGATATTTCTGGGCCAAATAAAGCATCATGCTCAAGTATAAAATAGAATGGCACACATCAGTTGTTGACATCACCAACTGTCACTTAAACATGTAGGGTTTCAGACAGAGGTTTTTAATTCTACTTTCAGGTATATTTTCTTCAAAAAGAAAAAAAAATCAATAATAATTTTCTTATTTCAAAGATCATACATGCATTTTAACTATAGAATATGGAAGGTCACATCAGCTCAGTTTCTGTAACTGAAACACTGCTGTGAATGAAAACTAGTTCCTATCTCCATCTTTGATGAAGCTAAATGTATACCCACAAAATAGCTGCTTACAGCCAGGTATGGCTCATACCTGTAATTGTGGCATTTGGAAGGTTATGGCAAAAGAATTTTCAACTTTTTCTCAGGTTGGGCTTGATGATTAGAGCCAAAGCAATCTTTTTTTTATTTTAAATTTTTTATTGATTTTATATACCAACCACATTTCCTCTTCCCTCCCCTCCTCCCAACCCCTGTCCTCCACCTCTCCTCCCCTCATAGACTCCTATGGGGTAAGGGTAAGGCCTCCTATGGGGAGTCAACAAGTCTGGCACATCAAGTTGAAGTAGGACCAACACTCCCCATTATCCCCACTCCCACCCCTTGCATCAAGGCCAAGAAAGGTATCCTACCCTAGGGATTGGGCTCCAATTCAGCTCATGAATCAGGGATAAATCCTGATCCCTCTGCCAGGGGCCCCACAAAACAGACCAAGCCATACAACTGTGGTACACATGAAGAGGGCCTGGTTTGGTCTCATGCAGGCTCCCCAGCTGTTGAGCCAAAGCAATCTTAATTAGAGAGCAATTTTGGAGGCATGACATTACCTTCTTATACACTAACTACAGAGTCATAGTAATAAAACAGCATACTATTGCCACAAAAACAAACAGACATATAGACCATTAGAATAGCATAGAGGATCAAAAAATAAAACAAAATTCATATAACTGCTTCTACCTAATTTTTGATCAAAGCGTCAAAAACATACATGGGAAAAATATTGCATCTACAAGGACTGGTGCTGGAAACACTGGATGCCTAATTGTTGAACAAAACTTTATCCATAATTCTCACTCTTTTTAGAAAACATTGCCCAAAGTATTAAATACCTTAATGTAAGTCATGAAATTCTGAACTAGAGTGAAAAAAAAAATAAAGAAGTCATATTTAGATTTGAGCATAAACAAGAGATTTCTGCAAGGGGCTCCAATAGTACAGGAAGTAATCATAAGAATTGGCAAATACTATTATATGAAGTTTAAAAGCTCTGTACAGCATGGATCAGCATAGTAGAGACGGCCATATACGCAGTGGGAAGAAGTCGTTACCACTGTCCATCAGAGAGGGGATTGATATCTGGAGTATAAAAAGAACTGCAAAAATTAAACACACACATGTACACACACACACAGACGCAGACACAGACACAGACACACACACACACACACACACACACGCACACACACAAATCACTCCTAAATAGATGGGCTAGCAAATAAATAAATGGGCTAGCAAAGAGAATGAACAATTCCCCCAAGAAGAAACATGTGGCCAATAAATATTGCAAATATATTCTTATCCATCAGAGAAATGCAAATCAAAGTTATTTTGAGATTCTACCCCACCTCAGTCAAAATGGCTGGCATCAAGTGAACAAATTAGAACAAAGCTTGAGAACCAGGGAAGGAGGAAGGTTGCTATATACTAGTGGGGGCATATTGTAAACTGGAGCAGCCCCCGTGGAGGAGAACTACTCAGTGTCTAAAAGTGACACTACTGTATCCTGAGTGTACACCCAAAGGACATAAGTCAGCTTACTAGGGAGGTCTTTGCATTGCTTCTTGTAACACTTTCAAGATAGCTAAGGAACAGAACCAACTCAGATGTCCATCAGCAGAAGACCTACAAAAACATGGTACATGTATACACTAGAATTTTATTCGGTCATAGAATAAAATGAATAAAGACATTTGCGGGGAAATGGTTGCAGCTGGACACTGTTATCTGAAGCGAAATTGATGTGGGATGTCCTTCTGTGTATGTGTTGCTTTTCTTGATGGATAAATAAAGCAGTTTTGTCAATGACTTAGCAGAGTAAAACCAGGCAGAAAATCTGACTGGAGATAGAGTAGGCGGAGTCAAAAACCATGTAGCAGCCGAAGGAGACAGACACCAGCCAGAACCTTAGGTCAGCCACAGCCTCATGGCAATACAGAGATTAATAGAAATGGGTTAATATAAAATGTAAGAGTTAGTTAATAAGAAACCTGAACCATTGGCCAATCTGTGTGATTATTCAGTTCTGGGTGGCCGGGAAATGAATGAGCAGTTTCTGGCTACAGAAATGACACAAACCCAGGAGACTTGCTTGATCTCTTTATACTTAAATTTCCTCAGTGGGGACAGCAATAGTACCCAATGTTATTGAAGGAGTAAGAAAACGTGAAAGGGTCACTAACATGTTACTTGTTTGTATTTACTGAGCTGAAACAGTACACACTGTCTGATGTGTTAATGTTTCTGATATTTGCCTTCATAAATGACCTTTGATGTTTTCCATTATGAACCATCATTCGTCCAGCTTGGGAGACATTGCTAGTGGCACATGTTCCTCCCCACCCCCAAACAATGAAGTGTTCTGTGTGCTAACAACATAGCTTAAAGAAAGTAAAACAAAATTCTGCATTTTTATAAAACTTGATAAAAAATAGTATTTCAAACTGTACAGTCACCAGAAGTACACAGTTATCAAAAATGCACACATTTCACTTGGCGTCTCCAGCACATTCAGCTTTTTGTGCCTGGTCTGATTTGGCGTCTCCATTCTCTGCAGTAATTGGCATCCTTACCAGCATTGGCCTTCCCCTTCTTCCCCTTGGGTACCTTCTCTCCCTTCTTTGCAGGGGCCTTTTTAGGCTTGGGCTCTGGCTTTGGAGGAGCAGGTTTAGCGTACAACCTTGCCGATCTTCTCTGTGGCTCGACCTTCACCTTGGCTTTATCTCCTTTAGTATCCCCCTTCAGCTTTTCTTTTGGGCATGGCGGTGGTATGGGGGTGGTAAGAGGAAGGGATGGGGGGGGAAGCTGGGGGCGGGGACATCGGCGCTTAATGCGGGGCTGCAGCTGCGCGGCTTGGGTCCATCCTGGCATAAAAGACCTTTGAATACCCTTGAGGCTAAGTTCTTGGATCTACTCACAGCATAGAGATTATCGAGTTAAAGAAATTCACTACTTAGTCTTTTTCATTACTAAGCTATATGTGTTCATTTCCTTGTATCCTATGGGTATTGTTGTGACTGGATCGGCTGACCTAGTTTAAGGGTTAGAAGATGCTTGCGGTTTTAGGGAGTTCAGTTCATCTTGGTGAGGGAGGGGCAGTGTAACTGCGTAGTTTATGCAAGGTGGAAGCAGGCAAGAAGCAGAAAGGAGCCCTGTGCGCTGCTGGTCTTTTCCGTTTTCTGCCTTTATTTAGCTTGGGCCTCTAACTCACAGCATGGTGCCGGTCACATTCAGTGAAGGTCTCTCCCCATCAATTAATCTGGAGCATCTCAGTCACCTAGGTAATTTCCAGTCTAGTCAAACTGGTGATGAAGATTAATCATAACATTGTTTTAGTAAGTTTTCCATCACTGTGGTAAAGTAGCTAAGAAGACCAACTTAAAGGAGGAAAGACGTTTCGGCTTACCATTTGAGAGGTTTTAGTCAAAGGTCACCTGACTTTGCATTTCTGGGCCTTCAGTGAGGAACAGCAAGGTGGAAGGGTACAGTGGAGAAACATAAATAGAAATCTCATAGCCAGGCAGCATAAAGAGATACAGAGAAGGGTTGTGAAGGAGGCAAGTCCTGGGACAAGTTATACAATTCAAAGGCACATTTCCGGTGACCTACTTCCTCGAACTAGATCCCAATGTTGCTCAGTAGTTCACTGAGCTATGTATTATCATCAGCTTGATCATCTAACGCTAGCACCCCAGCCTTACGATCAGTCTCCCCCTTAGTGGTATAGGTTGTTGAGGACCAAGCCTTCAGTGTGTGAGCTTCTGGATGTGTGCTTCTTATACAAACCACAGAGCCACATGCTTGCTTTTACCGAACTAGAAAAGTATTTGCCAGTTTATAGGCAGGGAAAGATGCTATAAAAATCTTCCTGTTCCACTGGCTAACTAATTTCTAAAGGTTTAAAATCAGCAAACTCTTTGAGAACTTGATGGGTTTCTAGGCTCCTGAATTTTCAGTTCC
Source organism: Ondatra zibethicus (assembly GCA_004026605.1). Classification (NCBI taxonomy): domain Eukaryota; kingdom Metazoa; phylum Chordata; class Mammalia; order Rodentia; family Cricetidae; genus Ondatra; species Ondatra zibethicus. The sequence goes on along the minus strand of PVIU01001877.1, from coordinate 38,299 downwards.
CTAAGACTTTTGAATTTAAATGATCCCCAAGAGAATGTTGTTTGTGATGTGGTAAATTTATCCAAGATGTTTCAAGGGACTGGAGAAAAAGATGCTTATAGTCTGAACTGGCTAACAAACTCTTAGTTTTCAGACTCAGGTAATGGGGAAAAAATTCTAAGCCTCAAATCTAGATTATTTCTCTCAAATCTATAACCTTTTAAAGTATTTAGTTTTAAGCATTGTAGTGATCATTATTTTCTGCTGAAGTTGCTCTTCAAAAACTTCCAAATAATCAGTAGTTTCTATATTTAGTTTAGATAAGAATTCCCCAAATCCCAATTCCAAACTATTCTGAGTTTTAGTTGCCCAAAGATCAAGTTAACTATCACATAAGAATAGTCGTTGTTAAAGGATTTCTGATTCAGGACTTCCTGGCTTTGGTTTAAACAAGAACACCATAGCAGTGTGAGCCAGTGGCTCAGAGATGGAGAGTGAGCATGTGGTACCCAGTTCCAAAATCCAGTGTTGGTATCTTCTATGTGAATACATCAAGACATTTTTAATTTGCTTCTGAGGCAGCAGCAGCTGAAATAACATTTCCCTACCTAATGATTTTTATTTAACAATAGAGAAATTTCTAATGTCTTAAATATACTTTCACTTACAACTACCTAAGCAATTACTTGTCCTTAAGTAGAATGCTTACTCTTTAACCACCTGATTACCACGTTCCATTTACAAGCTTCTGTGTGGTATAATTTTTGTTCTTTAAAAAGCACACTATTAAGACATGTGGGGCAAAGTTTTGCTATATACCTATGGGTATTTGGTTTTTAAACATAACATGGTGTCTCAGAAAGTCTCATATTGGGAAAACAAATGTAGAAAAAAAATACTTTTTAAACTATATCCTGCAAATGACTTGAATTCTAGCTGTGGATAAATTTCAGTTACTTCAGAGACAGCCACTTCCAATTAGTCCAGAAAAATCTACCAGTTAACACTGACAGATCCTGGTCTGTCTTAAAAGTTATGGATAGAATTAACAATTTCTTCCATGGAAGATACTTGATTTATTATATTGAGTCTTAGTGCCATCAGATGCTACAAAACTATTTGAAATGACTTGTTTACATATTTTAATCTGAGCAAATCTAAAAGAAGTTAATATGATTTGTGGTGTGTGTGTGTGTGTGCATGCACTGTGCATGTTTGTGTGTGTAACAGTAATAATTAAAGAATAAAAGGTCATGAATTTGAGAGAGAATGTGGGAGGAAGAGCATGAGAGAAGTTGGAATGGGAGAGGAAGGGGTGGAAGTAGAGTAAGAGTAAGTAGAGTACACATATAGAAAATTCTAATAAAAATTTTAAGTAAACAATCAAAACCCCCAAATTTAACCATCCTCCAAACTCATTTTCCTCTATCTAAACTTTAAACCAATTATCTCCGTGCTTCTTGTTTTGGAATAATTTGTATTGAGGTAAGTGAGTCTGGAAGCTCTGCGCATCTGTTGTTCTGCCTCTGTGACATTCTAGAAAAGGAGAGGAGTGCAGTGAGCAGGGGTGAGCAAGGGAGAGAGCCGCTTGTTGGTTCCTGGCCGTTCAGCCCCGAAATAATCACACAAAAACTGTATTAATTAAATCACTGCTTGGCCCATTAGCTCTAGCTTCTTATTGGCTAACTCTTACATATTAATTTAACCCATTTCTATGAATCTGTGTATGGCCACATGGCTGTGGCTTACCAGCTAAAGTTCTGGTGTCTGTCTCTGGTGGGGCTACATGGCGTCTCTCTGACTCTGCCTTCTTTCTCCCAGCATTCAGTTTAGGTTTGCCCACCTACCTCTCTTCTACCCTATCAGGCCAAGCCAGTTTTCTTTATTCATTAATGGTAATCACAGCATACAGAGGGAAATCCCACACCATCTGCAGGTGCTTGAGAGAGAGGGAAAGAAAAGAACAGGAAACAGAGAGGGTTTCTGGGACAATGAAACTACTCTGGAAGATTGTCATGATAGACACATCATGTTTTCTGCTGGGCAGAACCTTTAGAAAGTATAGCAGAAAGAGTGAACTTTAATGCGTGTAAATACAAGGAAAGACGTTGATTGTAAAAAGGATATTTCTGTATTGCAAATGCAAGTGAAACTGTGAGGAGGGGTTCAGGGTAAGCAACTTTGGGAATGAATAGAAACTGTAGGACTAAAGGTGGAAGGAACTGCACACAACACCAATGATGCTGATGGTAGAAGGAACTGCACACAACACCAATGATGCTGATGGTAGAAGGAACTGCACACAACACCAATGATGCTGATGGTAGAAGGAACTGCACACAACACTGATGAAGCTGATATTCAGGGGATGGAAACAAGCCACTGTGCTAGTACCACACATATAGACTGGAAAGCGACATGAATGAATGACAGATGATGTGAGCCAGATTTTTTACTTTCCATGTGAAAATCTGTGAAAACATAAAAGGGGGGGGATGAGGGTGAATAGCTAATTTCAGAATTAGAGGCAGTCACTATAAACTCATATTGGGTTTGATGTAACCTGAGGTGGTTAAACACAGAAGCATTTAAACATTCTCGAGTAGAAGGTATTGGGAGTCTTAGATACATAGCTGATTCTAAGATTAGGAAAGAAAATAAACAGAATGAACCTCGGGCATCTTGATGCATTGATGAAGATATATCAAGGAAGCACAAGAGCCAACTGAAAGTGTCAAAGCTTGTGTGACTAACTTCAGTTATTAATTTGGCTTTATCTATAAGCTAAGAGACAAGTCATTGCATTCACCCATAAGAGGTTTGCTTGATCAGGTTGTTTGAAATGGGAAGATCCACTTTAAACGTGGGCAGCATCTTCTGGTGGTACTCAGATGAAAACTGATTCACTGGAAAAAGCCTTGTTTTGTGCATCTTTGCTTTCCAGTTTCTTTGGTGAGTCATTTACCTTCCTTGTGAGTTCTAATTTGTCTGCCCCATTGTGGCTAGTCAGCTGATAGTGTTTCATTCATCTGCTGATATCATATCTCAGTTTCTTCATGCTTTCACTGTGGATTGAAGATCAGGCCAGAAATCCTCCAGGTCTTCAACATCAGGTTAGAACTGCTGAGGGATCCAGAGGCTCATGAACTGAAAAAATACTGGGTCCCAGCCTCGCCAGTGTGAATACAGCCTTTGTTGGATTGCCCAAATGTACTGAGTAATATGTAATAAATCTCCTTAATATGCAAATTTGTTCTATTGTTTCTGTTTTTCTAGAGAACCCTGACTATTATTTGGTTGTAGCCTAAAATATGCACCAAACAGCCTTGTAAATACGTATACAAATGATTGAATACAAGAGTTCATGCTAAAGAAGAAGTCTATCTTGTTTATAGAGGAATTCTAAGCCATTTACATACTGCATCTGAAAGAGGAGAAGCCTAAATACTTATTCCTTCAGTATGATTTACATTCTTTCTTTTGAAATGTTATTGTGTGAAAAGAGAGCTATGCAGGAAGAGAACCCCACAGTGCAGAACCTGACAAAAGCTACCCCAAGGTCCAAACTCACAATCACAAATCATGTAACTTTACCATGATATGATAGGGATTTTCATCCCCTAGCATCAAGCCTCGATCCTACCATGAGATAAAACTTCAAGCACAACCTACTAAAGAAAGTGTCTTCCAAGTACCTGAATAGAACCCAGGACTGTTAAGACCGTTAAAACTAGGAAGGTCTAAGCAGGACAGCTGAGCTCAATGTGACATTCCTGATGGGGTCCTGAGGAGAAAAAGAACATTCAATAAAAACAAAAATTAAAAAAAAAACCCTCCACAAAACCAAAACAAATCCCCATCCAAATCTAAATAAAATATATGCTTTATTTAATAACATTCTATGACTGCTGGCCTGTTAGTCATAGCATATATACCATACCATCTTAGTTTAGGTTTCTATTGCTGTGAAGAGACACCACAACTATGGCAACTCTTATAAAGAAAAATTCCCCTGTGACTGGCTTAGTTCAGAGGTTTAGTCCATTATTATCATGGTGGCAACCTTTACAGCATGTGGGCAGTCATGGTGCTGGAGAGGAAGCTGAGACTTCTATGTCTGGATTGTCAGGCAGCAGAAAGTGTGACACTGGTCCTGGTTTTAGCATATAAAATCTCAAAGCCCACTGCAGTGACGTACTTCCTCCAATAAGGCCACAACCATCCCATCAAGGTCATACCTACTCAACTCATACACACCCAACAAGGCCACACATCCTAATAATGTCATTCTCTCTGGGCCCATGGGGGCCATTTTCATTCAAACTACCACAGATTAATGAATGTAAGAGGAGTTATGGGAAGTCTGTATTGTTATCCAATTTTATACAAATTTGACATTATTATGAAAATAAAATCCAAGGAAAATTATATATATATAGGCTTACAGCTAGTCTAACAATGGCTGTGTTCCTATAGAATGTCCAAGAATCCAGTAGTTGTTCAATCCACAAGGCTGAATGTTTCAACTGGTCCAGAATCCTGAAGAAGCAGGCTCTACTGCCAATGAAAGAATTGATTTGCCAATGAGCACAAGCAGGCAATGAGAGTAAGCTTTCCTTTTCTATGACCTTTATATATAAGCCTCCAGCAGTCACCTCAAAAGATCTGGGTTAGAAGTTGGTCTTCCTGCTTCAAACAATTTGCATATTCATTCTGTAAATTCTGTTCCTCTAGAGAACCCTGCCTAATACAGATTTTGATGTCAGAATTGGTTCTAGAACAACAGAAGTCTAAGAATGCATATTTTAAGTTTCTGAATTGGGTTTTCCTGTATTAGGCTTTTCAATATGCCAACATCAACAGTTACGGAAACCTCTCCTGGGAGTTCAGAGAGTACCAAAAATCCATGATGTAAACTATTTTATAAATTCAAAAACACAAATGCATTTGATTATCCTCACTCACCAATTATGAGAGATAGCAAATTTAGTGACTCTGTATATAAAATATTTTGATAATATGTGGAAAATGAAGGACAATGATGATACTGGTCAATTGCTCTTAGCATCTCTGGATAAACTGACAAAGGAAAAAAATGAGCTCCGTGTTAAAATTAACTAACTTCTAGCATCTCAGAATACAGTGAAGGACAACAATGAATACAGAGACAAGATTACCCAACTCCAGATGCACATAAACAGCCTCAAGTTTTCTCAGGTTGTCCTAGGAGAGAATCTCCCCCCCAGCAGCCAAAAACTAAATTGTGAAAAATTAAACTGAAGCCCTCATTATAAGTTTGGTTGAATTACACTGACAATTCAAGTTCCAGCCTTGGAGGGTGTCAGCAGCCCAAGTAAGGGCACTGATTTGAAAAGAATGAGATCCTCTAACTTGGGATGGTGAAGTGTGGGAGAAGCTACTGAAGCTGAGAACTTCAGTCCCTCAGATTCTCAAGGGTTTATATCACTTGAGGAGGTTGTCTCTCCATCCTCAGCAGATGATGTAGTCCCATCCCCAACCCCTGAAATACTGCCTTTTCTGCCTTTGACTGAGGAAATTCATTCTTCATTGCCTGCTGAATCAGCAGTGACCTTTGAAGACAAGGCCAGGCCAAACAATACTGATTTCCATCAGGGCCCACCAATGGTTGCCTCTCGACCTATAACCAAACCGAAGGCTAACCAAGCTCCTAGAGGGGATACTGAAAGTGTAGACCATGAGGAGGGGCACTACTACTAAAGAGCTTAATGAGGGTCTTAGTTAGGGTTTTTATTGCTGTGAAGAGACACCATGACCACAGCAACTTTTATAAAGAAAACATTTAATTCAGGTGGTTCGCTTACAGTTTCAGGGGTTCAGTCCATTATCATCATGGTGGGGAACATGACAGTGTGCAGGCAGATATGGTACTGGCTACATCCTTGATATATAGGCCACAGAAAGTCTACTGTGACACCGAGTGAAGCTAAGCACAAAACCTCAAAGCCCACCTCCACAGTGACACACTTTCTCCAAGAAGGCCATACCCACTCCAACAAAGCCACACCTCCAAATAGTGCGATTCCTTTTGGGGTCCATTTTCTTTCAAACCACCATAATGAGTTTGCTAAATCATTCAAGCAGAAGTCTGGGAAATATGCATGGGAGTGGATTTTAAGGTTGTAGAATAATGGTAAAAGGAACATAAAACTAGATCAGGCTGAGTTTATTGATATGGGCCAACTGACTGAAGATCCTGGTTTAATATGCAAGCTCCCATAGTTAAAAAGGAAGGCACAAGCTTGTTTGAATGGTTGGCTGAAGCATCTATCAAAAGCGGGCCTACTGAAAAGGATGCCTGATATTCCTTGACTTAGTGCTGATGAAGAGATTTTAAGGCTCAGGGAAACTGCAATACTAGAGTGAGTACGCTGTGTAAAACTTAACCCTCCACAATGGAAAGGTCAAGAAGACAGGTCACTCATTAACAAAACAGTGAGAGAGGCACCAGCGCTTTTGAAGAGTTTTGTCGTTGCCCTTTTCCTTGTGCCAGGTCACAGGGCTGGAGATGTTGCTGCTCAGTTGGGTGAATTAAATACAATGAGTTTAATTGGTTCCTGAAGTAGCAAGGGCCCGGTAGCAGGCCTGAATTGCCAAAGGCAGGGTGATCTTAGTTATAGTAATGGGCTGCAGAGACAATGAAACACTCCTAATGGCCTGACCTACAATGGCCAGCACAGGCAAGGTGAATTTTGTGGTGGCATAGCTCATATGGATCTTTGGTACCGGCTAATCAGTTATGGTGTTTCCAGGAATTAAATTGATATGAAGCATACTGATTTTTTGTTTGATTTGTAGAACCAGGAACCGTCTCAAATAAATGAAAGACTCCTTTGGATGATGGCAATAAGGAATCTTGGCCCATGAAAGTTCTAGACATGAGTCAGTTTGCAGATTCAGAATCCTTCAAATGAAGGGATGGATGGCCAGTTTCCTTGAGGAAGGACCTTGATAAAATACCTAAGAATTTTACAATTAGCCTTTCTCCTGTCCTTCTCCAGAGGACCCTACAGCCTTTTATAAGGGTAACTGGATCACGAGAAAAGGAAACAATTAGACTGTTCAAAGTATATTGAATACTGGTTCTGAACTGAGGCTGATTCCAGAAGATCCCATAAAATGTTGTGACCCTCCAGTTAATGTAGGGTCTTATGGGGGTGATTAATTAAGTTTTGGCTGAAGTCTGTCTCACAGAAAGTCCAGTGGGTCCCTGAACTCATCCTGTGGCTGTTTCTTCAGTCCCAGAATATATTATTGGGATAAATACACATACAAATTGGCAGAGTTCTCACATGGGTTCCCTGACCTGTGGAGTGACGGCTATTATGGTTGGGAAGGCTAAATAGAAGCCTTTATAGCTGTCTTTGCCAGGGAAAACAGTGAATCAGAGCCAGCATCTCAAGCCTGGTGGAATTTCAGAAATTAGTGCCACCAGGGACTTGAAAGCTACAGATGTGTTCCCACCATATCTTCCTTTAACTGTGCTATCTGGCCAGGGCAGAAGACAGATGGACCATGGAGTGGGGCAATTGATTATCCAGAACCCAGACAAGTAGTGACTTCAATTGTAGCTCCTGCACAAGACGTGGTGTCCTTACTTGAGAAGATTAACACTTACCCTGGCACATGGTGTTCAGCTATTAATCTAGTGAATGCCTTTTTCTTGGTCCTATTCATAAGGGCCACCAGAAACAATTTGTTTTCAATTGGCAAGACCATCAGTATACCTTCACAGTTTTACCTCAAAAGTATATTAACTCTTCAGCCCCGTGTCATAACTTAGAAGGGATCTTGATTATCTGTCTCTTCCACACTATATCACATTGGCCCACTATGTTGATGACATTGTGCTGGCTGAACCAAGCGAGCAAGAGGCAGCAACAATTTTGGTTTTACTGGTTTCATATACGTGCAACAAGGATGAGAAATAAATTCAACCAAAATTCAAAGGCTTCTTACCTCAGTCAAGTTCTTAGGAGTCCAGTGTTATGAAGCATGCAGAGATATTCCTTCTAATGTGAAGGATAAGTTATTACATCTGGCTCCCCACCACCAAGAAAGAAGCACAATGTTTAGTGGGCCTCTTTGGATTCTGAAGACAGCACATTGCTCACTTGGCTATGTTACTGTGGCCCATAGACTCAGAAAGCTGCTAACTTTGAGTAGAGACTGGAACAGAAGAAGGCTTTTCAACAGGTCCTGGCTGCTTTTCAGGCATCTCTAATATGTTGACTGTATGATCCACCAGATCCTATGTTTCTTGAGGTATTAGTGGCAAATAGGGATCCTGTTTGGAGTCTTTGGCAGGTGCCCCTATAGGTGAATCTTAGAAGAGACATTTAGGGTTTGGACAAGGCTCTACCATCACTTGATGACAACTATTTTCCTTTTGAGGAAGGGCCCTTGGATTGCTATTGTCACATGATCTGAGACACTTATCATAAACTGCGTGTTATCTAATCCATCGAATCATAAACTAGGATGCACTCAGCATCAATCAGTTATCAAATGGCAGTGGTATATGTATGTGATCATGCCTTAGCAGGTCCTGAAGGCACTAGTAAGTTACATGAAGTTGCCCAAATGCCTATGGTTTCTATACTCTGTTATAATGGCATTTGTTGCCATGCGTGAACCTATGACTGCATGGGGTGTTTGCCCTATGATCAGTTGACTGAGGAAGAGAAGCATGGTCATGTTTTACTCATGGCTCTATATGTTATGCAGACACCACCCAGAAGTAGACAGCTACAGGATTACAATGCCTTTCCGGGACAACCCTAAAAGATACCAGCAAAGAGAAATATTCACAGTAAGCAGAATTTTGGGCAGTAGACATGTTCATACATGTTTGGAAGGAGAAATGGACAGATGTGTGAATGTTCACTGATTCACAGGCTGTAGCTAAACAGATTGGATGAATGGTCAGAGACTTGAAAAGAGCATGATTGGAAAATTGGTGAGAAAGACATCTGGAGAAGTATGTGGACAGATCTTTCCAAATGGGCAAAGAATTTCAAAATACTTAAATCCCATGAAAATCTTCATCAGAAGGTGACTTTAGTTGAGGAGAAGTTTAATAATCAAGGAGATGACTGACCCATTCTGTGGACAGTTGGCCTCTTTTCCCAGCCATCTCTGTCACTGCTCAACGGTTCAATGAATGAAGTGGCCATGGTGTCAGAGATGGGAGTTATATATGGGCTCAACAACATGGATGTCCACTAATCAAGACCGAACTGGCTATAGCTGCTGCTGAGTGCCAGATCTGCCAACAGAAGACACCAATACCGAGTTCCAGATGTGGCATCATTCCCCGGGTGACCAGTGACCTGGTTGGCAGGTTGACTACATTGTATCACTTCCTCCATTGAAAGAGCAATGCTTTGTTCTTACTGGAATAGACACTTATTTTGGCTATGGATTTGCCTTTCTTTGTATTTAATGCTTCTGCCAAAACCTCCATATATGGACTTATGGAACGCCTTATCCACCATAATGGCATTGCACGCAGTATTGATTTTGAGCAAGGAAGTCACTTCCTAGCCAGCAGTGTAACAGGGGCCCACAATCATGGAATCCACTGGTCTTACCATGTCCCCTGAAGCAGATGACCTGAGAGAAAGATGGAATGGCCTTTTGAAGACAGTTACACCAGTAACTAGGTAGGAGCAGCAGTCTGTAGTGCTGGGCAGGGTTCTCTATAAGGTGATATGGGCTTTGAATCAACATCTTATATATGGTATGGTTTCTCCCATAACCAAGAACCGCAGGTCCAGGAACCAAGGGGTAGAAAGGGGATATTTCTACCCCTATTTCTGTTGGTAGCCTATATAAAGGACAGGGGGAAAGGAAGCTTGTTCTCTTTGCCTGCTTGCTCGTCATCTTGCTGGCACACCCATTCCTTCACTGGCACTAGAGCCTACTTATTCAGGATTCTGCCATCTACTGAAGACCAGTTTGAGACAACCAGCCTTGTGGACTGAATGACTATTAGACTATTAGACTTTTTGTTAATAGCCACCCATTGCTGGACTAGCTGGAGTATAGCCAAGAGACATTCTAGTAAATCCCCCTCTCTCTTTCTTTCTCTCTCATCTATCTATCTATCTATCTATCTATCTATCTATCTATCTATCTATCTATCTATCTAATATTATTCATTCTATAAATTCTGTTATCCTAGAGAACACTAACTAATATAGGTACCATGTGTATATTATCTCTCACTTTGGACTGATGCTGTGTCCATCTTCAGAATGTACTACATATATATGAGTGTGTGTGTGTTTGTTTGTGTGTATGTATAAAGTCAGTCTATTAAGTTTAAAAAAATCTTAAAAATTTCTTCATTTTCTTGCACTATCATTTTTTTTGTTTTGTATTGGTTAGTCAGATCATATAAATTATTTTACTATGTTAACTTCTAATACTTATTATTTTTAATGCTTATATGAGTATTTTTGATCTATCTTGGCAATATTTTTTGTGTATAGTATGAGAAAGGACAGTTTCTTTTTTTCTGGGAGAGTTGCTGTTGACATTATTTGCTACATAATTCATCACCCCACTGGGACTGGAAAATTAGATTTCCAACACAGTGAGTTCTTCTATAGGCATAAGAAGTGTGGGAGAATTGTCTGTATTCTGTCAATCATGTTTTAAATAAATGCTGATTGGCCAGGCAGGAAGTATAGGCAGGAAAACCAGACAGGAAGTAGAGGTGGGGCAATAAGAATAGGAGAATTCTGGGAAGCAGGAAGCTCCCCTGCACTCCTGCCCAGACCTCCGAAGAAGCAGGATGTGACCTGCCCCGCTGAAAAAGGTACCGAGGCATGTGGCTAACATAGATAAGGATAATAGGTTAATATAACTTATAAGAGCTAATACAAAGCCTGAGCTAATGGGCCAATCAGTTTATAATCTTCTGGAGACCTCTGTGTGATTTTCTTCAGGACCTAATGACTGTGGGACCTGGTGGGAGGATAGAAACCAAACAGGCCTTCATGCTACAGGCTTAATGCTTGTTTTCATTATTTTATTACTGTAACTTTCTATTCTTGTTTCATAAGAATTTTAATAATGCAGTCTTTCAGTGAGTTTTTTCACTTTTCTATATACAAGATAATTGTATTTAATTATTATACAAGATAAAATTAAGAAATAATAAAGAAATATTTTTCAAGTACCCTTCTCTCTCTTTTCTTCACTTTCCTCCCTTTCCTTTTCTTCCTCCTTCCTTCTTCCTTATTTTTGTTGTTAATTTTGCCTTGCAGCTTTTGCTTGTTCTTTTGTAGCTGGAATTTTGAAAGGAATATTTTGGTGAGCATGTTTCCAAATAGAGCCACTCCTATGAAACAATTACAGACATTATCGATTTTGTGTTTGTAATTTAACTATTTTCCTGTGAGATGCTTACTGGCTCTATTCGTTCTGAAATTATCATTCTTGATTGTTCTATTTGAAAAATAGTATCAAATTCAAGTAAGGAAGACAGTGAATTCTGTCTACAGAGTTGAATTTATGGCTGAAAGCTGAGACTTTTCCCAACATTTCTTTGGCTGTTGTTCATATGACTCATTAGTTGTTACTTTAGTGAAACACATTACAGCAAACCAACACAGACTGTAATATGTTCATACCAACAATAGTTTTTAAATATAGTGTGAAGCCATTTGCTAGTAACTCTTTTATATGGAAACTATATTCTGATTAAATATAAATATTTACAAATATTGTACCAGAATTATATAAACATTTTAAAATTTATATCATTTTCTCTTGAGTAAAGAGTTTGACTATTATGAGAAAACCTAGCTAAATCAAACTAACATATCATCTTGAGCCGACTATAGTCACACTGACAAAAACATTTAGTCTACATGATGATATGTTTGGTTTGATATCATTGTTCTCCACATTTCACAATTACCTACTAATCAAATTAAAATAGAGGCAAACTCAAAGAGCTCTCATGCTCCTATAACTCCTTAATTCATGTAAATCTGGCTTGGGATTTTGTTTTTAGGCAATTCAATAGATTTTTTTTTTTAATTTGAAAGCAAGGTATCCACTTACATGTTTAACAGTCTAATTGCTTTGTCCCCCTCTCTCAGCCTTGGGAAGTAAAGTTCGTGGTAGGAGTGGGGTAGCATAAGGACCAGAAAGTGACAACTGAGGACAATGTGAAAAGGAAAAATCAACATAGAAGGAGGCCAGTGGCAAAGAAACTAGGCAGACATGATTGGTAACAACACATAGTGTTGTTGACAAGAAGAGAGAAGAAAATGTACATGTAGGTGATCAGATCATGGTAGATTTTATCTGATTCAAAGAAGTTATAATTTAACTGGTAGCCTATGTTTCAATGTGTTTTTAATGATGGTAGGAGTGAGACCAATCTATTTTGAGACACTCATCTGCGTTAGCCTCGCAGCATGCAGAATTTCACAGGCCCTTCTCCAACTGATACAGTAATATTTCACATAAAAGTCTTGCATGCACAGCTATTTTCACATTACTGTGACCAAATGCTTGACAAGAAACCACTCAGGAAGGGTTTGTTTTGCCTTACAGTTTAAAAGACTGCAGTCCATAATCATAAGGAAGGCGGGACAGCAGAAGTCAGAGACAACTGGTCACAGTTTGTAGCTGTCAGGAAGTAGATAGAGATGAATGCTGTTGCTCAACTCATTTCTTTTTATTCAACCCAGGATCACTGGAACCCAGAGAACAATGTTGCCCAATAACCCAATATAGAAACTCCCTCAAAGCCATGTCCAAATGTTGATCTCCCTGGTGTCTGCCAAGTTGATATTTGATATTAGCAGCCTGCATGTGTTTATCTGCAGTGTGTGAATTTGTGTTTGTGTATGTATGTGTATATATGTGTGCACATTACATGTGTTCTTGGAAAAACTAGTTTATTAGAAGCATTGTCTCCTTAGTATTTTTTTTTATTATTTAACATGCTGTTATGGGGTCATATTCAAGGGCTAGTGATTAAGCACAGAGAGGCAATGCATAATCAAACCTGACCTTGTCAGTCATTACGTGGTCATCAAAATAAGTAATCAGGGGACTGATAACCAAAAATAAACTTTTGTGGACCTTGATCAAATGGTGAAGGCAAATGGTCCCCTTACATTTTGAAAAAGCTGGCCCTTCCAAGCAGTAGGGATGGTGATGATCTCAAAAGCAGCAGCAGCAGCAGCGGAGGGTAGGGGAGTCATACCTGGGAAGTCAGTTAAAGGCCTTTAGCTTTGAGATTCATGTTAAGAATTGTAAATGTGAGAGCTTTGGAAACCAACTTGGCTTCAGAACTGTTTTCAAAGGCTAGGTTCTGGCTAGTTCTATGTAGATGGTCAATCAGGAGATTAAAGATACTGGAAGAACAAAGAGCCCCAGCTCAAACTGCAGAACCAGGCCAAAGGATAGGAAAATGCCAATGACTTGATGGTTATTGCATGAAAAGTGGCTTCTTTTTAAATTAAGCATTCAAGATCAGAAATGTCCTTAGAAATCTGATGTGATCTAAGCATAAAGGGTGGAGAGGACACAGAGGTAAAGGAAAGACAAGTCACATGTGTGTGGGCAAAGTCAAACGTCAAGGTTATCTGTTTGTTTATATATAGATTTATGATGGATCGTGAATATGGTTTAAAAACACTTAATTCTTTCATATGTTCAGTTTGGCATTTTTGGTGATTTTTCTAGAGCATATTTGCCTTTCCAGGTTTGGGCAGTAAATTTATTCTGTTTTTATTAAATAAATTGAGATTTTTATCTTTCTCTATGATCTTGGATAGTTAAGCAACATTAGAGTAAGTTTTAAATTTGGACCTTTCACATTGCAGGCTACCTTCTTAATATTTCTATTCATCCCTCACTTCTTAGACTGGAGAGCTCTACAGAGGTAGAGGGTAGAAGAGGGAAAATGTTAAGGCGTGAGTATGCCTCTTAGGGGTGGGGACTGAGAGATGTGTAAGCTCTGAGAGACCCACCCACGGATGGCTTAGAGTCACTACAGAAATGAGCTTGGTGTCTGCCTTCACTCTCATGCGAAGTGAGGCCATGACATTTGTCCTCTCTTGCCCTGTGTCACCAAGGAGGCAGCGTGGAGGCCCCCTCTGGATGACAGCACCATGATCTTGGGCTTCTCGGCCTCCAAATTTGTGAAGAAATAAACTTCTGTTTTCACAAATTACCCAGCCCGTGGCACCCTATTATAGAAGTGCAGATGGATGAAGGCAGCTGGAACCAGGACAAACAAAGCTAGGGACTGAAGGAGAAATGATGGAGTCCAACGGGACGGCCTTGAGAGTGCTGGGCTATAAATATCTCTGGACTCTCCTAAGAGATGGGGACTTCAGTGCAAATAACCTGTTTTTTATTTTGATTTTGACCTAAGCTCTCTTTATCTAAATTATATGATAAGCATAATTTATTTATATTTATGTGAATAATGTGACATTTTTTGAGTAACAAAATATTTTCAGTCTTAGAAAAGTGAGGCTCTGGAAACCACAGTGACCTTGGCAATAAGTGCAGTTTAGAGCCACCGGAAGAAGCTGCAAGTTCCCACAGCATGAAAATTATTCCTGAGCCATGTCTGTTCTATTTGGTGGGATGGCTGGTGAGCCCGATGCATGGATAAACAGGAAAACACAAAATTTACTTTTTTACTGAAGTTTGTCTCTTCCTGCTCTTCCTCCTCCTCTTTTTTCCTTCTTCTTTATATTTTTAAGAAAATTTTTGAGGCAGCATCTCATACATCACTGTGATAGTCATCACTGTCAACTTGATACAACCTACTCACTCGAGAAGGGAGTCTCAATGAATTCTAGGTTAGGCCAGTCTGTGAGCATTCCTACTGAGATTAATTGATGTGGGAAAATATGTCCACAGTAGGTGACATCCATTCCCTAGGAAGAGTGCCCTGGACTGTATAAGATTAGAAAAAGAGAATTGAACACTAGCATACATATGTTCGTTAATCATGGCTGTTGACTGTGTGTGCAGTGTGACTGGTTTCTTCGAGTTCCTGCTGCCTTGATTTTCCTACAATGATGGAGTAGAATTGTGATCCATAAATCCTTTGGATTTAAATTGTTTTAGTTAATTTATTTTTATCACAGCAGCATGAGAAGATCATAGAACAGTCACCCTAGCTGTCCTAGAATTCACTGTGTTGTACAGGTTGGCCTCAAACTTACAGTCATCCTCCTGCCTCTGTTTTGCAAGTGCTGGGGTTACTAGCATGTACCATTATAGCTGTCTTTACTGAAAATCTTCTAATAATGGATTCTTATGGTCCTTTCATGTTGCAAGAAGGCCAGAATGTTGGTTCCTGCCACCCAGAACTAAAATAATCACACAGAAACTATATTTATTAAATCACTGCTTGGCCCATTAGCTCTAGCTTCTTATTGGCTAACTCTTATATTTTAATTTAACCCATTTCTATTAATCTGTGTATCACCATGAGGTCACGGCCTACCAGCAAAGTTTCCTCATGTCTATCTCCTGTGACGGATCATGGCATCTCTGACTCTGCCCTTCTTTCTCTCAGCATTTAGTCCAGTCCTCTCTGCCTACCTAAGTTCTGCCCTATCAACAGGACAAGGCAGTTTCTTTATTCATTAATGGCAATCACAGCACACAGAGGGGACTCCCACATTACTTTCATACACGTGTACACTCACATATACTAACTAATGTGCAAAATCTAAAAGAAATATAACATTTCATTTCTTTTTAACACAACTTAATGTATGAAAAAAATCGAATATCTGTTGTATACTATAATACTGTCCATTAAAAAATGAGAACCAGCAAGGTGGCTCAGTGGGTAAAAATACTTGCCATGCAAGTCTGACTGCCTGAGTTCCATCCCCAGAAACAGAGGTGGAAGGAGGGGATTGGATAGTTTTTTTGGTCAGTTTGACACAAGACAAAGTCATCTGTGAAGAGGAAACCTCAGTTGAGAAAATACGTCCACCAGATTAACATGTAGGCAAGTCTACAGGACATTTTCTTGATTTATGATTGATATGGAAGGACTCAGACCACTGTGGGCTTTGTCACTCCTGGATCAGGTGGTCCTGAGTTGTGTAAGAAAGCAAACTGAGAAAGCCATGGGGGACAAGTCAGTAAGAAGCCTTCCTTTGTGGGTCCATACTGCAATTCCTGCCTTCTCTTTCCTCAGTGATGCCCTGTGTAAGATGAAATTAACCTTCTTTCCCCAAGTTGGTTTGGATCAGGGTCTTATCACAGCAACAGAAAGCAAACTAGAAAACTCCCGAAAGTTGTCCTCTGACCTCTTCATGCTAGGACACACATGTGCTTACATATACACACGCTCTTCCTGATCACAGTCTGTCATTGAGGGGGAAAGTGAGTCTCTGGCTGTAGTATTCAGAATATCATGGAGTATATGCTAATATGTGGGTCTTTAGCTTTACGAGCTACACTTGCACTCAGGTTGGACTCCTCTAAGCTGTACTGTAAAGGTATGTTTCTTATAGGCTTTTTGAATACAGTGCACATAAAAATCATCTGGAAAACTTATGTTATTGCTACATTGAGGCCAAGTTTTCAGTTATTTCCTGTTTTGGGGCCCCATTTTCCCTTCCTGGGAATGCCTTGGTATTTGCTTATGTGGGTGCCTCTTTACTGAGCTGGAGCATCCAGGAGCCCCTTTCTCTTGTCAACAGTGATCCTAGGAGTTGCTGCAGAAACAGGCTCAGAATTCCAGCACCAAATCTGTGAGGCCACAATAATGAATTTTCTTGTGACTTGTGACTTGATTTGGGTCCATGAGACATGACCTATGTGGTAAGAGAGTACTGGGCTCCTTTGAGGATGAAGTCTCTTCTTTTTCAAATAGAGAATGGTGTGCCTAAAAAGCTTTTCAGCCATCAGTGTGAGTGAGGAAGCAGCAGGCTGCAAAAGCATGAATGATGGATGACAGAAAAGGTTAATGAAAACTCAACAACAGAATCATTAGTTTCATAGCTCATTATTCTGAAATTTGCAGTTAATTTCCACCTAACTTAAGCCAGTTTTCATTTTCTCACCAAAAGTATTCAACAGAGATCTATGAATACTCAGAAACCAAGCATATCAGAGTTTGGGCACAGATCTATGCTTCAGTAGTTTATCTTTCAGGAATAGACAGTTCATCACATCAGATTAAATATGATCTACTTTGAAATATCATAAAAGATGTGTCTAGATGAATTTATAAGTCAATAATGATGACATATTTTGACTTGAAGCTTAATACTCAATGTTTGGAGCTGATGCCTACTGGCTTGGTCATCACTGGTTCAGTTGTCCCTGGGGTTTGGTTGTTGTTGGTTTAGGTGTTATTAGTTTTGTTATCAGTGGTTCAGTTGTCCTTGGGGTATGGTTGTTACTGGTTTAGGTGTCAATCACTGGTTTGATTGTCACTGATTTGATTGTCTCAAACTTCAGCAAGATACTTGCAACACATCTTCCAAATACCCTTAAAACATTTGTTGATTGACTTAATTTTATGCATATGAGTGTTTTGCCTAAATGAATGTATGTTTACCACATGCAGGCCTGGCATCAGTCAAGGTCACCAGAGGCTGTCAGATCCCCCAAAACTGGAACTACATGTTTTTGTGTACCACAAATGGGTTTTGGGGACAGAACTCAGGTCCTCTGCAAGAACAGCAAGTGCTGTTAAGTGTTGAGACATCTCTCTATTCTCTTTACATTTTAAAACCCTGTTTATGGTTTAGGATACCATTGATTCAACCCTGCATCAAACAGGAATACCTTGTTATCTATTTGCACTCTCTACCCATGATCTCATACTGATAACTAATATCTAATACTGAACAGTTTTATAAAACTCATGTTTAGCCGAACCGTGTCAGCACCCATCATTCAATTACCATTTATAATAACAGTAGAAGAATACACAGCCTGGGACAGTACAGTGCCAACCAATAGTGGTAAGAAGACATCCTCTGTCTTCTAAGGGATTATTATTTGCTAGTGACTTAGACAGAAAATTAATTCAAACCTGATAGAAATGGGGCCATAGGATAGGAACAGTGATTCAAGACGGTGGACACAGAACAGCTTCCCATGGTCACAGGTTCATGGAATGTAACTGCGAGTTAACTGCCCTTGGTTCTGAGGACACTGGGAGATTTTGGAAGGAAGAAACAAACCTTCTGTGTGGGTGAGTGAATGCTTTTATTTTGCAGCACTGCTCAAAATGGTTCAGATTTAAGGCTGGGAGAGCAATCAGAAAGATATTACAGTAAGTTAGCGAGCTATGGCAGTGGCTTGAGTTCTGTCAGGAAAGATAATTAATAAGATTTGGCTATGAACTGGCTATTGTGGAGGAATGGGTGAACTTATTTACTGCATTATTTAGTAGGCACCAGTTTCCTCAGACTTCTTCCCATAGAACTACATTTGGTTTGAACAGGAGTTTTATTCATAAAGTGACTTGACTCAAGAGATCTATATTCCAGGAAAAAATGCACATAGAAATCCTGTGTCAATATGATAAGTCAACTGCACACACAAAATAACCAAAAAGCAGCTGTGTGCTTGAGTAAACGTGGCTTGGACAAGAGACAGGCAAAATAGGAGAAAGTTTTCTCTCTGGTGGGATTTTAATTATCACAATCTCATCACTGCTCTTGAGTTTAGAGGACAGAAGTGTTACCTGGCATTGATCCACAGTGGATTAGTAGCTATGCATGTGGTTTTCAACTTCGGAATAGCAATGAGGTCATCGTTGTTGGGAAATTTTAAAGGAGTAGAAAGCAGGAAAACATACTTTTTAACATATAATTAAAGACGTTTGAATTAAATCTTTGGACAGGTACTTGTAAGCTGAAGAAAGGGGAAATCTAAAGACAGAAGGTACCAACTCAAGTGCACTCAGCACCACAGAGGAAAAGGGAGGCGTCAACACGTTCTCACCTTGAATTTCCCTTGTCTTTGTATAGCAATTAATCTTTTGTAGTAGGTTTTTCTCTATTGTACATTCTGTAAGTATGCAAAGGAAAGAAAAGAAAAGCACCTCGTCCTTCAGAAAAACACTCTGGTTTTTCACTCTGAGACTCCTGAAGAACCATTCACAACAGAACAAAAAAGCCCACAAATACCCCGAGTTCTGTTGATTACACCGTGTGTAAACTAGCTCCTCCAGGTGGAACATTCCACACTTTCATACCATTCTTCACCTTTCAGAGCCTTAGGAGAAAAACAGCAGAAGAATGCTTCTCAAGCCGAAATTCATTTTTATTACTTTGGAAGAGCTTCCTTTTGGACTTTCTGACTGTGAAATGTGAACACATACAGGAAAGAAAGGATACTTTTTAAAAAGTGAAGTTGAACAGCTTGTGACAAATGAACACACTTGTAATCATGGTTTACAAAGCAGTAGAGCCTTCTCAGGAGTCAGCAAAGCTTCCTGGGTACTTCTTCCTCCTCCAAACCTTCACTGGAGAATTTTCACAACAAACATGCCTTATCTTTACAGAGACAGCACGAAACTGTGCATGATAGTTTTTAAACCAGGTTTTTAAAATGTATGTTAATGCAATCACTCAGTAGATACTCTTTTATCATGAAAACGTTTATTCCGTATTATTTTTCTGAGATTTGCTCAGTGTTTTTGTTACATATTCATAACTTCCACATGAATTATATTAATATAGCAGAATGTCTTTATTCTGCTTCTGTTAGTTTGTTCTAAGTTTCAGCTTCTTAAGTACTAGGTATCGTTATAACACTCTCACTCATGTCTCCTAGTATTTATCCACCCCTTTCCATTAGAATAGAAGCCAAATTATTATTAATAGATTCTGTGTAAATTCCACTTCAGTGTGTGTTATCACAGTCTCCCAGAGAATGCATTGCAGCTACTGTGTTCTGAGTTTCATGTGTTTTGCATCTGTGCCGTTGCTTGTGGCTGTGGTTGTTGCTTTGGTAGCAGCTCTCAGAGCACAGCGCTGATAGTGTTATTCCGTTTGCCAGGGGTTCTTCTCCGGGTGTTTGCATGGCGCTTTGGACTTGCTTTTTGAAAGACCATCTGCATCTAAATCTCTTGCCCTTTTTCTATCGGTCTGTCTTTATATGGACTTGTGGGAATCTTTTGGAGACTTGATAGTTCAGACATCCCTATTCCCCTGCTGTCACTCACCTCTTGTTTTTCTCTTGATAGTGTCTAATCAAAATGATTTCTTCATTTATTTTAGTCCTTTCAAAAGCCAACTATTTCGTTTAAGATGAGTGAAGACTTTATCTTTTGTGTGGACGGCATGAAATAGAGGTTACCATTTTGTGCCTTGGCATCCAAATGTCTTAGCACATTTTTGTTTTGCTCCAATTTACACAGTGTCATAAATCAATTATCTGTATACTGTGTTTATAGGATGCCCATTCAAACCTACCTATCCAGTCAGCCCTCATACCATGTCATCAGGCTTTTGGATTACTATACACAATATTCATTGAGATTTGTTGTATATTTGTCCTTTTCATTACTGTTCATTCCCTTCTCTGATTAAGCATTCATCTGAGTTGTTTTCCTTCTGCCTATCCTTTGGTGCAAGTCAGTGATTCTCAACCTTCCTAATGCTTCTGTGATCCTTGAATACAGTTCCTCATGTTGTGGTGACCCCCAGCCATAAAATTATTAAGTTACTATTTCATTGCTGTAATTTTGATACTGTTATCAATAGTAATATAAATATCTGATCTGCAGGATATCTGATATGTGACCCCTGTAAAAGGGTCTTTTGTCCCCCAAAGTAGCTGTGATCCATAGGTTGAGAACCAGTGGTGTAAATCCTCAGGAGAAATTCCCAAATTTCTGTTGTCTGAGAAGTATTTACATATCCTCTAACTTTCATTCTTGAAACATGTTTTTACCCTTTTCGTGTGTGTGTGTGTGTGTGTGTGTGTGTGTGTGTGTGTGTGTGGTGAATATTTGTCCAGGCAGGTGTGTGAACATGTGTATGTGGAAGCCAGAGGTGGCAGTTAGATCTTTTCCTCAATTACTGTCCAACTTATTTTTTGAGAAAAGATCCCTCGTGGAACCTGGAGTTAGAGCTTATTGATTCAGCTAGGATGGCTGACCAGCAGGACCCTGAGATCAAACTGTCTCAGCTCACCTCCCAATTTTTCACCACCAACATTAGCATTACAGATACCCAGCATGCAGATTTTATATGGGTAATCAACATCCAAGCTAGGTCCACATGTTTGCTCGGCAAGCACGCTACCCAGTGAGCCCTCTAGCCCAAGAAATATATTTCAGTTAGATTATACAATTCTGGCTTAGTAGATATATTTCTACATCCGTAAAAATCTTGTTTCATTGTCTTGTTTTAATTTTTCTTGGTTAAGATGACTCTCTGAATAACTGTTACTTCTTGAAGGTTATCTGAGTTATTTCATTTGTTGTTTTTAATGTCTCCTTTTACCTTGTCCTTCCCTGCCCTTCCCTTCCCTCTCTTCCTTCCATTTCATTTGCCCTTACCATTTCTCTTCTATCATCCTTCCTATGACCTATCTAGTATACTTTTTAGGTTTAGTTTTAAAGATTTACTTATTTTTATTTTCTGTGTAGGAGTGTTTTGCTGAATATATATAAGTACCCCACATCTCTGTCTGGTGCCTGCAGAATCCTAAAGAAGGAATCAGATCTCCTGGAGCTGTAATTACAGATGGTTTTAAGAACTGAACTCTGGTCCCCTGAAAGAGTGGCAAGTATTCTTGATCACTGAGCAATCTCTCCAGCCTCCAGATATGACTTTTAAAAAACCTTGTTTAGGATATGGTAGGGATTCTTAAATCTGTATATCAAAATCATTGATTCATTTTAGAAGTTCTCAACAATGATGTCTTCAGACATTTCTTCAGCTTTATTTTTCCTTTCTTCCAGGCTTGATGTTTCAGATATTTAGAAACTACAGTTCTTACTGCTTCTTCAAAACCTTCTGTCTACTTTCCTGCAATCTATCTGTCGGTTTCTTTGGAGCTACTAATTCTGTTTTTAGCTGCATCTAATCTGCTCTTGTATCTCTACCTTTCTAAGTTTTAGAAAATTTTATTTAAATTCCAAAATTATTGCCATTTGGTGCTTTTTAAAATAGTAACTTCCAGATCCAGTTATTAATCTTGACTGCTAATTCCTTAAATAAAAGTGTGGTCATTTTATTTTCTGTCTTCTGCCTGAACAAACTGTCAATATTTTTTTCTTGTTTTTATTTCTGCTGATTTCCTTGAGTATGTATTTTTCTCCTGATGTGACTGGAAGTTTTTCACTGTAGATCATAAATTCATTTTGTGAAATTCCCTCTAGAAAGAATTTTCAGTGTAAGGATTTACTTTTGCTTCTCTGGGTATCTGGGCAAAACTGTAATCTGTGATTGGTTCAGTCTCCTTGCAAAGGTTTTGGGATTGGAAGCCAAGTTTCGACTACTATAAAGGCCTCTTTGTTTCTGCTTTGCCATTATTCCCAGGGGAATAGCCAAACAAAAGCAAGGAGAATTACCGAATATCGGACAATTCCTGGTCCCTGGTTTTGCTAGTTTGTCAAAAACATGGCTCAGCTTCCCAGCTGTTCCTTCAAAATGATCAAATGTCTATGTGGGTTCAGCCAAATCTGACTTTTGAGGAATGAACTCTTTGCCTTGTCTTCTCAAGTGAAGTTAATGCTGAGAGACACAATTATGACTATTTCATAACGATCCAAGTTTTTTTTTTTTTCTTTTTGAAACTATGAGATGTAAAGTTCTCTATTCTGATTTCGGTTTTGACAGCATTAGATGTGCAAGGCATTTCTGAGGGAAATCTCAGTTTCTTGCGTACCTTAACATAAAGTCGGTCAGAGACATATGGTTGCAGCAGAAGTAGAGGCAGTTTATTAAGAGTTGTTGTTAAGGGGCAGAGAGACAGCTCAGTGGGCAAAAGCACCTGTGGCCAAGTCTGATGAACTGAGTTCACGCCCCTGGACCCACATAGTGCAAGGAAACAGCCAATGTCTGTAAATTGTTCTCTGATTTCTACATGTGTGGCATGCCATTTGTGTACCTGAATGTATATACAGGCACACATGAGCTCTCAACACATAATGAAGATAGTAATTTACAAAAAGGAGTTAATGTTAGGTTGATAGATAGGAATTAGTAGCCTTGAAGTCCATTTGAAGATATCCTCCTCCTTCATGGTTGGCTTTGAACCCCCTCTCCCATTTTCTTGGTGATGATTGAACAATTGCCTCCTCAAAAGATTTCGAAATACCAGATGAAAAGGTGGAGGTGTCCGGGCCTTCTTGAGGCTCATTAAGGATAGCTATTTCCTCCTGGTCCTGGGTGGAGACGTGACGTTCTGATCTGCTCCAAGGCTTGGAACATTATGAACTAGTGTCTCCTCCCATAGCAGTTAATTCAGCTGAGCCTGTCAATCACCTGGCCAGGAGATATCCCATGGGAAAGCTCCTCAGCCTGAAGACACTAAGGAGAGGGGAGGAATAATTATCCCTTAAGGACATAATCTGTCCTTTCTAGAAGCCCCACCCAGACTCAGTTGTTTACAAAACTTCATAATTCAGCTCTGTAAATCAGCCTGATTTTCAGAGTTTTTAACTCAAGGATCACATCTTTTTTTCTTTTCCTTCTCTTCTTCCCCAGACACTTCCCCAAAGCCAGAGTATGTTTTCTCTCACACTCTGGGCTTTCTTACAGTTTCTCTGAAGATCCCTAGCCCCTTCTATAACTGTTTGCTGACCTCCATTGCTGAACACCCCAGATTTCCTGGACCTAACTCAAGAAAGCATGATTAGCTCTCTTTCTCTTTTCTTGCCAACTCCCTTCTCCTGGAGACTGCCGAGACTCACAGCTTGCCTGCCCTGTTGTTTTTCTCTCAAACCATAAAAAACAGTCCAGGAGCTTCCTTTGAGTCAAATTTTTATGCTCTTCACTAGAGAGACTTAGAACTCAGCAAAGAGACCCCTGATTTTACATGAGAAATTGTTGTCACTTTACATGTCCAAGGACGGAGAGGTGGGGAAAAGGGAAAAATTAGGAGCTCAATGTCTGCTGTAGGTAGGGTCGGGGAGTTTTATGTTACCCTATCATTTTGGCTTCATTTGTATCCCATAGGATTTTCCACGTGTGCTGTCTCTGTTGCAGGTAGTTGTGCATGCAACTTAATGATTCATTTGCATCATAAATTTCTACTTAGAGGTATATACCTTATTATTTTAATGAACAATGGATTTCTCTCAGGAGAGTGACTTTAATCCTGCTCCAGTGGGCAGGTCTGGTTTTAGCTGGTCTGGAGAGCTTAATTCACACATCTTCTTTGCCAGCTTTTTGTTGTTGTTGTTTTTATATGCTAATTTTGTAAGGCTCTGTACAAGGCCTTTGACCTCACTTGTTCTCTGGCCTCACTGGGGTCACACAGCTCACTGTTCTTTTCTTTGATTAAAGCCACTAAGGAAATGGTTAAACTCTACAGAAGAGGTCACCGCTACCCAAAGCTCTGAGAAGAAAAAAATGTATTTTTAAACTGGCCATGGAGAGAAGGAAAATGATGGATCTTAGTTCAAGTGCCTTTAGGGTGCTGAAGGGAGCCAGAATTTTCAACGCACAGTTGAGTTTATTTGTGAAGGGTAACAGGAAAGGCACCACGGCAGCTGGCAGCTTGTGTTTCCTTAGCACACATCCGAAGGCTTTGAAGGCTGTGGGTTGCGAGATGTAAAGGAAAGAGTAGGAGAGGGTATTTTATATTCCAGAATGAGGCCTAAGCAAGAAAACCATGCGAGCCCAGTGTAGTCAGCTAACACGTATTTTAAAGGAAGCACACACACACACGGTGCTCATATCTAGTAGCAATTCCTTCCATTTCTCTATCTGGCTACGGGCCAGAATTGCAAAAGGAGACTAGAACTGTAAACTGCTTTGGCTTTTGCCAACCAGTATTTCTACTGTGACCCTTTAGCATCTT
This sequence comes from Ondatra zibethicus, assembly GCA_004026605.1. Classification (NCBI taxonomy): domain Eukaryota; kingdom Metazoa; phylum Chordata; class Mammalia; order Rodentia; family Cricetidae; genus Ondatra; species Ondatra zibethicus. Next base: position 13,267 of record PVIU01001877.1, on the reverse strand, counting down.
TATCAGTGCTCCTTGATCGTATCTAATGATGGCATTTAATTGTATCAAGGTGCAAATTATGCAGACCAGGCTCATTTTGCTTTAGGTCTTGAGGAGGAAAACTAAAGAAAAAGAACTGTAGTTGCAGGGAAAGAGAACTGTCCAGTAAGTGGCTATTTATTTATTTATCTCACTGTCTATCTGTCTCTTTGTCTATTTATTTTACATCTCAACTGCAGTTTCTCCTCCCTCCTCTTCTGGCAGTCTCTCCTATACCTCAGCTCTGCCCACCCCCATCTACTCCTCCTCTGTTTCTATTCAGAAAAGGCCAGACCTCCCATAGATATCAACACAACATGGCAAATCAAGTTGCAGTAAGACTAGGCACCTCCCCATGTATTAAGGCTGGGCAAAGCAGTCCAGTATGAAGAATAGGGTCCCAAAAGCCAGTAAAAGAGTTAGAGACAGCTCCTGCTCTCACTGTTAGGAGTCCCACAAGAACACCAAGCTACACAACTGTCACTTATATGCAGAAGGGCTAGGTCAGTCTCATGTAGGCTCCCTGGTTGTTGTTGGTTCGGTATCTGTGAGCACCTGCAGAGAGCAGGCCTGCTTGTTCGTCCCAGCAGCCTGGCTACTTTAGCCCCGAAATAACCACACAGAAATTGTATTAATTAAATCACTGCTTGGCCCAGTATCTCTAGCCTCTTATTGGCTAACTCTCACATCTTGATTTAACCCATTTCTATTAATCTGTATATCGCCATGTGGCAGTGGCTTACTGGGAAAGATTCAGCATGTCTGTCTCTGGCAGCTCCGTGGTGTCTCTCTGATACTCCGCCTCTCTTCCTCCCAGCGTTCAGTTCTGTCTTCCCCACCTACCTAAGTTCTGCCCTATCAACGAGGCCAAGGCAGTTTCTTTATTCATTAACCAATGAAAGACCTCCTACTCCACCAATGAGTCAAAGTTAGTTGATTCTGTGGATTTTCTTGTGATGTCCTTGACCCTTCTGATTTCTACAATTCTTCCTCCATTTCTTCAGCAGGATTTCCTGAGCTCAGCCTAATGTTTGATTGTGATCCCTGCATCTGTTTCAGGGTGGCACAGAGATTGTGGGAGTGGCCAGTCAATGACTGGTCCATCCTGAAACCCATTGCCATGAAAGTGACACCACCTCTGACATACCTGGAACATCAAGACCCAGAGGCTGTATGGCCTAGAAACCTAGTTTAGAACCAAGCACAGCTGGAGAAAAAAAAGTCAATATAAATGATGCCTAACAATATTCTGCTATACTCATAGATTGGTGCTTAGCCCAATTGTGGTCAGAGAGACTTCAACAATGGGTGGAAATGAAGAAAACTCTTAAAAAAGTGTGTGTTTAAGTGTCACTTGCACAACTGATGGCTTCTGGTGGGGCTATGGGAGGGGAAGGACTCAGTTCTACTTAAGGGGCAGGTAGCTGAGAGTTTGGTTATACTCCAGTTATAAATAACACAAATGAGACTTTGGAGTTTTCTTTTTCCTTATTTTTATTTATTTATTTTACATACCAACCACAGTTTCCCCTTGAGTAAGATAACCCAGACCCAGAAAGACAATCATGGTGTGTACTCACTCATAAATGGATATTAGATATAAAGCAAAGGATAAGCAGGCTACAATCCTCAGCCCCAAGGAAGCTAGGAAACAAGCAGGACTCTAAGAGGGACACATAGGTCTCCCTAAGAAGAGGAATAGATGAAATGTCCTGGGTAAACTGAGGGCCGGGGGTAGGGGAGAAGGGGAGGGATTGGGAGGATGGGAACATGAGGAGTCAGGAGGCTCAAGCTGAGGGCAGGCCAGAGGGGAAGAGTAATGAAAGAGATATTTTGATAGAGGGGTCCATTATGGGGCTAGGGAGAAACTCGGTGCCAGGGAAATTCTTAGGAACTCACAAGGATGATCCCAGCTAAGATTCCTAGCAATAGTGGAGAGGGTACTTGAACTGGTCTTCCCCTGTAATCAGATAAATAAAAACGACTTTAACTGTCATTGTAGAGCCTTCATCCAGCAACTGATGAAAGCAGATGCAGAGATCCACAGTCACACACGGGGCCCTGCTCTAGGACTCCAGTTGAAGAGAGGGAGGAGGGATTATATGAGCAAAGTGGGAGGTTCAAGATTGTGCCATGATGGGGAAACCCACAGAGATGATTTACCTGAGCTTGTGGGAGCTCACAGACTCTGAACCAACAGCTATGGAACGGCATGGGACCAACCTAGGCCCTCTGCATCTGGGTGACAGTTGTGTAGCTTGGTCTTTTGTTGGGCCCCCAGCAGTGGGACCAGGACCTGTCCCTGATGCATGAGCTGGCTGTTTGGAACCTATTCCCTATGGTGGGATACCTTGCCCAGCCTTGATGCAAGGAGAAGAGCTTGGTCCTGCCTCAACTTGATATGCCATTCTTTGTTGACTCCCACTGGAGGCCTTACCCTTTTGGAATGGAGATAGAAGAGTAGATGGGGGAGGGAGTAGAAGGGAGATGGGGGGAGGAACCCGAAACAGGAAGTGATCTTTTATATCTCCTTATCTGAGAACATTCTAAGATTCCCAAAGAACTCTACACTGAAGAGATGAAAGTGGCTGGAGTGATGGGAAGAGGCAGCGTTTGGTTGTTGCCTTGCTTTATACAAGGGAAATAGCCCTGATCCAGTTGGATCAGGCAGCAACCACAGCTTGCCTGGGCTCCTCCAGACCAATGTAGCCAATGCTTTGGCTTGTCAGCATGGCAGAGCAGAAACCCTGAAGGGGCCTCCTAAACGAAGAACAAGTCTGCACAGAGCATTTTATCGCATTCCTGGGCTTGCAGGAATTAAAGAAAACTCCCAAAAAGCTTGTGCTCCCAATCAAAACCATGAAAATATGTGCTGAAAATGGAACTATAAACAATCTCAAAACTGGCTTTTAAGAGAGAAGTGCCTGTGTTTATGCTAAAACTGAGAAACTGTGTCTTCAGCAAAGGGCAAGATGAGACAAATCAAGGGCTCTAGGGCTAACCCTAGAACTTTCCAGAAGATGAGGATATCACAGGCCAGTAATATCTTTTTACTTCTGAAATAAACAAACATAAGGTTCCAGGCAGATGAATTAGTTGGTAAAATGCTTGTCTTACTTCATGAGGACCCAAGTGCAATCTTAAGAATCCACATAAAAATAGCACATCTTGGAATACTAGTGTTGAGGAGGTAGAAACAGTAGTAAGTTCCTGGGGTTTGCTGTCTTGCAAGTTCAGCCTAATTATGGGCTTCCAGCCTACACCATATGGTTGACTTCTGGCCTACATATCCATGCTCAAACATACGCAAATGCACCTCAGTGAATATGTGGAGCGCGCGCGCGCACACACACACACACACACACACACACACACACACAGTAAAATCAAGCATCATTCTCCAGAAGCAACTGCCGTCTCTTTAGGTTACCATTCCACCTCCCCGTTGGGAATAGTTAACCAAAGAGGTCAGAATCAAAAATCATAGAGCACATAAGAAGTCTAGCTACTTGAAGTGAATTAGAGTCAAAACACTGATCAACTAGTGATGCTGGATTTATCAAATAAACTATAAAATTGCTAAATATATTTAAATGAGCAGAAATGAAATGTGACTGGCTTTGGTAAGTCACTGATCATGTGGTGGCTTGTATACAACTGTCCCATCAGCCCTGCTCTTTCCCAGGCACCCATTTAATCAATGCCAGGTGCCTTTGAGCTGGGTCCAGCCTTGTGCAGTAAGTGTTTGATTTCAGACTCCATTCCTAATCTTTTAAATCCTGCTTTGGGACTTCTATGACCCTGTAGCCTAAGGGCCTGCTTACTGCTCATGTATATTTCACTTGAAGGAATTTGTGCTCATGGTACGGCCACCCTTTAACAAGTGGAGATAATTTAAATGTAGTCCAATATGCAAATATTTTATAGTTGAAGTTTTGAACCTACTTGTGCATGAAGTTTTCCTATACTTCTGGTTCGATAGCATTCTCCTTTTGACTTTAAAAAGTATATAATTTTCATGTTGTATGTCTTCACTATTAATCCATTGGGATTATTTATTCTTCAGTGAGGAAAGAATAGAATATCACAGAGATTTAATTTCATTTTTTGAGATAGGAGTGACAACTGTCCCAGTTCCCACTATCTTGGCTTTCTTTTTTTAAAATATTTTATTTATTTATTTATTTGATATGTTTGTAGGTGTTGTGTGTATGGGGGGTATAGGCACACATAGCATGGTGGGAGTATAAGTCATAGTAAAACTTGTGGGAGTTAGTTCTTTTGTACCACTGTGTAAATTACAAGAATCAGACTGGATTGTCAGGCTTGTTGGCAAGAGCATTTGCCCACTGAGCCATCTTGCTGGCCCTTGAATTTTCATTCTGTGCAGTGGATAAATCCCCAATATCTCAGGATCTTCCTTGATTTAGACTTACAATAAATCCACTATATGAAACATGACTTCCAACCTCCTTATTAGTTTTGTTTGATATTTTCATTGCCTTTGTCAGTCCATATAAATGTTAGAATAATTTAGCAAACTATTGAAAAGTTTCACTTGGGATTTTAAAATCAAATTTTGTGCTTCATTGTAAAAAAACTGATATTCTTAGGATTTGAGATTGTTTTTCTTTTTTTATGTTTTAAGACAAGGCAATGTGGCTGCAGCAATAAAACACAGATGCAATCGCAAATCTGTCATCCTGGGAGACTGTGCCTATACCAACTATTATTTCTGACCAACCTTACCGTCTGCTTCCCTTTGTGTTCTTCCCCTTTGATGCTCCCCCTTTAGAACCACACCCACAGATGCCCACCTGGTCTCACTGTTAGGATTCAGGTATTATGCTGGCCCCTGTCACCTGGCAGGGTGAACCCAGGCAGTATCCTGGCCAGCCCAGTGTCCTACGGCTGCTACATCACTATACAGTCTGTATGCAGGTGCAAAAGGTCCCTCCCTTTAAGAGATAAGTTTCTGCTCATTTCTGCTCTCTTTTCCTGATGCTCTTCTGAAGAGGCAGACTGGTCCTTGCCTCTTCTTCCTCTTTCTCTTTTTGTCTGTATCTGTCTCTCTTTCTCCTCTCCCTCCCTCTTACTCCATTTATCTCAATAAAACTCCACTTAAGTTCTGCCTGAATGGTGTGTCTGTCCCTTCCTCACCATGGGCTCTCACCCACCACGTGGGCCCTTGGCAATCCAAGGGCCAACATTTGGTGCCATGAAATTTGGCAGGCTCTTCTGGCAGTTCCTCCTGCTTGTCAGAGGTTTGAGGACCTCCAGAACTTGCAACTTTCAACCTGTTCACTTTTCCAACTAAGGACTGTTGGAATTTTATACACAACCCTGGCAAAACCTGCAGCAACAGTAGGGCCCTCCCCATCACCTCTTTGTCCATGTTTTCCATGACTGATGATTCATCTCAGCTTTGGTTTCATTCACAAAACCCACTGCTGAGCACCCATGGTCTTGGGCTTGGCGCCCTGGATCCTCTCTGTGCTTGACGGACCACAAAAGGCAACCTATACTGTTATCCTGTCCTCCCTTAGTCTCTGGGATGCTGGAGATTATGGGTTTAGGATCTTCCCTATCTTACTTGGGAAACTGACCCTCTTCCCCGCTCCCTCCCATAAATCAAACCACATAGCTGCTTATTGGTATCCTTCATTCTGCCAGAGATCTAGTAGTTGGAAGTGCGGCCGCTGCTCTCTTTCCCTGTTCTCGTTGCTTGCTTGTCTACCTCTTGTCCCCAACATGCTAAAACTCTTTCTCCGGTCTGCCACAGTGGTCTCCTGCCACCTCTCACTTTGGCTAAGCCGGTCTCTGGGCAGGACCCCCCTCTGCCTGGAAATGGTTCATTTTGCTAGGCAGCTCATGCTCCTGTTGAAAATGTCTCACTCTTCTTTTTGCCCTGTCTCTACCGCTGCCGCCGCTGTGCAATCCAGCCCGGGGTGGCGGGTCTCTCCTTCCCGCCTGGCTGTGTGGCTGCTCTGTCTCTGTTCCCCCTTTCTGCTGCAGCCTCAGCGGGTGGGTCCTTCCATTCTGCCAGGCTGTGGGCTGGCAGCATTTGCTCAGAATGCTTCCTGTCTGCTTCATGTGTATGGAAAAATGTATAAAAGTAAGTGTGAATGGTGCCTATGTTAACCACATGGCTCAGTACCTTTTTCAGCGGGGCAGGTCACATCTTGCTTCTTCAGTGGTCTGAGCAGAACTGGGGAAAGAGCTTCCTTCTTCCCAGAATACTCCTGCTCTTCTGGCCCCACCTCTACTTCCTCCCTGGTTGTCCCACCTATACTTCCTGCGTGGCCAATCAGTGTTTATTTAAAACATGATTGACAGAATACAGAAAATTCTCCTGCACCATCTGGTCCTTGCCTTTCTTCCTTTTCCTCTGTCTCTGTCTCTCTCTTTCTCCCCCACTCCCTTTATCTCAATAAAACTACCATGTAAGCTCTACCTGCATAGCACATCTCTCCCTTACTCTCTGTGGGCTTCCACCCTGCCCTTCTGCATGACCCTTTGGCTGCCAAGGTCCCTCTCTTGCCATTTTACAATGCTTACCCTTATATTATTGTGAGATTTAACAATAACTTGGCTGTAACATTCTCCCCCTCAAAGTAGCGATTGCATTTCCCCATTTTAGCCCTTCTGACAGGCCACCTTATTGTGAGTAGGTAGTAAGTAACAAAGGTGCAGATACGGAGAAAAATGAACACTGTTGGTGCTTACTTTAGCTGAAGCAGTTCAGAGGAGAAGCTGCTCTTCCCTAGGGGTGGGTAAAGGACTTCTGATAGCCAGTGGCTTCAGTAGACACTTAGGTTCTAAGGCCTTTAGTCTTTCTACTCAAATGTCTGTATCCCAGACCTGATTCCCTTTCTTTTCCTATGACAACTTTGATTTGGATAGAAGGAAAGTGTACATTAAGTCTCATTTGTTTTTTTGGCCATGTTCACTCTAAGACATGAGACACAAGAAACATCTGACACAAATACTGCTGTGACTTCTGGCCCCAGTCACTTTGTTATGTGTCTTCACTTCATCCTCCTAGTGTCTTTGTAGGCTAAGTGACTGTTATCCTGTTTCTTACAATGGGAAAGATAAACTTTATGAAGATGAGGAAACTTGTACTAGGTCACATACAATAGCTGGCAGAGGCCAGATTTGTGGTTGGTTCCGTGTAATGATACACAGCATGACCATAAACACAAGAATAAATAGAGTACATAAATAATTCCTAGCTTCACAAACAATTTTAAAACAAAAAGATAAATAAAAACTAAGAAGACAAATATAACTATTTAGAGATAAATAACATTTAAAATTGACAGAGCTAAAAGAGTCAACTACTAAGTATGATATAACATGCATAGACACGGACAGTCATTCAAATGGTAGGAAAGGAAGGGGATGACTGAAGATTCATTAAGACCTAGATGTACCATGTATTTTCATATGATTTAGCATGTTTATTATATAGGCATTACTTAGAAATGAACATGAGGCAATGATTGGAGTTAGACTTTACTGCCAATGTCCTCCATATTAGACACACAAAGGCCTGTACCAGAACCATCAGCATCACTTAGCAGATTAGTAGGGATCCAGAATCTCAGGTTCATTTCAGACCTATTAATTAAACTTGTACTTGAAGATTTTCTGGTGAGTCTTGTATAAAGATTGAGAAGCATTGTACAACTGTGTATGCATTGTGGGAGAACTTTCAAAACTCAATAAAAGATGCTGAGGAAACTGTGGAAAATTGACTGAAGATAGAAGTTTACACTTCTCAGCAGTTTAAAAAAGAAATTCAAATGAGACACTGCTTTAGCCAGTGTTCTAGTGATATAAAGAGACATCATGGCCACAGCAACTCTTATCAAACAAAACATTTCATTGGAGCTTGCTTATAACTAACTTCAAAGGTTTAGTCCATTTTCATCATGGTGGGGAGCATGGCAGCACACAGGCAGACATGGTACATGAAAAGTATCTTGAGAGTTCTACATCTGAATCTGTTGGCAGCAGGAAGAGAAAGACACTGGGACTGGCTTGGGCTTTTGAATCCTTAAAGCCCGCTTTCAGCCGCATACTTCCTCCAACAAGCTCATACCTCCTCCAACTCTGCCACACCCCCTAATCCTCTCAAGTAGCGCCACACCCTGGTGACCAAGTATTCAAATATATGAGTCTTTGGGGGACTATTCTTTTTCAAACCACCACAGACTCAATAATACAAAAATTATAGTCAGTCTGTCCTCCATCCAGGCCACCAAATTTTGAGATTTTTGGTGAGTTATCAAGGACTTTCATAAGAAGTTATTAGTGAAGAATATGGGTCCAGAATGACATTAAAAAATTAGATGCATTCCATTCAGTTGGATATTTTGGGTGTTTTATTTTTGAGGAAAGGTCTAATGTGTCCCATGTTGGCTTAAAATTATTATGTGAGGCAGCTGTACTAACCACTCTATCACCAATTATATAACCAAGACCTGCATAGAATCCCTGATCTTTCAGCCTCTGCTTTGTGAATACTGGAATTATAAGAATATACTAATAAGCCATGCTTTGTATTTATTTATTTTTTTCATTTTATGGGGAACTCTCTGAAGGTGTCAAGGCAGATAATGAAGAGATCTGAGAAGAGGTGAGAATGGAAAGTGTTCAGATTGATTTTGTCTACTTGTATCAAACTTCAGGGAATCTGATGCAAGTTGGCTTATTGTAGGCATGTTTAACACAATAGAAGTTGGAAAATGGTTTTTAGGAAACAATTGTTCATATTCTGGGTACACAGTAAAACTTAAGGTGTGACTACACAGAAACTCCTTTAAAAATTACATGTGACCTTGAAGACAGGTTCTATAGTTTAAGAGCCTTAGAATCTGGTTTGGTCTCTGATCCAGACAGCATAGAGGTCATCAGGATAAAAGGTGACATTTCCCCTAAGGAAGGGTTCCATTAACTGGGAGCTAAAGACAAAGGTTTAGGCAGGGAGAGTCTGGGATAGACATTCTGAAGAATTTGAGTGAGGTTGCAAAAGATCACCAGGTTGTTAACAATATCCACTTCTAGCTTTCTGGATGGAACGTAGGTGTTTTATTTCCTCCATTGAGGAGACACACCTTCTGTGATTAACTTTCCTGCTTTCCCTAGTGATCTGTGGGTACACAGACCTTTGTGCCCCAACAATTTCATTTTATGTACATGGGTATTTAACATTCATCTGTGCCCATGTGCCACGTGTGTGCAATGTTTGCAGAGGCCAGAAGAGAATGTCAAATTCACTGAGAATGAAGTTGTAGATGGTTGTGAGGCACCATGTGGGTGCTGGAAATTGAATCCTCTTGGCAGAGTAGCCAATGCGCTTAACTGTTGAGCCATCATTCAAGTTCCATATACTACTATTAATTTTTTGTCTACTGTATTATTAATGACTCTTATAAGTACAGAATGTTATGAAGATTAAATTTGTTAATGCAAATGAAGTACTCTGTCGGAACATGCTCAAAGATTGGAACTGTGTGGAAGACTTCTGAGTGCTTGTGTGACAACTCCAAGCCAACAAGGCAAAAGTATTTTGACCTCAGTTTCTTCAAAAGCCTGGAATTGTTCTTGGAATGTGTTGTATGCTCCTCCCAGGTCTAGCAGCTAGAAGTGAGTTCACTTTGGCTGCTGTTTCTCATGTGCCTGTGTGGAAAATTATGTTTTTGTCATGTGTGGCTTGTTCTTGGGATTGTACACTTTACTCAGGTGATTGTTCTCAACCCTCAGAGTGTAAAAATTGTCTGATGCCATGAATAAAGTTTGTTATTGTATCAGACTTTCCATCCACCTTATGCTTAGAACCCATTTTCCCAGGTTCATGATGCCAACTAGAGCAGCAAACAATATTCAACACATAATTTGGCATATGATAGATGTTTGATAATATTTTATCTATCCTTATGGCCCCATGCAATTATCAGTGCCCCTCCAGTGTTTCTCACATTTACATAACCTGATGCTTTTTTTTTTTTTTGCTATCCTGTAGGATCCCAAGTTGAGGAAATAAAGAAGGCAAAGGAGGCTAAGAATTAGAATGTAATTACTGACTATAGTGTGCATTCTTGGTTGGAATTGTGACAACAGACTGAAGACCTTTTGAACAGCAGAGAACAACCAGATAGACATGTAGCAAGTGTATTGATTTCTGTATATACACCAAATCTAACAAATAAAGCAGGAGAAATGAAGATACTCTTACTAACTTCATTAGGCGGTTTGTGCAGGGCCTAATGCTTAGCATCTCTGTTACCTTAGCAGGTCATGTTGCATGTTGCAGTAATTGTATCAGTCTAGTGATGCTGAATGTGTTTTATCATGTATGCCCTGACTTTGACTTTGCACTCAGAATGTCAACAATACTTTCACATCAGTTTTGAGTCATTACACAGACCAGAGAGTACAGGAAGCTGGTATTTGACATTTTTGACATAGTGTAGTTGTTCTGTGCTTTCTCTTTGTAAAGGGAGCTACTTCCAAAGAGCTAATGCAACTGCAGGTGGCTTATTTGCTTTGCTTATTTCTCATCCGAATAAATAACTGTTCATTTGAAGTTTGGTATTCCGATGTTTGATATCTTAGTATAATTAGGCATTCACGTTATTTTTTAAAAGCGAGGCTTTTCTCTTTGAATTTATTTCATTGGAAAATTGTTAATGTACTATATGCTTGAATCACCCAGGCAAACAATAAAGTAGAAGGACTTTCCTTCTCTCTTACTTCTGTCCCTGCTCTGTCTGCAGCTCTGTTGCCCTATTGCTCAGCAGTGACATCTGCACTCACAAGGATGACAAAGCCTCCCAAAGCCTGCATGCTAATGTCTTAGTTAGTTGCTTAGAGAGTGGAGCTTTGAAGGGAAGCTAAGGCATTTGAGTGTGCCCTTTAAGAAGACAGCGGGACCTTGATCTCTCTTCTCTTTTTAATTTCTATTGAGACTGACCTGAATTTAGCTCTTCTTCCACCTGTTTGCTCCATGAGGTATTTACTGCTACCACAGGCTTAAACTGGTGGAACCAAATGACCTGACTCTGAAACCTACAAAAGTGTGAGACAAAATGAATATAAAAAGAGTTGGTGAATACCCAGAACACTTTTGTTTTTCTTGAAACAGAATCATATATATTACAATAAATTTAACATTTCAGTGTCAAAATATAAGGAAAAATAAATTCTGACCTAGCCATCTGGCTGAGACAATTGTGAGTCTTTCAAGTTTTTCAGAGTTCAATAGCCTCCTGTAGCTTTCTACAGTTGTCTTTAACTAACATATTTATTAAAATGATTTTGGTAGTTGCTATGAGAAGCAAGAGGTCCACAGTCCCCCATATTAATGCATTTTATAAGCTAACAAGAGAGAAAAGACTAAGATAAGTAACAATTAGAGAAGCTATCAAATGCTGAACTACATGGCAGGACAGAGGATCTAATTCAGAGAAGACCTACCAAGAATTCGGGAGATGCAGAATTTAGTGAGGAATTAAGAGTTGATTTTTCTTTTCAACAAAAAAAGAAACTTGGAAACATCTGGAACCTGTCCAGTTTATGTGTTACCTATGGCTGACATAGTCAGGTAGCATAGATGACACTTCTGGTAACCCTGCTGACATCCTGCCTCCCCTGGAGATAGAGAATGACATCTCTTTAAAAGTGGAAAGTAAACACAACAACCATATTTTTAAGAGAGTAACCACTGTCAATCAACCATTTATTTACTTGTAATTAAAGGCACTTCTAATTATCATCTCACCAGAAATATTTTCATAGACATCCTTAAAATCTTGTTATGGTCAACACAAATGTGTATCAGAAGATATCTGGTAAAATAATTTATGATATACATATAAATAATATATAAATATACTTATAATTTATAATATATTTGTATAATTTTTAATTTATAAAAAATAAATATATATTCCATAAATAATTTAAGCATATATATGACAGGAGGCTATTGAACTCTGAGAAAAATATATATCATACATATATGTACACATACATACACATATATATGTATATATATCAGATGACAATGTGTAATAGTTTCGTAACAGAAGGTGATCTTGGCAGGTTTGAGCCAAGGGACACCACAATGTCACACCATACAACAGCTCACGTGGGAGGTTTATTTTGGGGAGGTGCAGAGGTGGCCTCTTAGGGACAGCAGAAACAATGAAAAGGAGGGCCGAGAAGGGCTTGCCTTTTATAAGGTGATATCGCGCACATGTGCAGAGGAAGAGTGCCCTACTTGGTGTCTGCAGTAGCTACAGTGTGACATCTTGGCTGCTGCTGAGGTGTCCTCCTAGGTCCTGGAGAGCAGGTCAGTGTAAGTGCCTGGATGCTAACACAATGTACTTCTGAAAAATAAAGACAGCGGTACACACTGAGAAGGAATAATAAGCAGCATGTGCTTTGTTTATGAAAAATCAAGCACAACACACATTGCAGTCCCTCAGATTAAGAGGCTCATGTTGACTGAACAATGACTAAATAATGCAGAAATCGCAAATACTAAATAACTATAAATAAGCCTAAAATGATTAAAACTTTGACAAACAATTGCAAATGTTTTTTACTCACTAAACATTAAGATTGCACCAAGACTATTGAACACTGAGTACTGAAAACCAAAAAGTGTATGCATGCTGTACACATGAGGAAAGAATTCTATTTCTTTTATAGGTTAGTGTACATTAATTATGCAAAAACTTAGGTTTACTTATGACATTTTCATGCATGTGTATAATGTACTTTGACCATAGTCGCCCACATTATCCTCTCTTGTTCTCCCTTCCTTTCACATCATTTTTACTTTCTTTAAAAAATTTAATGTGTACATGTATGATGTGTATAAATGTATGTGTTGTGTGTGTATACAATTGTATAAGTGTGTGTGTGTGTGTGTGTGTGTGTGTGTGTGTGTGTAGGACTATGCGCCACGAGATACCTGTGTAAGTTGGAGGACACCTTTTGGGAGCCAGTTCTCTCCTCCCAGTTTTATGTCAGCTCCAAGATTGAACTCTCACGAGCTTTGTGCTACAAGTGCATTTACCCACTAAGCTGCTTTGTCCCCCCTTCAAACTTTTTAAAATTGTGTGTTAATGTTTTATTTTATTTTTTTTTATTCAAATACTTTTATTTAGAATTTTTTTCCATACATTGTTTTGTTTTATTTTTTCCATTCAAGAACATAATTAAAGATAAAAAA
>PVIU01001876.1:0-195778 GCA_004026605.1 Ondatra zibethicus | reverse complement strand
GGAACATACTCCTCCTAAACCTTTTGCAATGCCCATATGTGGACACCTATATTTCAAAAAGAAAAGCCTTGGAATATATTTTTGCAAAGGTATAAACATTCACTTCTATATCAACATGATATAAATAAGTTTATTAACTCAATAGTCTACTGAACACCTTTAATCTGATTGAATAATAGATTTTTTTAGTAATAAAAGAATGTACATAACTCATCTAACCAATTCTTTAGTACTGGACACTTTTATCATAAACAAAAAAATTAAGAACACCTTTCCGGTTAATTGTTGGAAGAGCTGGGAATTTACTGACCATGTGATGGGTTCACGATAAATTTCAGTGTCAGGATGTAGCAAGCTTTTGATGTGTTTTCTCTTTTAGTGTTGTTTTTAAACTCCCTGCCTGAAGCACACAGATATTTCTCTTTATAATTAGGGCAGCACTTTAACGACTCCATTCATTATAAGTCTGATTATTAATCCAACTAAAAATTACATAATGTGACATAGGTTTTACATTTTCAACTAAATGGTAACCCAGTGGCCACTGATTTGAAATTTTACTTAAAATATACATTCTTTTTTTTTGTTACACTAATCTATTTTTCTCATATCCAAGCCAAATTATTTTTTTTGGGGGGGGGTTGTTTAAGGTCTCACTGTGTAGCCCTGGCTGTCCTGTAAATCACTGTGTAGCCCAGACTTGCCTCAAGTGCTGGATAAAGGCCAAGCACCTCCACACCAGCCCTGCAATCTTAGGCTGTTTTATTATATCTGATCGCTAAGAAATTCTTCATTACTGTACACTGTGCAACTAGATATTATTTATGGCCTTTTAATTCATTTTAGTATGTTAACTAAAAAAATTTATAACATTTCTTTGGGAGGGACATTCACACGCCATAGTGGACACATGGAGGTCACAGGACACCTCGGGGGAGCTGGTTCTCTCCTTACACCATGGGGTGCAAGTGTCTTTACCACAACCACGTCATCTGACCAGCACGAGCCAGGTAAAATTCTCGTAGATGCAGTTATACAGACCTTACAAGCCAACTAGACAATATACACAGCACATTCATTAAAATCCACGCTATACCGCAGTAAACTTTTGACTTAATTTCTGTACATTTCTTGGGCTTATTTTCCACTTTTACATCACTATAGAGTGTATAGTTCCTATACTTACATTTTTATAATTTATAAAGACACATTTTTAATTATGGGAAAATACACGTAACAAAATTTAACATCTTAACCATCAGTAACTATGCAGTTCAGGGACCCTAAGTATGTTACTGGGCTGCCATCATGACCATCCATCACAGAACTCTTGAATCATGCACATGAAACCCATTAAACAATTACCCACTACCATGCTCTCCCTAAACCACCATTCTTTCTGTGTCTATGATTTTGACCTCACTTGCTCTTCCTTCCTGATCGGGTTATCTCACTCTGTCTAACGTCCTCAAGGTTCATCCACAATGTAGCATAAATCAAAATTTCCTTCCTGTATGAGTCTGAGTGATATCCTACTGGATGTATTACCTACCACGTATTATCTATTCAATATCCATCAATACATGCTTGAGTTATTCCTTTTGGGCTGGGGGTGGGGAAACCAGGTAGTTTTATGTTAACTTGACGCAAGCAAGAGTCACCTAAGAGGGAACCTCAACTGAGAACATGTTTCCAGAAGATTAGGCTGTAGGCAAGCTTGTAGGCCATTTTCCTAGTTAATGATTGATGGGGGGATGCCTGATGTGGGATTCCCCTCTGTATGCTGTGATTACCATTAATGAATAAAGAAAACTGGCTTTGGCCTGATAGGGTAGAACAGAGCTGGGGGGGGGGGGAACTAAACTGAATGCTGGGAGGAAGAAGGCAGAGTCAGGGAGAAGCCATGTATCCCCGCCAAAGACAGATGCCAGAACTTTTCCGGGTAGGCCACACCCTCGTGGTGATACACACATTAACAGAAATGGGTTAAATTAAGATGTAAAAGTTAGCTAGAAATATGCTTAAGATATTAGCCAAACAGTATTGCAAATAACATAGTTTCTGTGTGATTATTTCAGGGCTGAGCAGCTGGGAACCAACAAGCTGTCCCATTACAACAGAAGTCCAGTCCACTGTGTGTGGGTACACTCCTGGGCTGGTGGTCTTGGGTGCTATCTGAAAGCAAGCTGAGAAAGTCAAGGGGAACAAGCCAGTAAGCAGCCCTCATCCATGGCCTCTGTATTAGTTCCTGCCCTGTTTGGGTCTCTGGGCTAGTTTCCCTCAGGGATGGAGTGTTCTGTAGAAGCACAAACTTAAGCCCTTTCCTTCCCAAGTTGCTTTCAGCTGTGGTGTTAATAACCCTAACTAAGACAGGGGTGTCTTATAATTAATGCTTCTGTTCTGTATGCATGGAGTTTTAGTGCTTAGCATGTCACATGTTTACACTGTACTAAGTTACTTTGGCTTCATCAGCTTGTAAGTAATCACAACGAAGAACAGTATCCACTAGCTTTCACTCTGACTCACATGGGACCCCAGTCTTTTTCTCTCGCCCAAGCATCTTCCAGGAAACATCTCCCTCAGAGGCTTCTCAGGTCCACCATCTCCTCACCCTCCTGCTGTTCAAGGAAGCCAAGCTCCTGTGTCGCCCTACTTGGTCCAGCCCCTGTATTACTACACACAGAGTCTTAGAGACTAATGCCACCTAGTGATTCCCCACACACACATTTATCTACTTCCCTTCCCACTCCACAGAAGGAATGAGCAAAAGCAACAAGCAAGAGTGACTTCTGCTTTACGAGAAAGGGTCATGACTGCTTGGATGGTTACATCTGAGGACCTTAGGACCGCTGTGACAGAATGGATGAGAAGGCAGATAGTGTTTGTTACTACAGACAGGTTTGATCACCTTCAACATTCTTTTCTTCTTACTGTGGAATATTAACTACATCTGTTAAAAAAAAATCTATGTCTACTCTTCAGATGAGACCCAATCAACAAAATAGGTTTACAACCAAAACTCCCAGTTTTCTGGCTTCTCAGAGACAGAATAAGAATTCTTTCCCCATGACTGTGAGATTTCATTATAGCCCAGTCTACTATGCCCTTAAGAGAGGGGGCACCTTCCTAGGAAAAGTGCCATTCACTTCAAGATTCCTAAACCTGCTACTGACATCTACTGTGTGCTAGGCATGAGCAGAGGGTTTTATCTCATTCCCTACAACAGCCTACCAGGGCTTCCTGTGGGGAGACTGGGCCTTTCAGATGCTATGCACTTTGCCCAATAAGAATTGGAACCAGAGCTGAGTTCACATGATGGTGTGTGCCTATAATCTCACCCCTTGGGAGACAAGAGGAAATGAATCTGAGACCATCGTGGGCTCAATAGTGAGCTCAGGTGTGTGCACAAATGCCAACGGAACCAGAACCCACCTAGCATCACTTCAGGGTTTTGTATGTATTTTTTTGAATTACAAACTAGATTTGTTTGTAGAAACTTTCTCTTTCATTCTAAGTAAACTGTTCTTCGGATTTTTCCAAAAGGAAGTATACCAAACTTCACATACATAATCTGGGGATTTCTCTCAGCCAAACCTATATTAATGCATCTCTGAGCCATATCTAAAATAATTGAAGCTGTACAGTTTCTTTTAACAGTCTTTCATCTTTCTTCTTTCTGTTTTAATTTGTGTAACCGATGTTTAATTCTTGCGCCTAATTCCACGTCTAACCCTTCTCTCCCACTGCTTCTCAGACTCACAGTCTCTCAGGTCCAGCATGACTTCCAGAGCTTACTCCTGGGACCTCCCATTTGCGGGACATCCCCTAGTCTCCCCATGACCTCTCACCTGGCCACCCTAGACAACCCACATGCAACCCTGTCTACTAAAGTTCTCCATTCACTCTGTCCCCACAGCTGATCAGGGTCCCATGCCAGGCTGACAGTGCCTACATTCCCGGGCACTGCCCTCAGTCTGGTATTCACACTGCATTTCCCAGCCCCTTGACTTCCACTCTCCAAGCCAAGGATTTTCCCCCAGATCAACTATCTCCTGGCCTTCCCACTCTTCAGATCCCCACTATCGTCTCATCTACCTTGATTCTCAATTGATAATTAGCTTCCTATTTTGCTGAGAAAATCAAAACCATCAAAGGACTTCTAAAAGTATCCCTTCCCCCATCATCCTCATGCTGAGACTCAGCTGATGGGTCCTAGGAAGGACTACCTCAACCTGTTTGCAAGACTCCCTGCCTTCTCTGTGTTGCAGCTCCTCTTCCCTTTCAACTGGATAGTCCTCCTTGGTTCATGTAGCTTCATTTCTTCAAAAAAAAATGACAAGGCGGTGGTGGCGCACGCCTTTAATCTTAGCACTCAGGAGGCAGAGGCAGGCAGATCTCTGTGAGTTTGAGGCCAGCCTGGTCTACACTGCAAGTTCCAGGACAGCCAAGGCTATACAGAGAAACTTTGTCTCAAAAAACAACAGAAAAATCCTGTTTTCAGTTTGAAGAGATGGCTCGGTGGTCAGGGCACTACTGCTCTTGCAGAGAAACCAAATTCGGGTCACAGCACTCAAGTCAGGTGGCCCACAACCACCTGTAACTCCAGTTCCAGGGGATATGATACCTCCACAAGCACCTGCGTGCGCACGCATGCGTGCACACACACACACACACACACACACACACACACACACACACGATAAAAATAAACTTTAAGAGAAATCTTTTTTAAAAAGACTGGTTTCACTTGACCTCTCAATCCCTCTCCAACCATTGCTTCATGTCTCTACTGTGTTCTAGAGTTTAAATACCGGCTTTAGTCTCAAGATCAAACCAACTGGACTCCTTCTACAGAAACATAACAACTTGCATCTAAGGCTCAATTATATGTTCCCAGGTGCTAAGTTGTCAAGGACAGTGTTGCAGAAGCCTGTCTGCTCAGCCCCACCCAATGACCTCCAACTTTTCCCCTGTTACTCAGCAACCCCCCCACCCAGCCTTACAACCTGCTGGGGAGGGCCAGAGGGCCAGTTGTGACCTCAAAGCTTTTCTTTGCATCCTCTGTTCTTTCTGCTTGCTCTCTAAGTTCATAGAACTAAAAAAATAAAAAATAAAAAGGAAGGAAGGAGGGAGGGAGGAAGGAAGAATGGATGAGAAGAAAGAAAAGAGAAAAATTCACACACATTATAGTAACACAAAAATGATTCAGGGGCTCATGGGATCAATACTATTCTCACAATAATGCCAAAGTGTATTCATTGTAAAACTGTATAAACATGCTTCCAAACACTGCTGTAGAAGGCCCTCATCATTTTTTTTTTAATGAAAGCCACCAAGAACTGTCAGGTTTTCCTTTGCATACTAACATACCATCCAGCCAATACCACTTCAACTGCATAGGAGTAAGCGAATAAACACGAGAGAGTTCTGTATCAGAACCCAGTTTAAAGAAAGGATTATTCAAAGCTCCTGATACTTAAACTTCAGAAACAGTTTGAAGGTGGGCGTGCACATCTGTAATCTTAGTACTCGTGAGTCTGGAGGCAGAAAGGACCAGGACTTCCAGGTCTTTGCGACCTTGTCTCAAAAAAGCCAAAGAACCACTGAGACCTTTGTGCATGAAGTTACCCAAGACCAAAATTTCTCACTTAGATCCCCACGACACAGCTGTCACTAAGCTGAAGTTTGGGTTTATATCTGGACCTTCCAGGGGAGGATGGTACCAGGATTTCTTCTGCATTTGTTATGATATAGGTAATGAGAACATCTGCTTCATCCCTCACCAGTGGTACGGGAATGCCTGTGAGAACACATGGCTTGTCCTGACCCCATCCCCAAAAGACATCTTCTGGAAGGCTTTTTTCCACTAAATTTTCTTGATAGCAAATTTACGAATCTCTTTAACTGAGTGCTCGGCCTGCTCCACACACATTCTCTCTCTCCTACCTTTCCCTCCCTAGTCTCATCATTTCACTGAGCTCTCTAGCGATGTATTTCTCATCCATCTTTTCTTTTCTGCCCTAGAATTTTCTCTTACAACTCACCGTTTCAGCCTCCCTATGAGTGCACACACAGACATAAAATTTAAAAGGCCATCCAAAAGCCGAACACAGGGATGCGTAGCGCCCATCTAAGACCTCCTGCGGGTATCTTATTGTTGCACTGTTCACTCCCTTCCGACTTTCTGTGTGCTTCCCACAGCGTCCTTCAGCCCCACCGACCTCATCACCCACACAGCTGCTACTCCTCTGGTGTCGAGGGCTCGTCTGAAGGACCACACACAGCACTAACATCACCTCCCGGGAGACACCTCCTCCTTCAGCTCTTCCCACTAGCCCAATTACTTCATTTTCTGTAGCGCTTCTCGTCTTC
Organism: Ondatra zibethicus; assembly: GCA_004026605.1. Taxonomy (NCBI): domain Eukaryota; kingdom Metazoa; phylum Chordata; class Mammalia; order Rodentia; family Cricetidae; genus Ondatra; species Ondatra zibethicus. The sequence continues at coordinate 189,406 of PVIU01001876.1, read as the reverse complement.
ACATATGACATGCACTTCACATGTTTATAAGCTCATAAATTCTCCCTGCATTGATAGTATCTATCTTGCTTCCGGTTCTATCCCTGGCGCCTACCTCGGTACCTGAACTGCTATATTTTTAGAGTTCATGAACGGAGGCGTGACAAAAGGTTAAAAACAGAAGGCATACACAGGTGATGCATGGCACAGAAAATGTTCTCAAATCCACGTGGTAGCGTGTGCCTGTAATCCCGCACTTTAGAAGAGAAGGTAAAACAGCCACCATTTCCAAGCCACCCTGGGTTAGCACACATGTGCGTGCGCGCGCACACACACACACACACACACACACACACTGCACAGCCTGCATGTTTGAATTTTTTGTTATTGTTGTTTTAGGGATGGAGAGGTGTCGTTTGGGCTATTCTGTTATTTTTATGAGGAGATGGGAGTCTTGTTATGTTCTTCATACTGACCTAAAACCCCTGGCCTCACGCCATCCTCCTGCCTCACTTTTCTGAGTAGCTGAAAACACACATAGAAAGATAAAAGTACCTTTCTATCTAGTATTTTGTCTTCAAAGGAGGTGACCTTTTTGTTTTATTTTGCTTTTGAGACAGGGTCTCGCTGTGTAGCCCTGACTGTAGACCAGGCACACCTTGAGCTCATAGAGATCTGCCTGCCTCTGGGCTTAAGGGCATGCACCACCACAACCGGTCAAATGGCCTTATTTAACAGCTGGGTAAAATTACTAAATTTTCAAACGAAAAAATCTGAGTCTGATACTAAAATTAAACTGCTGGATTAATGGAAGAGCAAGACCTCAAAGTAGATCTTCAGTCTTCTCTTCCTTACCCTTGAGCTCTGACGACTGTGGGGCAGGGAGCTCCCAGGGCTGGTGCTCCTGGCTAGGCAGCATTAAGGGACAGCATGCAGGCATGCAGGCCTGTAGTAGCTCCTGGTTCCCCCGCCCCACCTCTCCTTTTCTCCTTCCTCCTTTCTTTCTCTTTCATCCCACCCCTGGCATTATTAATATGTTAAATCTGTGATCCTATCTCTCACCATGGTTTAGAGTTTATAATACCTTTTTACAAACGAATCTTGATTCTTATTGATAACCATGAGTAAACATCTAAAATGGAAATGCCCATGAATTCTAATTAAAATTAATAAAAATCACTGAATCATTTAGGCTGGTTTTTTTTTAAATCCTCGATGTATTAATTTAGAGGAAAATGTTTCTAGGTACCTAACTTTTTACACAGGTTTTCAAAGAAAGCTCAGTTTCACTCCTGTAAGGTAGGACGGTATTTTTAAAAGGTCACGGTACAGCTTAAAAGAATCATATGAAGTAATTTTCCACTTGGCCTATTAAGATATATTTTTGGAAAAATATGAGCAAAATTTATTTTTAACTAGGTAAGGAATGAAAAATGACAGGTTTTGGAGGCCAGTTTTTACTGCCTGACAATTTTATCTAGAAAAGAAAATGTACAGGAGTCTGTTCCTGAGCAGACATGCCATTTTGACTTGGATCAGTAGTAAGAGCTCCCATACCACTTTAAAACTGCAATATTCTAATATCGACACGCATGTAAGAATAAGCCACATCTCCACCACACATGACACACAGCAGTGAAACAGGCACCCATGAACCCAATTCTAGAATGAGAATATTTTCTGTTCTTTCTCAAAAGACAAGATATCATTCTGTAGCCCAAGCTAGTTGGGAACTCACAGCAATTCTCCGGTCTCTGCCCACCAAGTGCTGAAATTACAGTCATGAGCCACAATGCTCAGTTTTAAACAATCAGTGATACCAAATTCAATGGTGGTGGTCTGGAAGTCCATGAGGTTAGATATTCCACCTCCACACAGGATAAAGTTAATCAGATTTTCTTGATACAAAATAAGAGCTACAGTCTTCCAAACAGCATCATAATAATCAAAGGCAGGAAAGGGATTGTTAGGAGGGAAGAGGAAGGGGAGAGAGAGAGAGAGAGAGAGAGAGAGAGAGAGAGAGAGAGAGAGAGAGAGAAGCAAATACAGGCTGCAGAGATGTTCCACAGTTAAGAGGGCATAGTGCCCTTGCAGAGGGACTGAGTTCAGCTACTATAACCAACATCAGGTGGCTCACAGCTGCCTGTAATTTCAACTCCAGGGGATCTGATGGCCTCCTTAGGCATCTGTTCTAAAGTGCACATATCCAAACACAGACACATATTTATAGACATAATTAAAAATAAAAATATTTTTTAAGGAATCAATAGCTGGGGAAGGCCACTTGCTCCTATAATCTAAGTCCCCAGAAGGTGAGACAGGAGGGTTGCTGAAAGTTAGAGCCCCAGGTTGCCTGGGCTACAGAGTGAGACTCTGTCTTAAAAAGAAAAAGAAAACTAAAAACAAATAAACAAAAAAAACCTGTGAAAAACAGCATTGAAAAAGAGTACATTTAATTCTAAATTAAAGCTGCAACCAATAATAATCACTGGCCATCTTAAGTCACATGACTGAACATAAACATGAGTCAAATGGCTAAAGAGTCAGAGGGAAAACACATTTGTCAAGTGCAACTGTAATATACTAACATGTTCTGGTCTTTTTCAAAGTCTAATCTTAGATGTAAAACATACTCTCTTTAGTTAAAACCTTCCCTCATAAACACAGTTCCTAAGTAAGTGAAGTCCAACTAATCCAGTATCAGAGCTACATCAATGGGAGCCCAGAGCTTTCTGAGTCCTCTCTCCCACCCACCCTTACTGCAAACATGAAACCTTCGACTAAGCAAAAGACTTCTAAATTTAGATACGTTGAAGCAACACATCTTAAACTACATAAGGTTCAGTAAATTATTTATGTCTTTTATCTTTAATAATGGGCTATCATGTTCGACTTGTAATCAAAATGGAAAGAACGCTGTTATACTATATATTACTGTACCAGGAGTCAGAGTTTCCAGGCTAAATTTAGTTCACATTAAAATGGAAGCAAAGACGCAAACCAAGCTAAAAATAAAATGTTCTACAAAGATGAGTTTTTTTTTTCAAATGGATTGAAATTTAGCTTTATTTGGTGCGTTAGATGCTGATATTTAGCAATGCTTTAATTTTGCATTGCTCTGGAAGCCAGACAACAGCATCTCAATCTTCTATGGTAGAGGCCAGCCTCAGACGACAACAGCCACAGACCATCCATCCCGTCAGCCACATCCTGCCAAGCACTTGATTTTTATATAGCCAACAAGTGAGAGAGGGTTTTACATATTGAAAAACCCTCCATACAGGTTGGGTTTTCTTAAAAGACTATTTTTAAATCCGAAATTGTTAAATTTTCAAATTCCAGATCCTTAAATGAAGTTGTTTTTGGAGCATAGACTCACTAACTCGAGTATCCTCAACATGGTTTCATACTTCGGAGGCAGAATCTACTACTGGGTGCGGTGAACGGGCTGGTTTGTTTCTGTTGTCCTTTTTCTTTATTAGGGTATTGTTGGTAACAATCATAACCTGACACTGACAGTGGAAAGTCAGTTTAAGGGTGCGGCCCCTGGTGGGTCTCGCTTACTCCTACGGAAGGCCCATCATATTTGAGTAAATGGACAGCATGAACTAGACACGGTAGATCATGGAGGAGGAGGAGCCATGGATCTGGCAAGAAATAAAGGGAAGATGGGGTGAATATGATGAAAATGCCCTGTATGAAATTCTTAAAGAATTAATATAATAGTGTGCTAAAAATTATAAGATGACCATGGTGGCTTGTGACTCTAATCCCAGCTACGCTGGAGGCTGAAACCAGAGGCCTATAAGGTGAAGGTCAGCCTGGGCAATTTAGGGAAACCCTATCTCCAGCAAAACTTGAAAAAGAATCAAGGACAGGTAGCTATGAGCCCACTCAGTGAGCAACTACTTACCTAGTGTGCTGGTTAATTTTATGTCAACCTGACACACGCTAGAGTCATCTGAGAGGAGGGAACTCCAAATGAGAAAACGCCTCCATAACACTGGGTCACAGGCAAGCCAGCAGGGCGTTATCTTAATTAGTGATTGATGTGGAAGGGCCCAGCCCACTGTACGTGAAGTCATTCCTGGGCTGCTGGTCCTGGGTTCTATGGAAAAGTAGGCTGAGCAAGCCATGGGGAGCAAGAGCCAGTGGGCAGCACCCTTCCATGGCCTCTGTATCAGCTCCTGCCCTGCCTCCAGGTTCCTGCCCTGACTTCCTTCAGTGATGGACTTGGATGCGGAACGGTAAGACAGATAACCCTTTCCTCCCCAACTTGCTTTGATCGCCATGTTCCATCACAGCCACAGTAACACTAACTAGGACAGCGCTCAAGGCCCTGGGTTCAATCACAACACCATGAAAAATAGCATAAAAAGCATATATTTATGTTAAGTGATATGATGCTTCATATGCACAACAGTGTGCAATGACTGAATTCGGCTTCTTACCATAAACTCTGTGTTTTTGTAGTGAAAACATTTAAGCTTTCTCTAACTTATAGCAAATTTCAATTTATAACTGTTATTAACTATAATTAGCATGATAGTTACAATAGAACTTATTCTATAATCCAGACTTTATCCAATCGGTCTGACTGAAATTTTGTACCCTCTGACCAACATTAGTCCAGCCCTCCCCAACCTCCCTCCCTGGTCCATCATTCTCAGAGCTGAGTAATTCTGAAGTAATTCTAATAGCCCAAACCTTAAAATTTTTAGTGCTTAGATCTTTAGAAAAGTAGGCAGAGTTCTACTCCAGAGGGTCAAAATGCAGATGTTCCTTTTTGCCTCCACCCAACCTGTCTGTGGGACATTTTTACTTCAAGACAGGGTTTCTCTGTGTATCTCTGGCTGTCCTGGAGCTCACTCTGTAGACCAGGCTGGCCTCAAATTCACAGAGATCCACCTGCCTCTGCCTTCCGAGTGCTGGGATTAAAGGCATCTATCACATCAGACAATAATGTTTTAATTGCAGAAACCGTATCTCATAAAGCAAAGAAAAACAAAAATCCACACTGCCTCATCATGGAGCTACAGAGTTTATTTGTGATGAGTTTTCCTGATAAATTAAAACCACGATAGTCATCAGCTGACTATATTCTGTGCTTAAGTACAGTTTCGCCAAATTTAGAGACTAATGTATAGGAATTAATATATAAATAAATAGAAATGCCAAACAAAATGAGAACCCAATCAGGAGATATTTCTGACAAAGCTTTCTGACCTTGGCCGTGACAGTTCAACAGCTAAAACTCACTGAGACTCTTCTCATCCGTTTGCACCACTGTGTGGCAACCTCCAGCCATTGATGCAAAAGCAAAGATTACTGAACTCGAACACCAACAAAAGGCACACGCGGTCTTCTTCCTGTTCAAAACCTAATTGTTTCAGACCGCCTCACTGTCAGCACCTGTGAAACGCGCTACAGCACCACACCTCCATGGAGACTCCAGCCTACAGGAACAACATGGAAGGGGAAGGAGGCAGCAGAAGAAACCAGAGAAGAACCGCAACCTTACTGCTCCCATTTGGCCTTTTTACACCAACATCACTTTCACTGCTGCAGAGTCCAGAGCCCTCGGGAAATTCAGCTGGATACAAAATTACCTGCTTAGCACATGGGAACCTAGATGTAACTATCTGAAGTTCTACTCCTGAGAAAAGATGCAAGAGGAAACAGTAGAGATGACAAGAGATGTACTAAGAAACCATGGAGGAAAATGGAAGGCAAAAAGAGAACAAAAACCATATATACAACAGGGGGGAGGTGAGGAGGGCGCAGAGACAGAGGAGACCACTGCTGAACCTACTTCCTTTAAAGTTTATTCTTCCTCTTGGGCTGGGGCAAATGTGTGAGGCTCCGGGTTCCATCTTCAGAACCACCCTCTCATTCTCCTCTCTCTCTCTCTCTCTCCTCTCTCTCTCTCTCTCCTCTCTCTCTCTCTCTCTCTCTCTCTCTCTCTCTCTCTCTCTCTCTCTCTCTCTCTCCCTCAGACACACACGCACACACAACGTCCTAGTCTTTATTTAAAATGTCAGCATGGCCACTACAAAAACAAAAACGCTGAGAATAGCGTGCTGTCCTAAAACTACCCATTTTCTTCCACAAAAAACTAATTACATGATCACATACCATGTTAAGTCAACCAAATGAAACTCGCCACACTTTGCCAATTTTGAACTGCCGAGAGCAATTTCATGCAGCTCAACTGAATGACCTACCGTCACTAAAAAGAATGAAGTAAATATACAGAAGACTATTATAGAATAGTCCCATTCGAAGGTTTTAGAAATAGGTATCTATTTATATGCACAGTATGTATACTTATATACAATATACTTATATATATGAATATCTACGAATATAAAAAGATAGTGATATTTTCCATGTATTTACTTTTTGAGAGAGGGTCTCACTATGCCACCAAAGCCTTGATCTTGAGTCACTCTTCATGCCTCAGTTTCCCCAGTACTGGGGTGACAGGTGTATACCATGACATTTAAAGAAATGTATAAATGCATTACTGTATTTGTCTATATGTTATATATTTGTATGTCCTTACATGTATGTTGTACATATAGAAAACACAACTATTGTAAGTGCACAGAAACTTTCTGGAAGCACCCCAAGAAAATGCCTCTGAGAGGGAAATGAGAGGTCAATGATGAGATGGGCTGATTTTCATGGCAATGATCCCATCATTGCTGCATAGTTTCCCACCACTGTAGAGTCTCTTGTGCCAGTTAGTATGTCTGACTAGATGCACGTATGTTGTTGTTTTGAGACAGGGTCTTACGGTGTAGGCCAAGCTATCGTCAAATTTACCATCTTCCTGCCTCAGCCTCCTAAGTACTGTAATTAGCATACCCATTGCCAGTATGTATGACTTCTGAATTAAGAAAACTGTCTAAATAATTTTTCAAATGTCTCAATTAACTTAATGTCCATTTTAACAAGCAAATCATTTAAAATGTTAAAAAGTATTTAGAACAAGGACATTTCAAATAAGGTTAATTACTTAAACTTCAGCCTTTTTTGTTTGTTAGATTTTGAGACAGGGTCTGGCGTAGGCCAGGTTGGCCTAGAACTCCCTATGTAAATGAGGATAACCCTGAACTCCCGTTCTCCCTGCCTCCACCTCCTTAGTGCTAGAATTACAGATGTATGCCAACACACCTTGTCTCTATGCGATGCTTGGAACCGAACCCAGGGCTCTATGCATGCTTGCAGCGCTCTACCAAGATACGTCCCCAGCCCACAGTGCTCTTCTTCACTCTAAACTGCCTGCCAGACAGTTTCATGGTCCTGAGGATCCCAGTGAGAACAGAAGTTACTCTTAGCTGTGTTTCAATGGTAATATTCACATTACACGTACTCAATAAATATGCAGTCTTACATGGAACGGTATCTGTGTGATGTGTACACATGTGAGGAGGTCAAGGTCAGATGTCTTTTTTAATCACTTTGCTTTTTAATTTTTGAGACAGGGTTGCTCGCTGAACCTCGAACTTGATTGGCCTTGACTGGCAGACAGGGTTGCTCACTGAACCTCGAACTTGATTGGCTTTGACTGGCTGGGCCAGCCTCTCTAGCATGTGGCTTTTTTCATGGTGCAGTGATCTAAATGGGAATGTCCCCATAGTCTGCAGGATTTAAACACTCTGCGGTCCTCAGCTGTGGTGGCTTTGTTTGAGGAGGTTTAGGATGTCTGGCCTTTCTGGAGGAAGAATGTCACTGGGGATGGGGTTTGAGAGTTTAAAGCTCCATGCCCCTTCCAATTCACTCTCTCTGCTTTATGCTTTCAGTTCAGCATGTAACTGATTCCTGTCCCGGCTGCCATGCCTGTCCCTTGCTGCCATACCTCCCCACCATGATGAGGTCTTACACCTCCACAACTAAAAGCCCAAACAAATCTCTATAAGCTGTCTTGGTCACCATATTTCATCACAGCAACAGAAAAATAACAAAGACACATGGGTACCAGGGATACAGCAAGCACTTCACACACTGAGCCATCTTCCCAGCCCTGAGATATCTTCAGTTTCTATGGACAACATACTCAGCTATAGGCCCTGCCTACTTACACATACATACTCAATCAGAAGCATATTTACACATCTGTATGTAAACATGCATGTGTGTATAAGGGTGAGAATGCAGAACTAAAGGCACTATTGGTACTCCTAACCCACTGTACTTAGTGGGTTTTGATGCATCTTCAAGAGGCATGAGCAAGAACTGTTAGTGCTGTCTCAAAAACTACTGAGCATTGAGCTAGATCTGGGGCCTGAATCTCTCCTCCAGCCTCTCCCATCTTACACCCCTGTGGCGAAGATGAGGAAATATCTACATTTTTCTAAGGGTGCTTCTCTTCTTATCCGGATAATACCCACTGTTACCTTAAGTCATTATGCTTGCATTAAGTCCCCCAATGACCTCATCTTCTTCCCTCAGAAGCAGTGTATGTTCTAAGAACCACAGACATGGTCCAATCTGGATTGAGGAGATGGGGGAGAGGCTGTGGCCTACTAGTCTTGTCAACTTAATGTTCTAGCCTCAGATGTTTGTATTTGGAAACATTTTATATGAATATTAACATAGGAGTAAATATTAACTCTATTATGAATGAATTCATCAGAGGCAGTATTCCAAAGCTTGATAATTAGCCATAATTGTGGCAGATATTTATCAGAAAGTTAAACAGAAAACAAAAAAGTATGCTTTTTACATCTATTTTAGTCTTCATAAAAATGTCTTATCCCAAAATTAAAAAAATGCAATCTTAGCTATGACTTCAAGTTCATTAAACCCACAAATTTTAGTAGTACTTCCCAACAAGTTTGTTGTTCAACTTTACTTACTCAGTTCAGTTTATAACCATCCCTAAGTTTTCTTTTCAATGGCATAAACCTTGTCAATCTTGATATGAATATGCATGAAATTATGGCCATTTCATATAAGTGTATGATGTGACATTTTTAAACCTGCCACTTTTTCTCATTATGGATTTTTTAGATTAAGATTTCAAATGTTAAAATCATTGTTTGTAAAGTCTCTATATTGGTTGGCTTTGATCTTTGAAAAATACTCTAAATCCCAAAACATTACAAGTGCTATAAAACTCCAAAATCATCTCTATTAAAAGCAGTTCCAAGACGTGTGAGTAACCACAGAGCAGAAGCAACCCTTGACTCTTTAGTAACTGCATCTTCAGAGCCACTGTCATGTATGCATCTCCTCGATGTCAGAAGTCAACAGACGCCAAAACACTAAGCCAGGGGCATACAGTAAAACCGTTTCCACGTATAAGCCTTAGGAAGCTAATTTTCATGAAAATGACTGTTGAATAAATTAACTTTTGCAAATATGTTACTGAAAGGAGAACATCCAATGATTTAATAGGTTCCCTACTCAAATTCCTCCTCTAAGTCCCTCACTGACAACAGCCCAGGTGTTAAGACTTTGCAACTAAGTTAAACTTCAGAATATATAAATCTGTTAATACCCAGCAGCTCCTGCCTTGTGTATGTTCATCATCAAATGAAAACTCAACTTTGAAATGGTCAAACAACTCCACAAAAGCACCACACACACTGTCCTGCACATAACCTGAAGAGATAACTAGTGCATAACCTGGATATGCAATCTGAGTTCTGTACTTTGTGGGAACCTGGGACATAGAAGCCTAGCCAGCCTGTGGGCTTGACACACCAGAGAAACTAACTAGCATCATCTGCAATCCACCCTCTCAAGTTGTGCCCAGAGAGGAGCGAGCAAGCAGCCAGCTGTGGATAGGAACGCAAGGAAGCGAGCGCAATACAGGCTCCACAGGACTTCCAGCGCAAGCAGCGCAGAGTGAAAAATCCGAACTCCCTATTTCAGTTCCCTAAGTGAGAACTCGCAGCGGGGCTTCAACTTACTCCCGTGCTGCCGCCAAGCCACTTGCTCTGACTGCTAGGCGAGCATTCTGGAACACACCCTGGAAGTCTCCAAACCCCAGGCAGGAATCCCGGGCGCCGGTCCCGCCCCAAGCAAGGCTCCGCCTTGTCCAGGCCGCGCCCCCGCGCCCCTCCTCCGGATCCTGGATCCTGGGATCTCCCCGGTGCTCCTGCTCCCTCCACCCACAGCTCTCCTGCAGGCCCTCAGCCCAGCCTTACCTTGGTCCGGATCTGTCCAGAGGTGGATACTTTGCGGATCAGCTTCTGGGGTCCCTCCTGCTCTGCTTCACTGTCGGAAGAATCCTCACCCGGTCCCGCAGCGGTGGGGGAAACGGTGCCGGTCCCAGTAGCCGCTCCTCCCGCGACTCCCGGAGGGTGGTGCTGGCTGCCCGCTCCGGCCATCCTCTCCGGTTCCTGCGGGGGACACAACAGTGCCCCGAGGGGCTGTGGTCAACTGCTGGGCTCTGCCCGAGAATCCAAGCCCCGCGCCTAGTTGGCGCCATCTTCCTGGCCGCAGGGCTCCGGGGACCGGGGACCACACACCGCCCCTGAGGAGACCGCGGGTTCCTCTGGGCGAGGCTCACGCCTGCGCACCCAGACTTGGGATGTTCTGGGGTTGCTGACCCATGATACTACCAGCACCGAAATGAGAGGATGGAGGTCGCAATGAGGCTTGGACAACCTTCCTCTTACTCCTTCTAGGGTCTGAGGGCCTAGAGGGAATATGGGGCAGAATTGGGCAGGAGCGCACCAAGCAGGTCAGGCGCGGTGGCGATGCTCTTCCCCCTCGTTCTAGACTGCAGGAGTGTGGGGAAGGCTCCGAAGGTAAAAGGGAACATGGAGTCTCCTCCTACGCCTATAGGTGCACCCCTGGATCCCGAATCTCCACACACTCAGGCCTTGTGGCATCGTTCCAGCTAAGTAAAAGTTCCCTCTGCCTGGGATATGGACTGTATCTCCGAATCCTGGGCACCACTACAAGGATCTTACCTCTCCTGCTTCTATCAGGGAGTTTGGGTCCTTTCGGCCTCCTCTACCCTGTTTAGCTTTGGACCCACCCCCATCCGGCGCACACGGAAGAGAAGAGCATTTTCCGGGAGGTTCAGCTCCGCTCTGGGAACTTTTCGTTCAGAAAGAGCGATTCCCTTTGGCTAACAGGAAGCTGGGAAGGGCGTGGAGAGAGCGCAGAAACAAGAGAGGACACGCAGCCCAACACGACACTATACTGAAATAAATGTCTAAACTAAAGCGCTTATCCAGAATGCCTAGAAGAATACATTCAACCATGTGAACAATGTACTAAGAAAAAAGTACATATATACGTGTGTGTGTGTGTCTGTGTGTGTGTGTGTGGAGAGAGAGAGAGAGAGAGAGAGAGAGAGAGAGAGAGAGAGAGAGAGAGAGAGAGAGAGAGTGTCACCCCTAGCCTGGACTTGAGTCCTAGGAGAAGGGATTCACAGGCTGTAGCTTCAGCCCTGGAGGCGTCCCTAGCTAGCTGCTTAAGGGTGGCAGCGGGGCGGGGCAGAGCAACCTCCCTGCACAGAATGCACACTCAACCTCCAAAGTTGGTGGGGGAAGGCTAAGGGAGAAGACACTAAAATGACAAGTTTCCTGCTGTCAATCAAAGAGAACTTCACGCTGTTGTTAGCTGTGTTTTTTCAATTTAAGTACGAAGTCCCTAGCCTACCCTGGGGGCTCTCCTGACAGAGCAAACTTTATAGCCCCTACCCTCCAGATTCCTTTCCTGTTTATCAGTTGACCGTGACCTTGAAAGTTCCTTGAAACTAAGACTCTGGGATGTAGTTTTCCTCTAGGTGCAACCTTAAGCCCAACAATTATTCCAGTCTGTGTCAGAGCTGCGAGCTCTAAGACATTTTAACTACACTAAAAACGGGAAATGTGAATCCTTCGGCAAAGAGTGTGCTGCCTCTAAGACATTTTAACTACACTAAAAAACGGGAAATGCGAATCCTTCAGCAAAGAGTGTGCTGCCATGTTACATGAATACAAAGACAACCTCTCACGCTTCAGTTATTTCCTTTAGGAAAGGAAAGAGTGGGGAAGGAATGGACTTTAAGAGTTCTTATGGCCTGATAATATGAAATTCTGTATCTACAAGAACAAACTGCTGGGAAATCTTTGAGAGGCAATAACAGTAAACAATGGCCTAGGTTGGGAATATAAATCAGTGCTAGAATTCTTGCCTAGTGTACAGAGGCCCATCAGAGCCAAAAACAAAATAATGCCCTTTTAATAACCTTTATCCTGGTCGGGCTATTTGATCACAGACAAGTCTAATGATTTGGCAATACAAAGACCCCTTGTAAAGGGGTCTTTACATAATTGAGACTTTCCTTTTAACGTAAAAGGCATTGAGGTCACAAGCTGGGACCAAAGTAAAAAAAGTGTGATTGCAATTCTAACGTTCTCTTCTCCGCACTATATATAGCTAAAGGTCCGTTTGGCCGTTATCACATACTTCAATCTGCACATTAAGCTTTCAAGTTTTATATAGCAACGTTTTCCAGAATCTAGACAAGGGTGACTGAACTGAACAGTGGTCCAACACCCATGCCTATTCTGTGATCCTTGGAAGAAGGTGGATTACAGTTCTCACTCTGAAAGGATGCTGGTTACTTCAAGAGAGTTTAAAACAGCTTCACATCCAGGAGCTAGGCAATTAATTCCTCAAAGTGCGAGTATTGGTTACTTATAAAAACTTAGCCCTCTAGCCAGCTCTGCTCTACATAGAGTTCAGCAAGTTTCTAACGCTTGTAACTATGAAAGCAAAGACAGTCTACACGTACTTCAGCTAAGCAAATGACTGCAGCCCTCTACAGCATCTGCAGCTGTAAAGGAAACCCCGGATGAAAACACTGTGTAGGCAAAGGAAGGAATGCTGCCTCATTTCCCACAAGAGGCAGCCCAGGAAAACCCCGGCTAAAGAACCATCTCTTCCAGACACTTCCAAGGAATCCCCAATTTAAATAATATCTGACCTACTAGCCGCCTACTGGGTTCTGGGGGTAAATGTCCAGAGTGGGTATCTAGTCTAACAGAAATGCACTTCACCTTTTGTTTGTTTGGTTGGTTGTGTTTTGAGACAGCCTCAGAGCACACCTGAGGCTGGCCGGGAGCTCATTACATAGCCGGATCTGACTTGAAATTCATGGCAGTTCTCCGGCATCAACCTCTGTATCTCAAAATGGCTACTGATATTTCAAATGTGTGGCATATTGTTTTATTTGATTTATAAAACGTTCCCAAACTTTTTCTTTAGTGTTTCAGATAATTTCTTATGTAATTATTACTGGTACTTTGAGATCTTTGCCAGGTAGTGGTGGTGCGCACACCTTTAATCCCAGCACTTGAGGCAGAGGCAGGTGGATCTCTGGTCTTCATAGTGAGTCTCAGGGCAGCCAGGGCTATACAGTGAAACCCTGTGACGGGGGGGGGGGGAGTCCATGTGGAACATATCACCAAAACTGTTTAAAACTTGCATAGAAGAGGTTGAGGAAGGTGAGCTGCCAAGAGCTTGAAGCCAGCCTGGGTTACATAGTGGGTAACAGGTCACCCCACCTCCTGCCCTGCCAGCAACACAGCAAGATCTTGTCTCCAAACAACATCAACAAAAATTCTACAGCTGTTACAGACAGGATTAAATGGAAATGAGTGAAGCTGACCACTAATTGGCTTTCTACTTAATAACATATCATACATACTCGATTAGAAAAAAACAAAAAGTACTGAAGAGATAAAAGTCAAAGCCAGACATGCTTATTGAAACATTATGATGCCAGGCAGTGGTGGTGCATGCCTTTAATCCCAGCACTGAGGAGGCAGAGGGAGGTGGATCTCTGTAAGTTTAAGGCCATCCTGGTCTACAGAGGGAGTTCAAGGACAGGCTCCAAAGCTACAGAGAAACCCTGTCTCGAACCCCCCCCCCAAAAAAACTTTATGAACACCGTATGACACTATTATCTACAGAGGTATTTTAAATTAATCTACTAATAACAATCTGGACTGACAGTAACTTAAAGTGTTTAATCCCATGTTCTATGGTTTTACATTCAAATTTTCATATAACCTGATGAGGGTAACATGCCATACATTGAAAAACACAAGTAGGTACTTTAGAAACCACGCTCTAGGATTCATGTTCCTATTCAGTACAGAACCAAAAGACTCTGAAGACTGAACAAGCACAGGCCAGGGAGGCCGCTGTGACTGCAGTGTGGAACTATTTCCACAACACACGATTTGTTATGTATTCAGAACTTAACATTTAAAAGGTTTACCCTGTTGAAATTGCCTTAGTTGTTATCCAGATAACAAAACGTTCCAAGAGCAACGGTGCTATAAATTATAGGAGCATACTGTGATCCTTGTACACAGGGCAAAACTTCTCATACTCACATAAAGTACAACCGTGTAACCAACCTCTTGTTTGTATCTTGGCCACCTTTGCTTTGAAACCCTTCCCTTTCTTCGTGTCCATTAATTCTGGATTATTAACTGGTATAACGTTAACTCGTAATACTAACTGGTACAAAACCATTCAGAAATAAAAAACCCACTTTAGGGACTGAAGCACATTCAAGCTTCTCTCCACTAAAAAGGGCATTTTTAAACTGAGCCAGAGTTTTAACTACCTATCAGTTGCCCATTCCCACCTGAGATCAGGAACTGCACCGCTAAATGTCTTCCTACCCACTCATTCCCAACAGCAAAATACTCTGACTCTGTTAGTGAGACAAACCCAGGGCATTGCACAGGCACAAGTTCTAACACTAACCTACAGTCCTGCCCCCAATTACTTTCTCTAATTGTTTTTTTTTTTATAAAGAATCTCAGTATTTAGTCTCTGCTGGTCCCAAACTCTGAGACTTCCTTAGCTGATTTGCTGGGATACAGGTGTGTAGAACCACACCCAATTCCCCAAACACTTATTGATTTGAAATTTTAGTGATGCCTATATTTTCACTAACACTTGGCTATATTCCAAAGCTAGCATCAATAAAAAAAGAGAGAGAGAAACTTAAATGTTAATCTGTACCTTCTTTAAGTTCAATACTTAGCCAGAATAATGCTAATATATCCAAATGTTCTGATAGCTAAATAACTTAATTTCACAGAGAGAATGCCATGAAGTCCCAGGAACTCCCTTAGCTCCAGGTGTTGGTATTCTTTAGCCAAAAAGTACTATTTCTTTTCAGGTAGCCACAGTAATCTCCAAGGAATCCTTTGCTTTCCTGTCTGAATAGTAGAAACCATATCATGATGGTTTAGGCTCCATCAGAAAAAAAAAATGAGGAAACAAATTCTTACATGCATGCTGTTACATACCATAATAATACAGCAATCTCACTTATTCAACACTTAGGTCTTTTTATGAATGCAAATTTGCAAGCTTGTATGGTAAAGTATTACACTGCCTATATTTCAATCTTTAAAAGGTTTTCTTTTATAAGAACTCAGAATTGGAATCCAAGTGAAAACAGGTTTGTTTTCTTTGCTGTTGTCTCATTTTGTTTTAAGAGAGAAAGGGTTTATTTTGGCTCAGAGGATAAACGTATCTTGGTGGGGACCGACCAGCAGCTGGGGCTCCACCTGTGGTAGCCAGAGCATGCACCAGCTGCTCGTTCTGCGGCATCTACAGGAAGCAATGAGGGAAGTAGGTAGCCTCAACGCAAGAGACTCTGAGCACACACAGACCGGACTTCAGGAAACCTGTGATTCCACTGTGTGTGTGTGTGTGTGTGTGTGTGTGTGTAAGACAGTGGTTCCTTAGGGCTATAGAGGTTAAGAGTTAGTTGTCTAAATATACTGTGTGCTTCTTGACTGTATGCCATATAGGTTCATTCTGAAGGAAACCAGAAGTCCTTTCATTCAGATTCTTGAGATCACTGAACCAAACAAAGCTAAAGAACTTGATTTTTGAGAACTCCATGATGCCTGGAATCCTAGTACTCTGCGGAGAGAAGAGCTTGGCAGGGAGTTCTGGGCCTGCCTGGGCTACCTAGGAAGTCACAAACCAGACTGGTAGAGTACACCATGAGACACTGTCCCAAACACAAAGAAACAAAACCGATTCTGATGGACCCGGTGTGCTTTCAAAACATTTAGATTAAGTTAACACCAACCCCTTTGCTCCACACATCAGAAATATTTAACATTTAAACATTTTCCCTCTAGTGCATTCAGCTTCCTCTTGTATATGCTCCTTTTTTAGTAACGCAGGTAACTCAACTTTCTTATGGAATTATATAAAGATGCCCTCTGAAAATGTTTAAACGTTGTAGCCATTACAGAAGGTTCAGAATAAAATCACTAAGGAGATCCCTCTTAGGACACACACTTGGAGAGGTTTCACTCTTTAGCTATAAGAATGTAAGCTTCTTGGGGACAAAAACTGCCAGAGTGTTAGCAGCTTGCCCAACCATCACAGAACATGATAGGTGTTGGATAAAAATATCTGCTGAATAAATAAAATGCCTTAGCCATTTAAAAACACCTACTTTTTTAAAGAGTTCTGCAGCCTAGCTAGTATCACCACTGCCATGTTTCTGTGAAGGTTTTAGTTTTAAAAGTTCATGTGGGGGGACTAGTACTGAATATTATCTGTAAGAATAAGAAAGCACTTTGGTTCTTAACACTTTGGAGAAGAAAACAGAGGTCTCTAATTTTCTAACTGCTAAGTAGCACAGTACTCCTGACATTCATCACCTCCCCACCCCACCCCCCCAAAAAAACACTACACGTTAACTCCGGGTTTCCCACTGTGGCTGGTGGAGGCTGACAGGATTTCTTTCATACAGTAAAGTTCAAAACAGGTCACTGGACTTAATTCCCAATGATCTTAAATGTCAAAAATGGAACTGTATTTTTTTAACCAAGAATCGCGCTTACTCCCCGATGGTGAAGGCAATAGAACACGAGCAGATGGGCTACCTAACGTGCAAAATCACAAAAGCAAAAGCAGCTGCAGATGGCTCAAAGTCGAAGGACACTCCTGAAAGGTCAGGAAGGAAGAGGCAGCAAAACGTACCCTGGCAAACGGGCTGAAGTCTACGGGTCAGAAAAGGAGAAGCAAGCCTGGCACCTGACCTACAAGCTCTCAACAGGCAGAGGGCCCGCCTGAGCAGACTCAGGAAGTCCCTGGGAAAACATCATTCTAACAGCACCGCACCACAGATGAAGCCGGAAATTTTGGACCAGCCTTTTGAGACAGGTTCACAGCGTCAACCAAGGAGTAGCAAATATGCAGACAGAGCGTGCAGGGCCAAAATTCATTGTACACTCAAGATTACAGGGGTTTGCGTGGGACGGGTATTCCTGGGAGGAATCCCTGGGGGGATGGATACCAGAGGGTGCTCTTTGAGATGCAAAAAAATAAATAATAATAATAAAATAAGTTGAAGAGTTTAGGGAACAAATTCGAAGACCCCGACTCTCCTCATTTTCGCACACACAACAAACGCACCACTCTGGGCCCCTAAAATGACTCAACCTCCGCGTGGCGTGTGCTGTGAAATCCAGGCGAAAGCGAAGTTGACTCCTCGCTGGATCTCGGACCAAGTCCCCTGACCCCCAGAGCAGCCCGGGGCAGAGCGGCCACCGGAGTCGGAGGCGTGGCTCTGGCTTCTGGAGGCTACTCGCCTGCCCAGGCGGCGGTCCTCAGAAACCTGCGTGCCCAGGTGACTGCCAGGGCGCGGTCAAGAGGTGAGTCCCGTCTCCTCCCGGCGCCACCCGCTGACCGCGAGGGCCCCAACGCCTCCTCTCCCCGAGCCGCCGCGCCACACTCGGGAATGAAGTGCAAAGTTGGGAAGCGGATGAAGCGCGGAAACGGTCCGCGAAGGACCATCGCCAGAGGCCCCTCGGGGAAGAGCTCCAGCCGACCGGACAAAGGCGCTCCGGGCGGCGCGCGAGGAGGAGCCCGGGCGCCGGAGGAAGCGCTGCCCCGGCTGGGAAGCAGCTGGGGACCTCATCCCGGACCGCTTCCTGAACGGAACCCCGGCCGGGAGGGGGGGGAGCAAGGACAAGCGGGAGGGGTGGGCGCGGGCGCGGTACCCACCGGTTCCTCCCAGGCCGGGCTGCGGGCTGCGAGCGCGGGGCGCACGTGCTGCGGCTCCATCGTGCCGGCCCGCGCCCGGTGGCCGCCGGGGCGCACGGACACGGGCCCCCGTGGCCGCCGCTGCCGCCGCCTGTGCCTCGCTCGCCGCGATCGCTGTCGCTGCCGCCCCGGCTCTCGCACGGAGCCAGCCACCGGCCCTCCCGCGCTCTGTGGCTTCCGCCGCTCTCGCCCGCCCCCGCTCCGGTCCTTTCCTCCGCCGCCGCCTCCGCAACCGCCTGCGTCCCGCTCCCTGGCGCGGCCGCGAGCGCTCGGAACCCCGAGCCGCCGCCGCCGCCGCCGCCGCCTCCCACGGCCGCAGAATCCGCCCCTCGCTGCTGTCTCCGCCCCCGACTCCCTCCCCTTTCCTCCTGCCGCCTGCCCCTCCCCCAGCCGCCCCTCCCGGCGGGCGGCCCGGGACGCACGTGACCCCCTGCCAGTCCTTATAAGGCGCGGAACCGAAAGCGGCCACCGGGTGGTCACGGGCACCGGGAGGTGGCATCGCGGAGAGAGGCAGCCTCCCCGAGGGGCCGGCTCGCCAGGAGCCTCGGGGGGAAGCCGGGGCCGAGTGGCTCGTGCCCGTGGTGTGAGTCCTGGCATCCCTCTCCCTCGTCCTCCCTCGCTCTGGGTGCCTGCAGCCCCCACTGGCCGCCTCTGGAGCTGAGGCTGGAGCAATTGCCCAGGACAATACCCGGCTTCAACAGAGCGAGGCTGCGCTTCGCACCCCTGAGCAACTCCCCAAGCACCCCTGCCAGGGGTGGTTTACTCTGAGCTGCTGGGATGACTGGCTGGTTTGCCATCCGCGAGAGAGGTTAACCTTGGAAAGCCCTGCTTTTACTCATTTTTCTGTGGGTAAACGGTTTAGTGGAAAGAAAACCAGCTAAGGAGCCGGTCTGCCGTCCGCTGTGAGCGCTCCTCTCGAATTCGGGGCAGGGGCAGTTCGGAGAGAGACCTTAAATGTCAACTGTCTCCTCCTGCTGCTTTCAGAGAAAAAGAAAACGAAAATTGCAACTAGCGTTTCAAATCATCTTTACTGGCAATGAAGACGGTTTCCATCTAGTTCCAGCAGAGCGGTGACTGCATTTACATGGGTCATTTCCTCTCGTGGACTTTCAGGCTCCTGCCAGCACCCTCTCATGGCCCGTAGTTTGGTAGACAGATGCATCCAAACGTTTTGAAACCGAAAAATCAAAACACTTACCTGATCCAGCATGCTCCCACGTCATTCTAATTTCCGTGGCTAATATTCCATTGAGGCTCCGCTGATAAAGGTCACGTAAGGTCTGTGGAGAGAGCCTAAACCACTGGATGTTTTCCAGCCCTCGCCTTCTATGACCTGACGGATTAGATTTGTATCCCTGAATCTCTCCTTTAAATCAGCCTTTGATAGTGGGGTCTTCTTTGTTTCTGCTTTGTTCGGTGACCTCTTACCCTCTGAGGTGCCTAAGTAGCCTACCCTCCATTTATTTCTCATGAGGGTGGACTAAAGTGATTGAGTGGTCTATCAGGTCCCATCATCCCTTGCTTTTCGTTTACCAGCCAGGTAATGAGAACTCATAGACTTCCAGCTTTTCTGATCTTGCTGCCTTCACCTCAGAGCACTAGGGTTACAGCTGAACACTGGGACTCAAACCCAGGGCTTATTCATGCTAGGCAAGCATCCTTTCTACCAACTAAGCTACGTGCCCAGACCAGAAGCAAACCTTTTTTTCAAACATATTTTTTTAATTTTTTTATACTTTTAGTTTTCACTTACACATATGTGCCTGTGTGTGGGTTTGGGTACATGAGTGCAAATTCTTACAGAGGCCAGAGGCATCCCATCCCCCTGGAGGTGGAGGTACAAGCCACCCAAGTGTGGGAGCTAGGACTCAAACTCCCCGTCCTCTGCAAGAACAGTGTGTGGTGTGCTCTTAACCACTGAGCCATCTCTGCAGCCCAGAAAGCAGCCAGCTTCTTAACCAGAAACCTCTGCCTCTGTTTCCCCTGGCCTTAAATTCAACCTGTCTAAAACAAAGTGCTTCCCTGACAGCTGATTTTTCTCTCGAGTCTTATATAAATGTCAGCACAATTCACTTAGTCATGCAGGAGAGAAGGAAAAAGAAATCCTAGGTTCCTCCTTTCTCTCATTGTTTCCCCTCCCCCTTGGTTTCTCTCTCTCTCTCTCTCTCTCTCTCTCTCTCTCTCTTTGTGTGTGTGTGTGTGTGTGTGTGTGTGTGTGTGTGTGTGTGTGTGTGTATTCCTGGCCTAAGGGCCCTGGTTTCATTCAGACCCCTGAAACTTTTCATTTCTTTCCTTATTAATTTTGAATTTTTTATTGTATTTGTGTGTGAGCCCATGTGTAAGTGTGGAGGTCAGAGACTAACTTGCAGCCATTGGGTCTCTCCTTCCACCACAAGCAGAACCCAGAACTTCAGGCTTGGCAGCAGGTACCTTCACCCACTGAGCCACCCCTCCAGCTTCACTTACTAACCGTGTTGCCTCTGAACTGTTTCTATGCTGTCCCTCTTTCTGGGACCAAAGTTAGCCTCCCCAAGAATAAAGGTTTAGGTCCTAATATCTTAGCTAGTGCCTACTTCACCAATTCCCTCAAACGCTCTGCGTTCCTGACAGGCAGGTTCCCCTCAGGCCACTTGTTTTTATGCTGTGCCCTCTTCTGGAATGTTCTTCCTCTTACTCAGCCTATAAAACACCTGTTCCATCTTTCACTTTTCACCCTAAGGGTTACCTTCCTCATAAAGGTATTCCTGACCTTGCCTAGTGGTAAAAGCTGTCTGCTCCCTCTGCACCAACTGTGTGCCGTCTCTGACCACCCGTCCTATCATAACGCCTTAGCAGACTTTTAAGTTAGCTTTTACATATAATTTTCCTGGTGGCAAATATTATAATTGACTCCATCTTCCTGGCTCCCGTACAGTTCTCAACATGTGTTTCTCAAGTTTGTTGAGAGAATTGTGGTATCGTTTGAGGTATATTTTTGAGGCTCTAAAAAAAAAAAAATCAGTTTTTCCTGCCTTGTCTCATTCGGTTCTCACAGTTCTCCGTAAGATGTATTAGTGTCTTTCACAGGGAACTACTTCTGAGTCTGCTGACGAGACCAGGGGTAAAGGCTCACTGACCAGCCTGACTTTCAGACTCCTAGACACAGCAGGTAGAAGGAGTAACCTGACTCCCAAAAGTTGTTCACACACACACACACACACACACACACACACACACACACACACACGCACACACTTGTATACACACCATGTCCAGTACTCTTGTACACACTCACTCTCTCTCTCTCTCTCTCACACACACACTTACAAACACACACACACACACTGTAATATTTTAAAAAGAGAACACACTAAAGTTGGAAAAGAAGAAAACAGCTTGTACAAGGCCCTCCCGTGTAAATCCCAGAGCCAGGGTTATAATGCAAATTGCCTCTTTACCTTGGCTCCATGCGCAGCTGTTTCTGTGGTCTGACCGTTTAGGTCTCCCCTGACTCCTGTTGAAGTCCTCACGTCCATGAGCACTTAGAGAAGAGGTTTGGTCCTGATAGCAGATACTGTAAATGGGATTGGTGTCTTGTAGAGAGGTTCAGGAGGAAGGGGGCTGGAGAAATGCCTCAGTAAGAGCATTCGCTGATTTTCCAAAGGACCCAAATTCAGTTCCTAGCACCCATGTTGGGCAGTTCACAGCCACCTGTAACTCCAGCTCCAGGGCATCCGATGCCCTCTCTGGATCAGCCACCTGCAGGAACATGGCACACGTATAGGCGTGCAGACACATGCATACACAAAAAATAATTCAAAAAGTAAATCAAGAAAAAGATTGCTATATCCCTTGTCCTGTCGTATTAAATTCTGTCTTGTACAGTACAGTGGTTTCTTTTACCTTCTGATTACACTGTGTGACTACTTCTTTTTCAACCATCCCAAGTCATTGTGTTCTCAGGGTATCTCATAAATGGACAGTTTGATCTTACCCCTCACTACCAGACCAGTCCAAGGGCCTGACTCAGCCTTCTTTCTCGATCTATGTTTATTCACTGTGTATATTAACCAGAGTAAAGGGCCCTAGGAAAGCGGGACTGCTGCCGCCCCTCCCCCACGCCGTGTTTCCTTCTCACGGAACAGTACACTTTAGTAGATTGTTGGGTGTGTCCTCTGATCCACATTGCCATCCGCCTCCTAAGGCTTTGCCCTTCTGCAGAGGAGGGAAGTGATGCGGCTTCTGCTGTAGGAGGAAGAAGAGGCAGGGCGGGGTGTATGCTTCAGAGACCTCTACCGACATTGGCACGTAGGGCTAAGAATGTCCTTTTAAGTGTCTTTCACGAAAGGCCTGTGAGTCTTCTGTTTTAATTTTCTCCTGGGCCTGAATGGTAATTTCATTGCCTACGGAATTCTACACTGAAAGTAGTTAACACCAGCACTTGAAAGAACTGATCTTTCAGCACCTAGGGCTAGCAGTGAGAAGCCTGTTCTCAGTCTCATTACTGTACAGATATCTTTCCACCCATTCAATTTTCATATTTTCATTTTTCAGTTTGTGTTTAGATTCATTTGAATTTAAATGGATTTTGGATTTGTTTGGTTTTTTAAAAAAAAAACTTTATATTCATTTTAGCTTAAAACACAAATCCTTCTTTACATCTGAAAATATTTTTTTAAACTAGTCTTGTATAATTTTCTCAGGCATATTACCCAATTCTCTGATTTTATTTGCAACTATGTTTAGCGGGATGTTACCACTGCTGCTTCTTTGTCCAGATAAGGTTTGGCTATGTATCCCTGGTGACTGGCCTACCACTCTCTACATAGATCCATCTAGTTTCAAACTTGCAGCAATCCTCCTGTCTCTGCCTCTTGAGTGCTCTGTTTAACCTGCTTCTTAATGTGACCACTAAGTTTTCATTGGTTTATCTTCCTAGAATTTTCATGTCATTCTTTTTAAAAGTCGTTGGTTCTTTTTCATGCTTTGTTTTTTCTTTATCTTATTTATCTTATTAACCCTTTGTTTTGTTTTTGTTATTTTGGTCTCTTGTTGTTGTCTTGAGACAGGGTCTCTCTTTGTAGCCCTGGCTGTCCTGCCACTCACAGGGTTAGGTTAGGGTTAGGCCTCAGACTCACAGAGATCTGCCTGCCTTTGCCTCCCAAGTGCTGGAACTAAAGTCATGTGCCATCACACTGAGCATTAAACATTTTAAGCACATTTATTTAGAAATGTTTCTTTTATTTAGAGTTGCTAGAATAAATTTGTGCACATATGGGCCACATTTGGGTCAGCATGTTTCCCTGCATGCTTTGTAGTGTTTTGCTGGGTGATTGTCTTCTGGAGGACTTGGTGTTGATTTGTGTACTTGCCTTGGGGGTAGGGGCTTAAAGTCTGTATTCTGGAGGTGTTTCCCTGGGAGGGTCTGATCTTGATTTTGACAGTGGCCACCAGATTTCCTTGGCTCACTAGTGTTTGTAGTCCTTAATGCTGCCAGACTCAAGGAGCTGAGGGCTGGCACAGCTAGAGCTTCTTGGGTAGCTCTATCTCCAAGGCCTTTCAATTACTCAGCCCAGTATGCTGGCTTTACAAGAATTGAATGTTTTGTTTTTTTTTTTTTTTACACATAAGGTCAGGTGTCCCAAGGTATATGGGGAGAGGGAGAGAGAGAGCACTAAGTGCAAACTGTATCCTTTCTGTGACTTCTCCTCAGAAGTCCTAGAGCATCCCCGTCACCAAATGAGTTAGCTGGCCCTGTCACAAAACGCTTGCCAGACTTAAGGGACCAGAAGATAGACCCTTAAAAAACATTGTAAAACAAATATGTGGATGAGACGTGATATGTATAATATATATATATTTGTGCAGTAGTCTTTGGAACAATCAACCACAGTGCTCTCTATATTGATAAGTTTTGGTATTCACATTCTAGGCAATCCATTCCTAGCATAGATTATATGTTTGGCTGATTTCGTCCCTCTGATGTAGCACCTGGAGAACACAGTGAGTGCAGCCCTCCAGAATAAAGGCATGTGTGTCCCACATTAGAAGAACGAAGAACAGTGGTTTCTATTGCTCCAGCCAGACCTCAGTGGAGCACACTGGAGACAACCACTTTCCCACAGAAACAATCTGATAAAGCCTTTCACATGGAACAGCCCTGGGAGGGAGTTTGTCAACTGATCGCATCTTAGTAATAATACATCTGTAGCAAGAAATGGGGATTCTGGTCTTGGTCCCAATGTATAAAGCTCCTGAGGAGCACACAAAGGAGGATCAACTGTGCATCCTTTAGTGTGTGGACTAAGATTATCCCTATGGCCTTCCCGAGCATGGCCTTCCCAAGCACGGCCTTCACGGAACGGAATGGAGGGATGGCTTTTTCATTCTTCCTGTCTTCCCAGGGCCTGGGATTACAGGTAAATCATCACACCTGAACTGGTAACAGTTGCAAGTGGTTACTTACAGCTCACAAGTCAATGTGCAAATTCTACGAATGATCTTATTTTGCTCTGTTGTCCTCATCTCAAATAATATCAAGAGAAAAAAACCAAAAAATTATATATAAAAATGTAGCCTTGGATATTTCCCAGTAGAAATGCAGAAAAATGAACTTAAGTGAAAAGCACACTTGTTAAGCACAATGTAGGGTTGGTGAGCAGGTAAAGGCACTCATCATACGAGTCTGGTGACATCAGTTAGAACCCTAACTGCACACAAAGGTGGAAGGAGAAAACTAACTCTACAGAGTTGTCCCCTGACCTCCACATGTGCATGGTGGAAGGCATACACACACAGATACACACATGTACACGGACACACACACTAGTAATAATAATAATAATAATAAAATTTTATGCCTTTTTTCTCTGTACAATATTTGTTACTTAGAGTAGAAGAAAATGATTAATAATTGCTAATGATTAGGTTAACAAAGAGATCAGTATGGATAAAAATATGAGTAAAGGTATTTCAGGACTTCAGGATATGATTTTTAATGATGCAGAGGGAAGGGTGAACAAACGTGAGCTCTCTACAGAAAAAGGGTGAACAATTGAGCCTAAAATTAATATAAAATGTGAAAAATTTTATTTGTTTATGCGGCGTTTAGAGACGGGGCTTTCTGTTTAACAGCCTGGCATCCTGAAACTCACTCTGTAGACCAGGCTGGCCTCCCACACGCCTTTAATCCTGGCACTCAGGAGGCAGAGGCAGGAGGTGAGTTCAAGGCCAGCCTGGTCTACAGGGTGAGTTCCAGGACAGCCAGGGCTACACAGAGGAAACCCTGCATTGATTATGATTAATATAGACCTCTGTGTATTTCTTTGGGACTGAATGACTGCAGGACCGGGCAGGACAGAAACTTTGGTCAACAGCCAGGGGCTGGGACAGGAGAATAGTCATGGAGAGAGCCCAGAGGTGGCTGTAGATGGCTCAGTACCCAGCATGACATCACCAGGGAGAGAGGAGTACAGGAGACAAGAGAGGGTGGGGGGTACAGGGGCCATTGTAGGCCTTGGGGACCTGAGGGCCGGGGAAGGCACTTCAGCAAATGCCTTCAGGTTAAAGGACTGATGTCGGTCAGTGGTCCTCTCAGGGAGGCCTAGGATAATTTTCCTTTGTATGAACTATACGAGGAAGAAGTAAAATTAAGAAAAGTGAGACCTAGCACTATCTCATTTAGATACACTAATTCTTCATGGAAAGAACCTGAGATTTGCTATTTAAAAGAACTGTGCCCAAATTCCCGTTTTTACAGCCTTGGGAAAGTCATTTGTTCCATTTTTAAACAAACATAACATAGTCAGGCATAGTGGTCTATAATCGCAGCACGAGGTAGATGAAGCAGGAGGCTTGCAAGCTCCAAGCCACCCTGTAATACATAGTAATGGCGGTGGCAAAGGAAGACACAGCTCAACACCAGCAACTGTGCCACTCGGAGCTCCTTCCAGAGACTTCTGCTCAAGGAAAAACTGAGATGATTAACTTATACCACAGAAAAGAATTTTAGGATGAGTCTGTATGATACAAAATTGGAGTTTATTGAGAATAAGGTTTTAAGAGAGAGAGAGAGAGAGAGGAGCATAGTTATACACAACCAAGGTTCCAGTCTTCATTACTTTTCTATTGCTGTGAACAGATACCATGACCAAGAGTTTAGTGGGGCTCATGGTTGCAGTGGGTTAGTCCATGACCGTTATGGTGGGGACCACGGCAGCCAGCTGGCAAGCATAGTGCTGGAGTAGTTGCTGAGAGCCTACATCTGATCTAAGAGCAGGAGACAGAAAGGGTTAACTGGGAAATGCAGTGACCTATTGAAACCTCAAAGCTCAACCCCAGGGACGCATTTCCTCCAATGGGGCCACACCTCCTAATCCTTTCCAAACTGGGGATGAGTATTCAAAAATATTCAAACTACGACAAGGCCCACAGCCTGTTCAAGAGAGAAGGTAACACACACACACACATATACATACTCACACACTCACACACACTAATGCAAGTATTGGTTACTTTTTTTTTGGAAACAGGGTTTCACTTAGCTCAGACTGGCCTCAAACCTGCCAGGAA
The DNA here is from genome assembly GCA_004026605.1 of Ondatra zibethicus. Classification (NCBI taxonomy): domain Eukaryota; kingdom Metazoa; phylum Chordata; class Mammalia; order Rodentia; family Cricetidae; genus Ondatra; species Ondatra zibethicus. The sequence continues at coordinate 162,823 of PVIU01001876.1, read as the reverse complement.
GCTAAGGATCTTGAACGTCTGCCTCTATCTCCCTTGCTCATGCTACGCAAGTACTCTACCAACCAAAAGTCCATATAGCAAACCTATTTATTGTTTTTCCTCTTTGGAGATGGTGGCCCGTAGCTCAGGCTGTTCTTAGACTTGCAATCATCCTGCCTTCCCTTTCTTGAAGTTACACCTGACTTATAGTAATTTTCTTTAGGAAATGGGGCTATAAAATGGTTTATGGGTATATTGTCCACGTTTAAAGGTTGATAAGAGAAACACAGGTCACAAATGATTAAAGGATATACTATGTAGGTCACAATGTCAAAGCCTTTTTGGTGTGTGTGCCTGTGTATTGATACGTGTTTACAAGTGTTTGAATTTGTGCAGAGGCCAGAGGGTAGCCTCAGGGATCAATCCTCGGGCACGATCTTCCTTGTTTTTAAAGATAGGATTCCTCACTGGCCTGGATCCTGCCAGCCAGCAAATCTCCAGAGGCCCACCATACCCAAGCCCTTTTTAATGTAGATTCTGGGTATCTGATTCTGGGCCTTAGGCTTGCAAGACCAATACTCTGGAGACTGAGCTAAGTCCCAGTCCAAGGCAGGTGTCTCAGCTGTAAACACGGCTCATAACCTTGTTTCTGAGATTTTTCTCAGAAAATGAATTATAGTCTTTTGCAAGCAATTTGGTCTTGGTCACCAAGGGACATAAACTAGATTCCAAGTCAGAAAGGATTCTTTTCTGTCTCGTATCCTTTTAATATCCCTAGCCTTTCTATCCTACCTCAATGACACCTGTTGAAGAATCAGCATGGAATGAACAGTGAGCTAAAATCCAGGCTATATGCTTTTTCTCCAGACTAACGGCTCCAGAATTAAAGAAAGAGGATTGTGTCATAGTTGGGGTTTCTATTACTGCAACAAAACACCATGCCCAAAAAGCAAGTTTGGGAGAGGAAAGGGTTTATTTCACTTAGACATCATTGTTTACCATCAGAGGAAGCTAGGGCAGGAACTCAAACAGGCAGGAACCTGGAGGTAGGATATAACTGGAGGCTTTTCTGCATCCTGTCCAGTTCAGCAGCCACTTACAAAATCACTCAGAGGCTTAAAATTAACTATAATTATTTAGCCTATGGTTCAGGCTTATTACTAGATAGCTCTTACATTTAAATTAACCCATTTCTATTAATCTGTGTATCGCCATGTGGCCCATGCCTTACCGGTGATGCTCTGACATTTTTTTCCTCCAGCAGATTCTGGCATCTCCCTTGACTCTGCCTTCTTTCTCCCTGTATTCAGTTTGGCTTTCCTGCCTAACTATATTCTGCCCTGCCACAGGCCAAAGTAGCTTTATTCGTCAACCAATAAACGCAACACATATTCACAGTGTACAGAAAGACATTCCACATCGGCAGGAGCTGAGGCACAGCCCATGGAGGGGTGCTGCTAACTGGCTTGCTTCACATTGCTTGCTCAGTCTTCTTTCTTATAGAACTCAGGACCACTACCAGGGATGGCACCACCCACAATGGACTGGGTTCTCCCACGTCAACCACTAACTAAGAAAATCCCCTACGGCCTGATTGTATGGGAGCATTTTTTTCAGTCAAGGCTCCCTCCTCTCAGATGACTTCAGTTTCTGTCAAGTTGACATAAAACCAGCCAGGACAGATTGTTAACGTTTTTGTCACACAGATTACCAGGGAGCAGTGCTCCTCGTGATAAATGAAGAAAGTCACATACTTTTCAAAATTGTAATGAGAAAGCCATAGGTGGCATTTTCCACCTAAAGCTCCATCATAAAAGAACAACTCTGGAGTCATCACAACAGCCATGCAGTATTTATCATTGTCCCCTGCTACAGGAGAGGATATTAGAGTTTGGGGATCAGGCAGTGTGCCCAAGGTCACAGCGCTTAAGACATAGTGCTGGCTTGTAGAACTTTCAGCATGTAGAGACCCCACGAAAGAGAAAAGGATCAGGAAAGAGGCCCAGTATAGTAGGTGCATAATCTCAGCACAGAGGAGGCTAAGGCAACAAGATCATGAGTTCAAAGCCAGCCTGGGTTACATAGGTAGACAGCATAACCCTTTCTCCAAATGAGAGTCTTGAGAGAAGCTGGGGGGATTTGCACAGAGAAGACAGAGAGCAGAGGACGTTTGAATGTCTTGAGTGGCAGGGCTACTGCAGGGACAGCCATTTAGAATGTACGGCAACAAGGGCCTGTTCACGAAAGTGAGAAGAGGAGAAAGAAAACCAGGGGACCTAAGGCAAGGAAACGTCATCAGCACAGGTTGAGAGAGATTTAAAGAAAACTGTTTTCTTCAGAGCCAAGAATAGAAAGACAAGGAAGACACATGGGCCACGCTGTAAAGGTCAACAGTTGTCAGGACAGAGACTGGAATCCAGGCCTAATGCGTATTTTCTCTGCTGTTGCCCTAGGATACAGCCATTACCTTCAGTACAAAGGTCTTAAACAGGCCAAGTGTAGTTCGTTCCTCTGCTTTCCCAGTTTGCTGCACAGGACAACCCCTTTCTAGGACTCTCCTTCATGCTGACCCTTGACTCTGTTTCCTGTGTCACTGTTTTCCTATGCACACTGCCTGGCAGGTCCCCCTGGTGTACTCCTTTCTCTCTTCTACCTCTTTGCATGTTTAACCTGGATGGGAACCTGGAGATCACCAACAGCTGGGCAGTGACTTGACCTGACCCAGTTGGCATTCCTTTTCACCTCCGCCGCAAGTGGGTTCCAGCTGTCCTAGAGCCCAGAACTAAGCTGCCTAGCATGTCATCTGCTCTGTCCTGCTTCACCCGGTGCAGCCTCCACCCCAAGGATACTTTGGCAGAGAGCTTATCTGGTAGAGCTGACAGCAGACTGGGATCCGTAGAGTTGGGGACTTTCTTCCTGGTGGAGAGTGAGTGTCCTCACCCACTACGGTAAGCCACAGAGGACAGTGTGGCGTCACTGACTTGGGCTGTCAAAGTCATTTCGTTGGGTTCCTGCTGTTTAGTGAGATCAAGAAACTCCCTCAACATCTTAACGTATGATGTCTTCATGGGTAAAAAGTTATTAAACACCTGCTTTGTGGGGATCATTAACTTGGCCTTGCCCAGAAGTGTGCTCAACTGTTTTCATACTTGTCCCTCCTTGGAGGGTGAGAATCTTTGAGAACATGACAAACGGTGACACTGAAGCTAATGTGGTCATTCATTTAGTGTTTTCTGTCTGTAATTTATTTTATTAATTTATTATGTGTATGGCCATTATGTGTATGTGTTTTGCCTGCACATATGTCTACATACGTACATGTGTGTCTGGTTGTGAGCTGTCATGTGGGTGCTGGAACTTGAACCTGGGTTCTCTGGAAGAGCAGCCAGTGCTCTTAACTCCTGAGCCAACTCTCTAGCCCCATGCTTTCCACAATTTTAAAAATGATATACCTCTAATCTGAACTCTTAGGAGGCAGAGGCAGGTGGATCTCTGAGTTTGAGGCCAGCCTGGTCTACATGGTGAGCTCCAGGCCAGCCAGGGTTACATAGTGAGACCTGTCTTGAAAAGAAAGGGAATGAAAGGGAAAAGAATAGGAGGAAGTGGAGGTAGTAGTGATAGTGTTTGGGGGACAAAGTCTCATTAAGCACCTAGATTGGCCTTGAACATGTGATCCTCCTGGTTCAGCCTCCTTGCCAACCAGCCTTGGCGGCTATATTGTTTTGTGATACAATGGGGTTCCAGGGCATGGAAAAAGGATACTTCAAGGGTACAAACCCCAAATTCTTTATTAATACCAAGAGGGCCAAGGGAGCTCTTTTATTTCTTTCAAGTGGTGATATATAAAAAATACAAATTTATACATATTTTATATTACATAATATATAAAGTTTTATATATACATATATAAAAGTGTGGTATGATTATTAACCACACTATGAAAGTGGTGAGTGTAAGCAAAGGCACAATGAAACCACTAAACTGGGCCATTCTGTGGGAAGAAAGAAAGGTTTATTGGGGCTCGAACTGCCAAGACTATCTCTCGGGGTGGAGACAGTGATGAGAATGGCACAAAGCAAGCAGATTTTACATAACAGCCAGGAGGGTGCAGGATTTGAGCAGGTACAGGCTGTTAGGATCGGCAACCAGACGCTTTTGCCTGAGGTAGTTGCCCTTTGGGGTCAGATAAAGGGAGGTTTCTGACAATGAACAGAGAATGTATTGGGGGAGGGGCTTCAGATAGAAGCAATGATTATCCCCATCTTTAATGTAATGATAATAGTGAGCAGCGAACTCATCATTTGATCTTCATAAATTCCAGCAGCCATGTGAAGTTTATAACAACTTATTTCTTTCTATCTTTAATACCTTGATATTATGTCTTCAGAACTAAGGTGTGTAGACACCATTTTAGAAAGATCTACCTTTCTCTTTTCCTCTTCTCCTCCTCCCCCACCCCACCCGGCTCTTCCTGTCTTTATGGAAAGGGGTGGAGTATCACAGAAGTGATGTTGAAGAGGGGAGGCATTTTGAATGAACTTGGACATCTCTGACTAACCAGTTGAGCTTCTAAAAAGGTCTAGAAATAACAGTTTCTTCAGGGTGGAGTGAGGAAGGCAAGCCAGGGCAGGCTTCACCATTGGGGAGGGTTTGGGGGATGGGACTGGGAACTGAAGTCAAGCACAATGTTTTTGTTCTTTGGTTTTCTAAGTAACTGCTTTGCCTAAGGAAATGAAAGGGACTAAACAATTGCAGACTCAAACTAGCTCATTGTTAGACTAGGATATTCTAGCCCCACAGCCCATAAATTATATTATCTATAACTAGACTTCAAATAAATGTGCATACCAAATGAACTTTTCCTAAAGAGAGACTTCTCGCTGGAATTAGTGACTAGACCACAGAATTAGTCATGTTGTTAAATTTGTTTAAGCATCTCATTAAACAAGATTGAAGCTTTCCAAAAGCTTTGGGGGGGGAGGTAAAGGGTCATTAACATTAAATATCCATACAAAAAATGATTTATAAAATGAATATATTACTTCTTACTGGTATTAAAATAGTGGCAGGCTAGGTTTCTATGGCCTGCTATGAGCCACCCTCCCCAAGATCCTTCTAAGATGGGGAGAGTGCAGAAAGGAGCAACGAGTCTCTGGATTGTCTTGGGGTACAGTGCTTTGATCCATTAGCTGAGCTGGACTGAGCTGGACTGGGCTAAGGGTGGCTACCCTTGCTCTCTCTGTCTTAAAGGAGAAAGGTTTTTCTTTGACCCTTCTCTTTCCTATTTCAATCATGAAAGAGCTGCCCAAAGGCCACAGTCACCAACTCCACTGCCTTCCCCCAAGGTTCTCTGTACCCCATTCATCACAAAGTCTATATCTCTTTGCATCCATAGCAACCAGGCTTCCAAAAGGTCACCAGCATCCTTCTGGTTGTTAGACCCAGAGACACTTCTCAGTATTCAACTGACTTAACCTTTCTGCAACAGCTAACACTGTTGCTCTTGACCACTCCCTCCTCTTTGAAATACTTTGTTTTCTTGGTTTCTCTGTTTACAAAGAATAGTGAGACTGTAACCATCTCACGTTCTTCCTTCCTCATTTGTGGCCTACAGTTACCACTCTCAGCTAAACCTCTGAATATCAGTATGACCCAGTGCCCAAGTTCAGGGCCCTGTCTCTTTCTGTCTGTAGTCTCTCATTGTCTACAACTGTCCGCCAACTCAAAGCTAATGTGACCTGTTTCCAATCCTGCCTTTCTCCACCCTCCCTCCTCAGATATTTGATGAAAACAAGAGATAGAAACTGGTCTGGCAGTTTAGAGATAGAGGCAGGAAATGGCCTTGGTTTTGTCTTGACCAGCAAGGGGCTTTTGGTTCCCGCTCTGAGATATCTTTATTCTCTCTATTTCACCTAGACAAGCACCACCGTCTTGGAGCTCTATGGAAAGACACACTGAAATTGAGGCAGGTGGACATAGAGTTGGTGAGCCAACTGGGCTGGCCAGCTCACCTCCCCGAAGTCCTTTAAGAGCCCTCAGACCAGCAGCTCAAAAGTGGCGACCCATTTCCAGGAAGCCACTCCTCCACCCAGGTGCTCTGTTTGTTAGCCCTGCTCTCTTTTGAGCCTGTAACGAGTCCTCCCTAATATTCACCCTCTGTGATCTGTGAATTTCATTCACATTCACGGATAGATGAGACAAGGACTTGGGGAGCCGCTGATTCATCTAGCGCCTCACTTCTCCGAGCTTTGTTTACCTAAGATGAGAAAGCCTCCCTTGCTCTCAAGGTCGCCTGCTATTTATACTTTCCCCTAGAATATGTGACATCTTTAGTAAGACAACAGGGACTTAAATTTCGCATACCTTAAATAGATATCCCCAACTCATTTCTCAGTTTCCCCATAACAGTAAAAAGGATCAGGGTGGTGAGGGAACTAAACAAGGAGCTTGTCATCAAGTCCAGGGACCTGAGTTCTACCCCCAGGACCCACATTCTCACAAGCTGTTGTCTGACCTCCACACAAGCACCGTCACACAAATACATTTTTAAACTATCAATATTCTCGATATTTGTACTATAGCTTAAGTCAGAGACCTAAGTAAGGGCAGTATCCTTTTATCTTCAATCTGTACTGAGGTGGGTTACATGGGTATAGGGAGGGAGGCAAAATGTATAGCGGCCTGAGGCTGCTGCAGCCTCAGAGCTGAGGTGCAGCAGGGGCATCCGAAACCAACTGGCAGCAACGTGGTTGGCCAGACAAACTCACTGCACTTTGCTTCATTAGAATGGGATCTCCATATCATCGGCTTTGCAAAATTGCCTGCTCCCATCGCTCATTTAATACATTCCATCTGGCAGTCCTAAAGGAGAACAAATACCAGTGACACTTTCCAGTAGTCACCTGACTTGACCTTTCCAAGATAGCTGATCTAATTCCAGGAAAAGCAGACCTATGCCTGAGACTCCTCCCCTTCCCTTGCCTGCCTCCTTGACTCATTAATAACCCTTCTTCCACTTAAGTTTGTCCCCAGAATCCTGGCAGCTATCACTCTCTTGAGATGTTCACACTCACTCCGAGAGTGTGTATTTCACCGTTATAAAACTTCCTCCTGATTCCTTAAGTTTGTGTTGTCTCTGAATTCTTTATCTTGTGGTGACAAGAACCTGGAATCATTATGGTAAGTATTGGATTCTCAGTTATTGGGTATCCTTCACAGATGCAATAAGCCAAATCAGACCGAATTAATAAACCCCAGGTTTAATAAACAGAGCAAAGCAACTCCTGGGTGACTCTTGGAAAGACCAGAGAGGAATCACTTCCTGGCAGGTCTGGTGACCAGGTCTTAAATACCCTGTAGACGTGGTCTTGAGCAGTTCCAGGGGAGGAGCTGGCCTTGGTGGGCTTTCTGAGTGGCAGGGTCTGGAATGGCAGGAGGGAGACCCTAGCGGAGATTCCCAACACATCAGTTGAAAGCCTTAGTCTGGTATCCCTAAGACTTCCCAGCTTTCACTACTGGTAATAAAGTCACCAATAAATGCTACCAACTTTATCTCCAAGTTGTGTCTAGCCACTCCAATGCTGTCATACTCTACTAAGATTGCAGTCTTCATTCTGTTCTCATGAACTAATGTGTCTTTTTCCTAACTGGGCTTCTGCTTCCACTGTTGTCTGCCTTCTTTCAAACCCATGATCCACGTGGCAGTCTGTACAGCCAATCCACTGTGTCAATAAAGCAACCTTGAATCAAAGGACAGAGTCAAAGATTGGATGACCAGGATTAGCCATAAAGTTCTTAGAGGATTTAGGAGGGGGCTAGAGGGGATGGGAAGTGAAGAGGAAGAGTCTGGGGGATTTCTGCTGCTGAAGAGAGTCTTTATCTTAATTTCTAACTCCCAAGTTTTGATTATACTAGAACAAATTAGGTAATTGTTGCATCTGGCAGCCACACCATGGACAAGCTGTCTATAAAGGAGAACATTCAGCTGGGGCTGGCTTACAGGTTCCTGTCATAATAATCATGATAGGAAGCATGATGGCACACAGGCAGACATGGTGTGGGCTTGGCTTGAGTTTCTGAAACCTCAAAGCCCATACCCAGAGACACACTCACAAGGCCACACCTCCTAATAGGGCCACTCCCTGTGAGCCTTTGGGAACCATTTTTATTCAAATCACACAGTCAGAGCAAGATTTCCAAAGTATAAATCAGATCATTGTCAGTCATCTGACATCTACTAACATTAGCATTTGCTAACCACTTAATGTTTCTGAGATCATCTGAAATTCTTCCATTATAAAATTCTCCAGATCTGTCATGTCCTGCCCCTGCCTACCTGGACCTTATCACACACCCTCTCATTCATTCCCTGTACTCTCGTCACAACGCCCTTCATGTTCTGCACACGTGCCAAGCATCTCCCTGGCCTGGATGTGGTACTGGCTGGTCCCTGTGCCAGTGAGGCTCCTTCCCATTCGGTACCATCTTCCTAAGAGGCTGTCTCTACCACTCAGACTAAATCATTCTCCACCACTCATCCCTTTCTTATACCCTCTGTGTTATCTAATAACTATGTTATTTTCTTGTCCATTCATTAGAGTCACAGCTTCTTCCAGTGCAGAATGTGGCCATCACATCAACAAATGTCTGGCTTTGTTCACGGCCTAATTCTCGGTGATTCAGCCCAGTAAAGGCTCAGCAAGTTATTGTTAAACAAATACTTTGCACCATGTCTCAACCATTGCTTAAAGTAATATATATGTACGTATATTCCAAAACACACATACACACATATGTATGAATACACACGTACATATACACACATACACACACACACGGTATACATATACACATACACTCCAGAACAACTCTGGAGCCCTGTATGAGTATTTCCCTATTTTACAGATTAGGAAACTGTGGCCCAGAGATGCCCCAGGAGGCACAACTGGGATTTCATCCAGGCAGCCTACCTCCAATATCCCTGCTGCTACTCACAGCAGTATACTACTTAGTTGAGGCTGCCTGTGTATCTAAACTTTCCAGATCAAGAAATGATCCTCAGGTCAATTGATAAACTCAGAAGAGAGAGAAGCCAGGGGAAGCAAAAAGAGCTTAAGACCACATTAAAAGGCTGGGAGTGGTGGTGCATGGTGGGAGGTGGGTCTCTGTGCCCACCACCACCAGAGGAGTAACAAACCACAGGAGGTCAGCACAACTAGGTAACCAATGTTGGTTCAAACTAGGAGATTTCAACTCCAAGTAGTTTCTTTTAGGCATTTTTAAGCATAAAGCAGTTTGGTGAAAACTTTCCTGGTGTCTTAGTTAGGGTTTCTATTACTGTGAAGGAACCACCACGACCAAAAGCAAGTGGAGAAGGAAAGGGTTTATTAGGCTTACACTTCCACACCACCGTTCATCATCAAAGTCAGGACCAGAATTCAAACAGGGCAGGAGCCTGGAGGCAGGAGCTGATATAGAAACCATGGAGGGGTGCTGTGTGCTGACTTCCCCACGTGTCTTGCTCAACCTGCTTCCGTATAGAACTCAGGACCCTCCAGCCCAGAGATGGCCCCACCCACAATGGCAAGGCCCTTCCCCCTCCATCATCAATTAAGGAAATGCCCTACAGGCCTGCCTACAGCCTGATCTTACGGAGACAATTTGTCAATTGTAGTTCCCTCCCCTCAAATGACTTTCGTTTGCATCAAGATGGCACAAAACTATATGGCATACCTGGTGATGATGAAGTCAATCCTGTGTGTACAATAAAACATACATAAATCTCCTTGAGGAACAAAGGAAGCTAAATAAAGATCAGATGTGATGACATTGAAACACTTTGTAAATTACCTGTGACACCTTCCACAAAGATGGCTTCCATAGGTTGACTGAGACAAACAAGTGTGTAATAGAGGTCTGGGAGGGTCCAGTGTGGTCTCCCACCACACAGATAGTACAAAGGTCACCAGGCTAGAATGCTTGGCCGCTCCCAGCCTTCTGGGAGGATTATAGGTTTTGCATTCCTTTCCTTGAATGTGCTAACATTCCAGGTTTCCCTAGTGCTTACCTTTGGGCACAAGGACCTCCATGCCTCCTACAGTACCTGGCTATAACCTCAGCACTTAAGAGGTTGAAGCAGGGTCCCCATGAGTTTGAGGTCAGTTGGGGCTACATTATTCTGATTGCACTTTTAAAAACATACCTCAAGTACACAGGAGGGTATTTGTCCATCCCTACCATTTTCCACCTGCAATGAGGATGGGGAACATGGGAACAAGTGGCAGCATTCCATTGGGAGGGCTCCATGCTGCACACCTGAGCATTTATCCCAGGTGAGTCCCCAGGACCCATGGTGTTTGTCTCCATCCATGCAAGCTGTTACAACAAAAGAGCACAGACTAGGGCTTTACAGATACTAGGAATTGATTTCCTGAAGGTGCAGCAGCTGAAAGGTCCAAGATTGTGGTGGTTTGGTGATTAGCAGGGGATGGCCCATTCCTGCAGTTGCTGCTGCTCACTGTCCCTTCCAGAGCAGAAGGGCTACAGGGCATCCTTGAGCCTCCCTGTAAGGAAGTCAATTCCATCATTAAGACTGCTTTCTCTAAGGGCCCAGACTCTACATACCATCATGTCAACATATGGGTTTGTCAACTGCAAGTCAACATCTGGGTTTGGATGGGACACAAATGTTCAGAACGTAGCAGGTAGACTCAAGCATTTGTGGGTCCCAGGTGACCTTGTGTTGGCATAAAAAAAAGTTCCACAATAGTCTGAAATGGAGTATAATGAAGGTTTATTTATCTGGGAATAAACTTACAGAAAGAGTAGTAATTCACAGTCCTCTGCATGTGTTGGGAACTGGAACTGAATCCAGCAGCCAAGAGGCTAGTGCATGCTTTTTGTCTGCCTTTATAGTACATGAGACCATGCCCAAAGTGGGCTGGTATCTTAAAGGCTATTGGCTGAAGGAGTTCCCATAGCACCTCCCCCTTTTGTCTAAATAAGAGAGTTCTAAACCTAATATAAAATAATATACAATAAGAACAAATATCAAGTATGGCCCAGGGAAAAGAAGAGGCAAAAACATATATAAAAATTAGAATTACAACCAGCATGAACAACATCAAGCAAAAAACATATGCTGAATGTTTCAATAGTAATCCTATCCTAGGAGTCTTAAGTCTTATTTTAAAAATGGCTTGGCTAAGTCAAGTAACTTAGAGACTATTTATTCTTCAATCCCATCAAAGACATGAGAAGGGAAATAATATTACTTGAGTAAACAGGAAGTGCAATTAATCAACTTCCAAAAGGTACAAGAAATGACAGAGACAACTGGCTACCTGAGCAATTATCCAAAGTCTCATTTGCAATGTTGGAACAACCAACTTTGGCTAAGGCCTGGAGTAACTGACAGACCATTTTCAGAGGCAGGAAAATTTGAAAATCCATTTTACCCTGTCCTTGGCAAGGTTTGGCAGTCTTTTTGCTTGTATCTTGTTTGTTCAGTCTGGACACTGTGTATTTTGTCAGTGATCAAGGCAGGGGCAGTTCTTTGCCAAAAGGCCAGTTTTGCCAATAAATAAACAAGCTCCAAGTGGAGTGTCTTCAGTCCTCAACATTCTCTCAGGAATCGATCCATACTGCCAGGAGCAATCGTGTCTCAACAGAACCCTAAGTTATTTAAATGTCATATTCTACAATTCTTTGAAGTGTTTGAAGATTACTTATCTATGCAGAAGAAATCTCTATGCATCTAAAGAACCTGATTAGTCTAACTATAAGTATGACAAACATGGATGACTATTGACCTGTAATTCTTAATACCTATATAGCTTAAAGACTATATTAATATAGCTTTATATTAAAAAATTAAATAATCTTTAAACAGATGTGCAGCAAATGAGGACAATGATCTCAAAATGTTAACAATATATAAGTATCTTGATCAAAGGTAGAAATGTATAGTGCAGTATGATAAATATATTCTAAAATTGCATCAATATACAAAATATCTTAAGCGAAGGTAGAAACATGCATGCATATAATATGACAAAATAACTGTACATAGGTGTGCAAATATTGTAAACACAAATAGGAGCTTATTCAATATAACAAGTATATTTTGAATTTGTATCAACATACAAGAATCTATACCAATGCAAATTGTCTATAAATAATAGCTCATAAGTAATCTCACTATTATTATTATTAGTGTGAGTAAGCTCACACTAATCTACCTATTATCCCAATCCTTCCACTCCCCCTTTTTTTTCTCAAGGGAGATCTTTAATCCTACTTCATTTCCACCCTCAACCCTGAGGGGTAGTTCAGCTGCAGAGAGGTAGGTTAGCTGCATGGGGTGGGAGAAGACCACAGATGGGATCTGGGCAGGGCCCAGCAATGGCGTGGACTCTGGCCATGTTGGGCACCAATTTGTTGGCATACAAAAGAGTTTCACAATAGCCTGAAATGGATTCATAATACATGAGACCATGCTCAAAGTGGGTTGCTGTCTTAAAGTCTAACGGTTGAAGGAGTTCCCACAATACCCTTATCTAGATCTGCTCCCTGCCAAAATTCAGCATCCTGGTGTAAGAAATACCAAATATGAGTCTTTTTTATCAAACACTGTAAAACTTGTGTCTAGGACAAGGAATTCAAATTTTTGTATCCCCTCCCTACCTTGCAAATATTTTAATCTCCCCACCACCCCACCCAGTAAAACCTTTGTTTGCATAAAAATCCAGTGTTGCATTCCAGGAATTTGATGGCCTGGAGCAGTGACCCCTTTCCCCTTCCTTCGTTTCCTGTGCACTAATTCTTTTTGGATTAGTCAATTAAGACTATGAAGTCAGACACCAGCCAATGAGGAAAAGACACAGTCACTACCTGAGTTAGAAGAAAAATCAAATGTACTTCTTGACTCTGTGGGCTCTCTCTTCCCAGAATTACCCTCTTGATCAAGAGTAAAGTTTCCCTCATCCAGACCTTCAGGTGCAACGGTGATCTCTTTCTTTGCAATCTCAAACTTATTTCTAACACCAGGACCCGGCCATCCCTAGCTACAATCTAGGTTTATGCAGCATCCCTGAGTCTCTCTGGGAGTCCTGCTGTCAAACCACAAGGACCACTATGCCTCGTCCTTTTGCTTCCTTCTCTGACTACCTTCCCACAAAATTATAGGGAGCAGAAAGCTGTGACTGCAATCAACCTGGCACATGGAGTTAAGAATCCAGAAAGGCTGCCGGTGGCCCACAGGCCTTCCCACAGTGGAACACCATCCTGGCTCCCGTCTGAGCCCTGGGTCTATCTGCTCATGCTGCTGGCAATGATAGGAGAGCAGTTAGAAGTATTTATAGAAAGGAGCGTGGCCTGGGGCAACTAAGCTACAGCTACCAATTAAAAAGCCACAATTATCATACACACTGACATCTGAGAGAAGCTGTTGTTAGTCAGCTTTCTGCTAATGTAAAATAAAAATACCCTAGATAAGGAACTTATATGTTTGTTTTGGCTTCTAACATTCGGAAGATGTTAGGTCATCGCCAAATGGCTCTGTTGCCCCACATTGGCGGTGAGGCAAACCTGCTCACCTCGCGGCTGAAACGCAAAAGGGGAAGGAAGAGACTGGGGTCCCACACCCTTCGAAGGGACACCAGCAGTGACTTATGCCATCCAGTAGGCCCTAGAGCCTTGAAGGTTCCCTACTGTTCCAATACTGCCATTCTAAGGGGCAAGATCGTGACACCTGGGACTTTGGGCGGTGTAAGATCCAAACTGTCATTTCATCTCCAGGAGCCATTGGAATCTCACCACATTTTTACGGCGGCTGCTGTTTCCTCCTTATTCCCAGCCTTCTTTCTGACATGGTCTTCCCTTCCCTCCTCGGCAACCAGCAGTAAACAAAGCTCAAGTAGGGCAGGCCAGCCTGGAGACAAAAAACAAAACCAAATAAAAAAGCCAGAGGACAACTTGATTCTGCCTGGTGGCACAGATACCAACATTTCTCAAGCCTTCTTCACAAGGGCACCGTCCTGGACATTGGCATAAATCCAGTCCAATTGTCTTTGTCCCCCCAGGACGCAGCATCACCTACAGAATGGAGCACAAGCTCATGCATGTAATGCTCAAGACTTTCAGCAATTCAACTTGACACATTGTGTGTGTGTGTGTGTGTGTGTGTGTGTGTGTGTGTGTGTGTGTGTGTGTGTGTGAGATGGTGAACATCAGTCAACTTTGATGTCTTCTTCAGTCACTCTATATGAGGTTTTTGGTTGTTTTTTTTTTTTGGTCACCACTTGAGACCAAATGCTGCTCACTGAACCTGGAACTCCCAGATTCAGTTAGATTAGTGACCCCCAGGGACTGCCTCCATCTCCTCAGCTCTGGGATCTCAGGCTGTGTAGCCTGCCTGCCTTTTATGTGGGTGCTGGGAACATAAATGCAGATCCTCATGCTTGTGTGCTGTGGTAGTTTAAAGGAGAAAAGTCCCCATTGGGCTCACATCTTTGAACACTTGGCCTCCAGTTGATGGAGGAAGCACACTATCGGAAACGGGCTTTGAGAGCTTATACCTAGAACTTATATATAGCATCATCCCCCTTCCAGTTCTTGGTTTCCTGTGTGATGAAATGTGATTTTTCAGTTGCTTGCTGCCATGCCCTCCCTGCCGTGATGGAACCATGAAGTCCCTCTGGAAACCAGAAGGCAGAATGAGCTTCCCTCCCTCCTTAAGCCGCTTTATTCCTGGTGTTTTATCACAGCAGCAAAATGTAACTCATACACGTGGCGAGCACTTTCCCAAATGAGCCAGCTCCCCAGATCCTTTGAAAGACTTGTGCATGTAGTTCCCAGATCCAGAGGGCTGCTGTGCTGGGGGAACATGGGCAGGCTTTAGTCACAGGGATTTAGAGGCTACCTTTTTAGTCCTTATTTTCCATGCTGCAACTTTGCTGCCAGTGATATTTTTTCATTTGTTTTTGTGCCCCAAGAACAAAGTGTAACAATGTATACATGGCTTTCTTTCTTTCTTTCTCTCTCTCTTTCTTTTTTCTTTTTCTTTCTCTCTCTCTTTCTTTTTATTGTTTCTTTTATTTTTTTATTTTTTATTTTTTTCAAGACAGGGTTTCTCTGTGTAGCCTTGGCTGTCCTGGAACTCACTCTATAGGCAGGCTGGCCTTGAATTCACAGAGATCCACCTGCCTCTGCCTCCCAACTGCTGGGATTATAGGCATGTGTCACCACCATCCCTGCTATGGATTACTTTTAATAGCACATCTTCTTGGAATCTTATATTAGCCTTTCTTCCTCATGTAGAAACACATACTTGCTCTTTCATTTTGTCATGGGGTATCCACCAGAGAAAACTGCTCAGTAAGTCGACAGAAAGTCTTGACTAGCCAGCCAGCAACTGCATTAGGTGTTTGAGATTCTAGTCCAGAGTCTTTCTCAGGGTGCGTTTTGAAGCACAAAAACCATGTGCTGAGTTGATATATTTCACTTAACAAGAACAGTCAGCCAGAAGCAGAAGCACAGAAGTCAAAAAGCAAGGTGCATTTAGAGACTTTTTCCAGAGCTATGAACTTTGATGAATTAGGTCTTTGTTTCGTTTTGGCAGGTGGTACTGTCTACGTTTTATGCCTTAGTTTTATGGTACTTCCATCATGGAGTCAGTTCTGCTAAAGTCTGGGGAGTCTGTTACAATTTTGATGAACACATGATAATCGTACACATATTGGGGGTACAGTGTGATGTGTCCTTTCCCTTATACACCCTATACTGATCCAATCAGGGTAATTAGTCCCTCCATCACCTCAAACATCCACCATTTCTTGGTTGCCCGTCCCTCCTTTTATCTGCTTCTCCCTGAGTGTTCGCTCATCCAGCTGCATAGACGTTAGAGACCCTGAGAGAGCTCTCATCTCTGCCTACTATTGTGCATAAATCCAGTTTCCAAAATGATTTAATTGAGATATTTATTAATTGAGATATTTATAATTTACTTTGACAGATGCTCTAGAAAGATCATAAACTGTTCTTACTTGGTGTATATGTTTGTAAGTGGCTTTGTCATTTGTCAGAAATGGAAACAATCCATCGTAATTCCATCCTCCTGTTTTTCAACTGACTTCTACACATTTCTTCGACTTACACATCAACAAACAGGAGGTGCAGCTCTCCAAGGGGTGTGGCTAGCATGTCACTACCTCGTTTGAATACTGCTCACTATAATGTTAAAGGCCTTCCTCAACAAATATAATTGTATACAACTGGTGATTCTACACCACTAATAAGATAGAGTGTTAGGTGAGGGGGTGTCTCCTGCCTATGTTGTCAGCACTGATGAGGCTGAGAGAGAGGGTGTAGTTTGGGCCAGCCTGAACTTCATAGTGAATTGGAGACTTTCCCAGGCTATTTCACAAGACCCTTTCTTAGAAAAACAAAAACAAAGCAAACAAGGAGATCCCGGGGATAATGACTGAAGCAGTGCTAGATTCTCACACCCTGGCCGGCCTCTTTAGAGGCTGCTTTAAGGATCTGTGCAACAGAAACCCTCATAAAACATTGATTCAGCCCAACAGTCAAAACCACCCAAGGTGTTTTACTGCTTACAAATGGCATCAGAACCAATAATGACAAAAGATTGGAAGGATGCAGAGGAACTCCTAAAAGGGGGTTATTAATGCAAGAAAAATTATAAGTATCTTTTTTTGTTTTCTTTTTCTTACTTTTCTTTTTCCCTTTCCTCCTCCTCCTCCTCCTTCTCCTCCTCTTCCTCCTTTTTCTTCTTCTTTTCTCTTTCTGTATTAACTTTGGAAACTGGAAAGAAATAAAAGTACTTATTGTTGTCGGAAGGTGGTGATGCACGCCTTTAATCCCAGCACTCAGGAGGCAGAGGCAGGTGGATCTCTGTGAGTTCGAGGCCAGCCTGGTCTAAAAAAAGGTACTTATTGCTCTTTCAGAGGACAGCAGTGTTTGGTTCCCAGGACCCATATCAGACACCTCACAACCACATCTAACTCCAGTCCTAAGGCATCTAACACTGACATCCTCTTCTTGATACATTTGTGTCACACATTCATGTGCATGTGCCCATAACTTAAAAATAAGAAAAATAAATATTTTAAAATTCACATAAGTTTATTTACTTGTGAGAGAGAAGAGAGAGAGAGAGAAAGAGAGATGTTGTGGGATATTTGTTTGCCCTGTGTGAAGATGTGTCACTGTGATAGGTTTAATAAAAAGCTGAATGGCCAATAGCTAGGTGTGGGACTTCCAGAGAAAGAGAGGAACTAGGAGGGTTAGAATCTCAGCTCAGGGAGACATCAACAAGACATGGAGAGAGTTGGACATACAGAATGGAGGAGAGGTAAAAAGTCACATGGCAGAATGTAGATTAATAGAAAAAGGTTAATTTAATTGTAAGAGCTAGTTGGGAACAAGCCTAAGCTAAAGGCCAAACTTTCATAGTTAATAAGAAGTCTGCTTGCCATTTTTTGTGGTCTAGCATTCCCAAAGAAAGTCATACAACAGAGAGCTAGAGATAGAGAGAGAGAGAGAGAGAGAGAGAGAGAGAGAGAGAGAGAGAGGAGATAAAAGAGAGAAAGAAGACAACTTGCAGGAGTTGATTTTCTTTCCTACCATTTGGCAGCAAGTGCCTTTAACTGATGATCTATCTCCCTGATTTCCTAACTATCTTAATATAATTATCAATATAATTACATCAATACAGATTATCTATAGAAAATCTATATAATTGGATAATATGTCACATTTTATCTAAAAAGTATCAAAAAGTTGTATTTATGCAATATATACTTCATAATATATAGAAAGTTTAGGAGAATTTTGAGAAATTTTTATATCTATTTTTTATTAATTTAAAATTATGAATATGTATGTGGTTGAGGACATGGTATATGCACAAGACTGTGAGTGGTGGAAGAGGTCACAGGTGTTGAATTTGCCTGGAGCTGGGGTTACAGGTGGTTGTAAACCACACAACATGGGTTCTGGGAACCAAACTCAGGTCCTCTGTAAAAGCATTGAGTCAACTCTCCAGCCAATTATGAGATTATTTTTATCCAATTTATTTATATAACTATATATGCTGTATCCATATATTTATATAATATATATGTGTATACAATTGTATTTGCATTATTTCCCTTCACCCTCTTTTCCCTTAACCCATCCCATGTTCCTCCCCAACCCCCTCTGAAATCCATGTCCTTGTTTTCTTTTATCATTATGATTACACCCCCCCACACACACACATTTCGATGCATCAATACAACAGGCATATGATTTTAGATCTAATCACTTGGTATTGAATGACCAATTAGTAGCCTCATCCCTGGGAAAAACTAATTCTTTCTCCTCTTAAGACTGTTTTGGTTTTTTTGGGAAAAAAAAAGGTTTCTATTTTGGAACATTATAAGCATGATTTAGTCAACTGGTCTAACACACTTCTAGGCAAATGGGCAATTCTCAGGCTATGACTTGGGATAGATAAAGGAGTCCCACAGTGTAGCGAACAGTCTCCATCCAGCTGCTCTCATGACGAAGCAATCAGAATGCGTCATACTTCTTTTTGTTATCTTGGATTTTTCATTTTAACATAAGGACAAAGAAGAAATCAAGCTGAGCATACACGGAATCGTTTGTTATTGTTTATTCATTTATTGTTCTTATTTATTTATTTTGTACAGTGTCTCTCTATGTCACCCTGGCTGGCCTGGAACTCTGTATGTAGACTGAGTTGACTTTGAACTTGCATTACTCCTCCTGCCTCACGAGTACCAAGACTACAAACATGTACCACTGAGCCCAGAAGTTTGATGTTCTTTTAAATCTCTGTGTGTGAGACTGACGTCCTGTTGCCTGTCTTTGTGTGTCTGACACTATTCTTTGACTCAAAATGTCTAGTAGGCTAATCAATCTTGTCAAAATGCCAGCACCTCCTTTTAATGATTGTATAATTCGCTGCTCCAGAGGATATCATGATTCTTTGGAACCATTCATCTGTTGATGGGTTCAGTTGTTTTTTTCTGTCTCCCTAATTTGCATTCTGTTGTCATGTTAAACACTGTGGCCAATAGCAGACTCCTATGTTTGAATGCTTGGTCCCAGGTAAAGGAACTGTTTGGGAAGGGTTAGAGTTTTGGCCTTGTTGGAGTAAGTATGTCACTGGGGGTGGACTTTGAGGTTTTAAAAGCCCAAGGCAAACTCAGACTCCCTCTCTTTCTGCTGGTAGATGAGGATGTAAGCCCTCAGCCCCTGCTCTGGCACCACGCCTGCCTGTCTGTGCAACGCTCCCCACCGTGATGCTCGTGGACTCAGCCTCTGAAATGCTGAGCAAGCCCCAGTTCTATGCTTCATTGTGTCAGTTGCCTTCCTTCTGGTGTCTCATCACGGCAGTAGAATAGTGACTGAGACAGGCAGCGAGCGGTTTACTCCAGCTTACACCTAGACCAGCATGAAGCCAAGTCGGGGCAAGAACTGACACAGAGGCCATGGAGGAGCGCTGTGCTCAACCATGCTTTCTCATACCACTCAGGACTACCACCCCAGGGATGGTACCTCTACCAATAGGCTGGGTCCTACCCATCAGTCCTTCATCAAGAAACTACTCCACAGACTCACCTACAGGCCAATCCGATGGATCCAATTTCTTAGTTGAGGATCCCTCTTCACTTCTAGCTTGTATTTAGCTAACAAATTAATCAGGACACATAGTGTGACTTTTTCTACTAGTGCTACCATCAACCCAGCAGCGCAGACGTCTCTTCAAGATGCTGACTTCATTCCCTTTCTACCTGTGTCGAGAAGTTGGGGGTTGGACTACAAACACCCCACGAGAGAGCTAGCTCTGTTTTCAGCTTTCTGAGGAACCATCGTGGTGTTTTGTGCAATGGCTCCACTAATTTACAGCCTCACCTTGAGTGCACAAAAGCTCCCCTTGCTAAACACCGTCACCAGCACTTGATCCTTCTTCTCTGTTTGGGATTGCTGTGCTCACAGGTGTGAAGCAGCTCGCAGGTGTGAAGCGGCTCACAGGTGTGATGTGGTATGTCATCATGGTTGGTTTTCATTCCCTTGATGCTTAGTGATACCAAACATCTTTTCATATAACTAAACATTTAGAGTCCTAATTACCGTGATATACCGACATACATCCTAATAGATTTAATAGTTGGATACGTTACATGAAAACGTTTTTTAAAAATTGGAATTTGTCTTAGGGCTTTTATTGCTACAGTAAAAACCCCATGAGCAACATAACTTGGGGAGTAAATGGTTCATTGGACTTAGGCTTCCCCAGCACTGTTCATCATCAAACGAAGCCAGGGCAGGAGCTCACACAGGGCAGGAACCCGGAGGCAGGAGCTGAGGCAGAGGCCGTAGAGGAGCGCTGCTTACTGGCTGGCTCTTCAGCTCTCTGAGCCTGCTTTCTTAGAGAACCCAGGACCACCAGCCCAGGGATGGCCCCACCCGCAACAATCATTAATCCTCCCCCATTAATCATTAATTAAGAAAATGCCCTATAGGCTTCCCTACACTGGATCTTTGGGAGACATTTTTTTTAATTGAGTCTCCCTCCTGTCAGATGACTTTGGCTTGTTTCAAGTTGACATAATTCTAGCCAGCACAGAGTCAGCTCTGGCCAATGAATTAATTTTACAATGACAGCAGTGATTAAATGTACTCGTGTCCCCAGGGTTCGGTGATGTTAGCAAGTCCCCATCATCCAGCAGCCCCTTAGCAAATGCTATGTTAGAGAGTTCTCTTAACAGCATTCTTTGAATTAGTGGCAGCAGTGGCCAATATCTGGTGATGTTTCCCTGACAGCCGGAAGACCAGGGCCAAGAATCTAATTTGCTGGTTGTAGTCGCGCTCTAACCCACTTGCGCAGATCCGCAACTTCAGAGCTCTCCATCAGCAACGTTTCCTTTGAAACCTACAAAGCCAGTGCACGAGCTAACCTGGGCATTGAGACTGCACTTGGTCATTCTGAGCATCATTGAGCCTTCCTGTGGTGAAGAAATAAACAGCACGAGGTGCCTCCTGCATCTCAGGCCTAAGAGAGATCTGCAAACATCTTCAAAAGTGAACAACAGTGCAAAATGAAATTCAGGAAAGAAATCACTGAAAACAATTTGTCCTTAGTCAAGAACTCTTTCTGAAATGTCTGGAGGAGTATTCAGGGTGTCTGCTTGTCAATTTCTTCAGGTGCAAAGATGTGATATTTAATGGAAGTAGAGGATAGAAGAGGGTGTCATTCAAAGCTTCAAAGACGAAAAAGGTTTTAATCTCACAGATGAGAACATAGGCAAACCGGAAGGATGAAGTGATAGATCTTTTGAATTGATCCTCGCAACAATGCCATCATAATGTTAGCCTGCTGGATTTGGTTATTTCTCATTCTGCTTTGGTTGTGATTGTGTGTAGTGCAGGGGCATCTTTTGCAAATCCAAAAGCTGAAAGGCAACAAAAACATCCAGCAAAATCCTGGAGGCTCAATGGTAGAGCATTTGCTTGTCAAACATGTACAAGGCCCTGGGCTGCGCAGCCTCAGCATCTTAAACAATGTCAATAACAACAAAGCAACAACAAATGAACCAAAAATCTAGAAAGTTTTGGGCTGTAGAAGGAGATGATAAATTTAATCAATTTACCATCACAGAAAAGCTAGTTAAGCACCTTAGGTAAATATTGCTATCATGAAATCCAGGGCACACAAAGATAATAATATATATAAAAGTAGTTTTTGAATAAAATTTAATATTTGTTGTAATACTAACAGATAACTAATTATACAATTTGGGTACATGACAGGGAACTCAATAAATGTTCATTTCTTTCCTTCTGTCTACCAGAAGAATTTGGAAAGCACAGAAAACAAATGAGAGAAAACACTAGCTCTTTTTTTTTTTTTAATGGTGCTCATATTTATCAGGCTGGCCTCAAGCTTCCTGTGTCACTGAGGATGACCATGAACTTCTGACCCTCGTGTGTCTACTTCTGAACTTTTGAGATTATAGACATGAGTCACCATACCTACCTGATGCAATACTGGGGATTGAAACCAGGCCCTTATATGCGAGGTAAGCTCTCTGCCAACTGAGCTACAACCTAGT
Organism: Ondatra zibethicus; assembly: GCA_004026605.1. Lineage (NCBI taxonomy): Eukaryota > Metazoa > Chordata > Mammalia > Rodentia > Cricetidae > Ondatra > Ondatra zibethicus. Next base: position 140,702 of record PVIU01001876.1, on the reverse strand, counting down.
CTTGAAAACACACATTTTACTTTAAAAAAAAATGACAGGTACATACATGGATAGTAGGTATCAACTTTATTACCAAACTGAGACAAGAGTTGATTTCTTGTTTTACTACCGAAATTATTGCACCACAATGAGGGGGGAAAATCACAGCTAAAGTAAAGAAGCATCTATTAAAAATAATATGAAAAACTGAAACTAGTTCACAACAGAGTCTTGGGAAGGAAGGGTTTGGTTTGGACTCATGAAAAAGCTCACTCAGGCAGAGACCCTTGGGGTCATTATGGGTAAAGGAGGCCCTAGCAACTAGGGGAACAGTCTTCCTGCAGACTTGATAGAAAAGCAGCAGAAGAAACACCCAGGTTCTGGGCCAACTTTGCTGAATTCTTGAAGAAGGCCATGCCTGCAAAGGAAAAGTTGAAGCTTGAAGACACAGCTGAAAGCGGCGAGGCTCGCAAGCTGTGAGAGCAGATGAGGGATGGTGTTCCTCACAAGGCAATAAGAAAGGAAAGGGGGAAAAAAGATCCAAATACTCATAAAAGACCACCATCTGTCTCCTTCCTGTTTTGCTCAGAACGCTGTCCAAAGATCAAGAGTGAACACCCAGGCTCGTCCATTGGGAATACAGCAAGGGAACTGGGTGAGACGTGGCCTGAGCTGAAGAAAAGCCACTGTCTGAGCAGAAGGCCGCTGAACTGAAGCAGAAGTAGGAATCACAGGTTATTACACAGCTTGCAGAGGGCAGAAGTGACGCAAGAAAGGCCCTGCCAGGGCAGCGGGCTCGGAGAAGAATAAATAGAGGAGGAAGAGGAAGATGAGAAAGAGGAAGACTAAATGTCTGTCTGTTATGCCTGCGGAGTGTGTGTGGGCTCAGCCAGTTGTTTCATTACAAGTGTGAGATTCAAGTGTGGCTCAACCCTGGCTTCTGTATAAATACGGAACGGTTTTTGTTTAGCTTGTAAAATTCTTTGTAGAGAAAATATACCCTTAAATTCAGACTGTTCAAAATGCTCAGGAAAACAGGCTGTGAGTGCCGAGGCATGGAGGACACCTCTGTATGATCCCTGCTCACTTGGAGGCTCAGGGAACGGTCTGGAAGACGGCGTGGAAAGAATGAATTTGAAAACCTGAAGAACGGAGGGGAACACTGTGAAAGGCTGGCCTCTGAACAGGACATGACTGTCACCCAGACGAGTTCCTAGCAGCTGTGTTCACCCACACATGATCCAGAGTTAGCAATTCCAGCCCGGAGGGGGACTATCAATACCTGAGCCCCTGGCTGAGCCGTTAATGGCAATGGATAACTGCAAAGGGACAAAGTCACTTTCTTGGAGAGAGGTAGTCACTGGCGCTTTGTTCTTGCGATCTTTCCCTCCCTACACATTTGAGCCCTGGTCAACAACGCTGTCTTTTCCCCATAACCTTCATTCATTTCTCTCAGGGCTCCATCCAACTCACCAGCAACTCAGTCTCTCCCCAAGAAATGACCACTTGGCTCTCCCCGTGTTTCTGCGGTTCCTGAAAAAGTACTCTAGGAAGACGCAGTCCATCCAATGTGCTGACCCCCACGTTGTCAGCTCCTAGCTCCTTAGCCTAAGCAGTTGCACATCTTCCCAAGTTGAGACTGCCCAAGGCCATCCTCCTGCTCTTACAAGGTTGAGATTTTGTCAAAGCTTGTGGCATTATGATAAATTACCTTATAAAAACCAATACCACGTATGGTTATTTGTGTGTTCTGGGTTCGTTAAGGTCCTTCTTTTGGCTCACACATGACTTCCAGACCCTCAGAGTACAAACCCTCTGACATGACTGAGACTTTTTTACGTATTGGGTTACCACGCTGTGACAAAACATGGCATCTCCTTGCATGCTGAGATGCCTATTATGTCAACTTCCTGTCCGTCTCTTTGCCAGGGGCCCACACTCTTATACTAAGTGTTACTTCCCATCACGACTTCTACCCTTAATCTTCATACCCAATGGTTTTCCAAAAGTGCAAAGAGATCTCTCCAACTCAGCTGGAAGAAAAATGCCACCTCCCGTTTGAGTAACTCACCTATGAGTCAGCGACTTAAGGGTTGAGGGATATAAGAACCACCTGGTGTCCTCTATTCAAAGAATCAAATGTCTTACTGCTATGTCCAATGTGTTAGTGAGGGTCCAAGCAGGAACAAAGAGCCTAGCTAGGTACTTCAATAAGAACTCATGGAGGAATATGATAATCATAGACTGCTCTATAATCTAAAGCATTACACAAAGCGGAAGTCACCTTTAAATTAATCTGTAGTTAGCTCAGTCAATTTCTTTGCACTATTCCGAGCTTTGGGGACAATTGCTTCTTCCTGAAGCTATTCTTAGTTAACTTCCATGTCACAACAATCACATTTTTGGGCTCTTCTACTTCCTCCTAATTTATCGCTTAATAAATATCAAATAAACATCAAATAAATCAGCATTAATGATGGGGGAAAACGTATAGCTTGATAGAAATAGCATTTCTTACTTGTGTTGGATTTTTTAATAAAACATTTTTAAGACTATGGTGTTTAAACATTTTATCCCAGATGGTGTATACCATGTTTCTGTACTTATTTTTAATGAAAAAAGAACCCCCAAACGGGAAATGATACCATACAGCATTTAAATCTATGCAAATGCTCCAGCACCCTTGAGTCCATTCTAAGACATGGTCAGGGGTGCTAGAACTTCTTCATATGATAGGCAAATAAAAACTCCTGGGGAAGTGCCAAGAGCCGGCAAGCACTGTTCCTAGTCACCTCTTTCTTTCTGCTTTTACTTCTTTCTCTGTTCGCTCTATAAGAAAGAAGTTAAGAAAAATCCGTACCCAGCTCGTGTCGTCAGTTTGTTTTTAACTTATAAACGGCTGCTCCCCATCCCCACCCCTTCTTTTAACTAGATAAAACATAGGTCGACAAAAAGGGCAGTTTCAAATTTCTATGTGTTTCCTTTTAGGTGGACATGAGAAATGCGGATATCTCTAGACCTTTGATAGTATCACCTGCAATGAAAATATTAAGACTCACTCTCCACTAAGAGTAAACATAAGGAGGCGTATTGTCTAGTGGCTGCTGTCTGCTTCTAAACCAAAAAGAAAAGAAAGGTAACAAATGACATCTAACCTTTGAAGAGTTTATAATCCTCATCATTTTGGACATTTTAGAAGATAATCTCGTGTTTCCAATATGGCTATTACCCAAATACAAAACAATTGTTTTATTTGTATGTACAGAATACTATAAATATCTGTAGGGCTACAACATTTGTGGTATCCATGTGGATATTTCCACATCAAATGTCTAAAGTTTCTATTAAACAAAACCAAAGCGTTCACAGGAGGTTACACAGAAACCCATGCAGGTAGTGAAGGCTGAAATCCATATATTAAAAATGCTATTGTTAATACCACTTTTGAGTATATATTCAAAGGACACACAAGGACATGTGCTCATCTATGTTGATAACAGCATTGTTTGTCATAGCCAGAACCTGGAAACAACCTAAATGCCCCTCAATTAAAGAATGGATAAGGAAAATGTGGTACATTTACACAATAGAGTAAACAGCAGAAAAAAATAATGACATCTTGAAATTTGCAGGCAAATGGATGGAGCTAGAAAACATCATATTGAGTGAGGTAACCCAGACCCAGAAAGACAAACCACTCATAAGTGGTTTTTAAACATAAAGCAAAGAAAACCAGCCTACAATTCACAATCTCAGAGAACTTAGACAACAATGCAGACACTAAGAGAGACTTACATAAATCTAATCTATATGGGAAGTAGAAAAAGACAAAATCTCCTGAGTAAATTGGGAGCATGGGGACCTTGGGAGAGGGTTGAAGGGGGAGGGAAGAGACAGGGAGAGAAGCAGAGAAAAATGTAGAGCTCAATAAATATCAATAAAAGAACACTGCTGTTTTCGGGACTTGTCTGTCACACTGCCGTGACAAAACACCTGGTAGAAGGAGCTCCAGAAGTTTTACTTGGTCTCTCAGCCGGATGATACAGTCCTCATGATGAACAAATTATGGCGGCCAGAGCTAGAGACAGCTGGTCTATTGCACCTGAGATGAAGAAGCAAGGAGAGATGAAGGCTCCATACTTGGCTTGCTTTCTGTTTTCTATTCAGTCAAAGACCGTGGAATGGTGCCACTTGCTGTGACAGGGAGTCATCCCACTTAATCTGGTGATTCCTCTCAGGCATGATCAGAGTCTAACAATCTGGATGACCCTGCCATCTTGTCTCCTGGGCGAGTCTACCCTTGTCACACTGACAGTAAATATCGTCCATCACACCAGCTCTGAAAATGCATTTAACGGGAGTGATATGTCCCATAAGTGTCCATTTGCACAGGCAATGTTGTGGCACAAATGTTTGGGGCTGTAAACAAAGAGAATCCTGGCAAATCTGAATTATTATTTTAATTGGCCCTTTAGAAGTTGAAGCTTTCCATATTCTTCTAGAACATGGAAACATTAGAAGGCTCTCAACCTTCCTAATGCTGTGACCCTTTAATATAGTTCCTCAGGTTGTGGTTTCCCCCAACCACACAACTATTTTTGTTGCTACTTGCTAAAAATGATAATGTTTTATGATTTATCTGTGTTTTTTGATGGTCCTAGGTGACCCCTATGAAAAAGGTCATTTGACCCCTCCCAAAACACAGTGACCCACAGGTTGAGTACCACTGTTCTAGAAAGTTCTCTGAAGGTAACATCTGTGGGGAAATTTGCCATTCTTTTATATCCTTTGAGGTATTTCATCAAGAACAAACTTACTAAACCTGAGACACTACAAATATGAGTACTTTTTAAATGTATAAGCACCTATATCAGTTAAGCAAAATTCAAATAGAACATTTTAGCCTCCCTTGAAGTATTTCACAATATGTTTGTCATCAAACTATGTACATGTTTAAGAAAGTCTGAAGAAGATATATATGATTCTACTTTTGTTTACAAGACTTAGTTCTACAAATTTTTTGAAAATTATGTAAATAGTCACGAATGTGATGGGGTGGTCTTAACTAATGAACTTACAGCACTGACTTGAATAACAGTTCATTTCAGGATCTGAAATTTCATCAGCGTTGTGGAAAAGGGGCCTGGTGGAATGGTTCAGTGGATTACACCATATCCCACTAAGCAAGATAACCTAAACTTGATGCAGGATGCACAAGGTGAAAGGGGAGTGCCAGCTCCTAAAAGTTGCCCTCTGACTTCCACAGGTGTGCACACACAACAACAAACAAATGCTAGGAAAAATCAGGAATTAAAAAAAGTGAACTTTGGTATAAAGGTCAAGCTGTTAGTGTTTCGGAGTCTGTTCTACCAGCAAAGAAACCTGGTGATGTTTTCAAAGCTCCAATCCTCTTCCTAGTAACCCTCCTCTCTGCCCCCTTCCCCCTCCCTCCCTTCCTTCTTCCTTCCTTCTCCAAAACAGGTCTCACTCTGTACTCCAGGTTGTTCAGGAACTCACTATACAGCCCAAAGCAAACATAGATCTTTCCACTTTAATCCTTCTGCCTCAGTTTCCCAAGTACTGACAAAACACCAAGCCCAGCTTCTAAGATAGTTAATAGTATTTCCGTGGACTGGAGACAGCTAATGCGACCCCACACACACATATATATAATAGAGTTAGCCATGATGCAAAGTTTCCAATGCATTTGAAGCAGCCAGCTATAATTACAGAGCTATTCTGAGTACAGTTGAGGCCGAAGAACTCGAAACTGTGCCACAAACATCGCAGATAATGAGGTTTCTAAAAGCCATCTAATCTGAACCAAATCTTTCTTCATCAGTTAAGAAAGGCTGATTTTGAATTCCACTTACTGCTTTTTCAGGAAAAATGAAATTGGAGTATTTTTGAGGCCACGAAGACTTTCCCTGCTTGCTATGATAAACTCAGAATTTTTTTCTACTTTGGATGCTTTAGGAGAACAATTATGATGTGCTGCTTTAGAGGCTCTGAGGATTCTCAGACTGCTAGTTGTTTTTATATTCTTGGCTCTGATGCAGCTTACATATTTCCATCAAGTTCAGTTTTTTCTACCTCTAATTGCTTGCCTAGAATTTTGAAAAATAACTTTGATTTATATACATTTAGCCTAGTGACCTTATGATATAAGAGAATTATTAGAGCATGATATTTAGTTATAGTAATACAAATTCATTTGAATTATTTGTTAATATGACAAACCCATTTATCCGAATTTAACATTTACTTTATAACTAATATGCATGTCACATATGTAACATTTTATATGGACACTTAAGTTTTTAAATATGTTCATTTATTGTGTGTAGGCGTGTATGTGTGTGTGTTCCTGAGTGCATATATGTGCACCACGTGAGGGCACGAGCCTGAGGAGGCCAGAAGAAGGTGTGTGTCTGTTATATGAAGTCAGTCCTGCATTGCTTTCAATTTTACTTAAGTAAATTTAACCAACTTTAAATTGAAAATATTCAGAGAAAATACATCTGTAATAAACACATGTATACTGCTTTCGATTCTTGTCATTGCTCTATAAAGAAACAGTACAGTAGCATTTATACTGTATTTGGTATTGTAAGTAATAAATTATTCAGATTATATAGGATTATTTTATACATTATTATATATGTGTAGAGGTTGAATATAAACACTGTGCCATTTTATGTAAGGGAATTGAGCATCTACAGATTTTAGTTTCCACGGGATCCTGAGGGACAATCGTATATGTAACAATATACATATGAAATTGTAATACACCTGCTGCAAATATTTAGCCCAGCATATACTGGAAATAGTGCCAATTGGATTGACTTTGCATAAGTTGCTTATGTGAACTTTTTTTGTATTTGAGACAAGATTTCATGTTGCCCAGCCTGGCCCCTAACTCATTATGTAGCCAAAGTTGCCCTTGAATTCCTGATTCTCTTGTCTCTTCCTCCCAGGGGCTGGGACTACAGGTACACACCAAGACACTAGGTTTCGTTAGGTCTTTTCTTTTCTTTTTCCTTTCTTTCCTTTTTTCTTTTCTTCTCTCCTTTCTTTCTTTCTTTCTTTCTTCTTCTGTTTTTTTTTTTTTTTTTTTTTTTTTTTTTTTTTTTTTTTTTTTTTTTTTTTTTTTTTTTTTTTTTTTTTTTTTTTTTTTTTTTTTTTTTTTTTTTTTTTTTTTTTTTTTTTTTTTTTTTTTTTTTTAGATGTTTTGAGACAGGGTTTCTCTATATAGCACTGGTTGTCCTGTCCTGGAACTTGCTCTGTAGACCAGGCTAGCCTCGACCTAAGAGATCCACCTCCATCTGCCTCCAGTGCTGGGATGAAAGGTGTGCGCCACCACCTGACATTTTCCTTAAGACAGGATCTTGCCCTGTAGCCTGGGCTGGCCTCAAGCTAGCGCTCTTCTACTTCGGCTTCCTGTTGTCGTTACAGGCATGTGCCACGGGACCGCTCATGCCAGTGCTCTCTGGGTTGTTACTAATATTTAGTCATTTGGACTGTGAATCAAAAGTAAATAAAAGAGAGGCGAGATGGAGCCACAATTTGAAAGCAGGCCTTTGAGGTCCTGGCTGATCAGTTTCCAGTCCATTCCTTGCCTTTTTGTCTGGTCTTTTCTCCTCCATGAACATCCCCCCTCCATGGGTTCTTGTGTGTGTTGACACATGTATGCACATGCACAGACACACACACACACAGACATACGCACACACATGCCCAGGCTGCTGTCCACTTAGCCGTACTCACATGTGCCAGGCACATGCCCTTTAGACCTTCATGGGGTGATTCCTTTGCCTGGAATGTTTTGCACAGAAAACCTCCTGACTCATGTCCTCCCTGTTGCCAAATCTTTGCTCAAAGGTCACCTCCTGGCAGAGGCCACCTTGGACTGCCTGACCGGGAGGTGCACTCCTGCCCCCCAAGGCACACCAGCTCCACTTTGCTTTTTTCTTAGCACTCCTCGTCTTCATGTATTCATATGGCGTTTCAAATTATTTATTTTGTGTATGTATATGTTCATGTGCGTGCATTTGTAAGCACGCACCACCACATGCATCAAAGGTCAATTCCTGTTGTCAGGCCCTCAGCAAGTCCCTTTACAATGAATAGCCGTCTTGCAGGCCCCTCATATAACGTTTATTAGATTTCTGGTAACTTTGTGGGCTTGGATGTTTTTGTCAAAGGGTTTTAGGTTAGCTTTGGGGATTCTGCTCGTTTTGAGGACTATGTTGAGGCCAGCCTCCTGGGGAGAACTCATCCTGTCATTCCCAGGAACTCCCATCCTTTGGGAGGAAGGAAGGGCAGCTGTTATATCTGCTCCTCCTCATTCCACAACACCCACTTAAAGGCCAGCACACACTTGGCTACTTCATAGAAGGAAAGATAATAAGGGTAAAAGAAAAGAAAATGAAGCCTCTGGGTAAGCTTCAAATCAATAATGCTAGACCCTATGGTGAGATGTATTATTATTACCTGAAACGCACAGCAGGGAAAACACAGTATTCAATAATTGGCACTGAAATATATATATAAGCTATCTCAACCTCCTACCTGAACAAATTCTAGCAATTAAAATGTAAAACAGAAAACCCCAAACGTGCTTGGTGTGGTAGTTTGTGCCTTTAATACCAGCACTTGGGCGGCTGAGGCAGGCAGATCTCCATGAGTTTAAGGCCATCCAGGGCTACACAGTGAAACCCTGTCTACAGAAAACCAACCAACCACAATAACCAACAGAAACCAAAATGTTTACAGTAAGACACAAATAGTGACCTAATATTAAAATGGAGTACTCTATGGTGTAGGAGGTTCTTCTGTATTTGTGTTGCTTTCAGTGGTGAATAAAGAAAACTGCCTTGGCCTTTTGATAGGGCAGAAATCAGGTAGATGGAGGAGACAGAACAGAATGCTGGGAGGAAGGCAGTGTGGCAGATGCCATGGTTCTCCTGCCCGAGACTGATATTGGATAGAAGCTTTTCTGGTAAAGCCATGACCTCGTGGTGAACACAGATTAATAGAAATGGGTTAGATCAAGAGTGAGAGTTGGCCAAGAAGAGGCTAGATATAATGGGCTAGGCAGTAATTTAATTAATACAATTCCTGTGTGGTTATTTCGAGGGTTAAGATAGCTGGGCGGCCGGGAGCCGGGTGCCGGGACACAGCCTGCTCCTCCATAGAACAGCTCTACATTGTATAACACAAAAGGCTGAAAGAAACATATTTCATAGACTTATCCCACATAATATTTATGCCTGTATATAAAAAGGACAAAATTTAGTACATGGCAAATTAGGAAAAAAATAGCTAAAGATCTGCTTTCCTTCTCATATAAAGATCCTTTATAAATCAAGTAGTGAAAATGGTTAATAGAGAAAATATTCTGAGGAAACAAATAAGCAATCCCCACAGGAAGAGAAGCCCTTCCCAGCACAGGGGCACACACTTTTAATTCTAGCACTTGGGAGGCAGAAGCAGGCACAGCACAGGAGTATGAGTCCAGGTCTACACAGAAGGTCCCAGGCCAGCCACAGCTACACAGTGAGATCCTGTCTCAAACAAAACAACTCCCAAAGAAACAAGACTATCTCTACTTTGATAAATGACCATGCTGGTGGAAATTGGTGGACACTGCTGTCTTTATAAATTTCTGGCTGAGGTAGAATTTGATGCATATTTGTAGGGATCATGTGAAGGAGGACTCTTCCATCTAGACCGCTCATCAGCTCTGTCCTGCCACCCACTCCCCAAATAACCACACAGAGACTTATTCTTTACTATAAATGATTGGCCGATAGCTCAGGCTTATTTTTAACTAGCTCTTATAACTTAAATTAACCCATTTCTATTAATCTGTGTGCTGTCCCGAAACTCGTTTACCTCATCTATGAATGTCCCATGTTGCGTCTTCTGCATCTGGCTGGAAACTCCTCCTGACTCCCTGACTTCACCCTTCTCCTTTCCAGCATTCTCTTATCCTTGAAATTCCTGCCTAGCTATTGGCCAATCAGTTTTTTAATTAACAATGAGAGCAACACATCTTCATAGTGTACAGAAGGATTATTCCACAGCAATTGTATGACCAGAAAAAACAAAATATAAAACTGATGCATCCTGTCACACAGCAGGGCTGCTTCTAGCCAAGCATGTTGTGGACAATCTCCTCAATAAGGAAATACGTGTTTGGGGGGCTGTTCGGTGTGGCTACTGTTTCAAAGGCAGAAACTTGACCCTAAAGGCCCATCAAAGTGAATGGACTAACACTACATCTGGAGACAATGGCCTCAATGCAACTGTGGACATGAAGAGACGGGGTACTGACTTGGAAAGACAACCACGATGTTTCTTTGAGCAGCAGAAACAGAAGGATTACACTTGGGGAGAAAAAAAATGGGGGGGTGCTGGGAAGATGGCTCAGCATTTGAGATCACTGGCTGCAGCGCACAACCATCTGTTACTGCAGTGCCAAGGGAGCCAATGTGCTCTTCTCCCTTCCGAGGACCCAGGCACACAAATGGTATACACACATGCAGGCAGGCAAAACATAAAATAAGAGTTAAAGTTTTTAAAATTCAAAAAAGAGAAAGGGTAGGTCTTTCAACATAGTAACACAAGACGCTGTAAAATAGGTTTTGTTTGAAAACAGGTTGTGTTGTTTCGTTTCTTTCTGAGACCATCTCTAGTCCAGGTCCTTGACCTCACTTTGCAGCTGAGGGTGTACTTGAGCTTCTGACCATCCTGCACCCACCGCCTGCCCGAGTGCTTAGATCATAAGCATGCGCCACCATGCTCAGTTTAATCTGGTGCTTCATGAATGCAAATCAAGCATTCTACCACTTAGCTACATTCCTAGCCCTTCTCTTTAATTTCGAAGCTGTTCTGTTACGTGGGAAAACTCTTCTTCGGAGTGTTTCCTACGAGGTCTTCCCCTCTACAGTCTTCCCTGCTGGGGAAGGCACTCTTCTTTCAAAGGCCCCTCCTCCGTGGGTGGGCCTGACCAGGGCACACCAGGCCTCAGAGGAATGCACCAGAATGGAATGGAGCACAAAAGAAAGAATTCTCAACCTTTTAGTTTCAAAACAGACTTTTGAAACTTCTGGCAGAGACAATATCTTAAACAATAGCTTTAAAAGGAATGACTGCTGACCAGAGAACATGTTTTTCTATGGGGCGGGGGGGGGGGTCAAGAGAAAACTTTTTGAGGGGAAAGAAAGGTAAACAGAGGGGAGCTATTAGGTGCAACATGGTGTCCACATTAGCCTGAGTTTCTGAGTTTGAGAAGTTGAGCTGGTGCCTACATGGAGCATTCACCTTACATTCTAGGGTTTCCTGTGTGGGAAGGTACTCTACAGGCTACTAAAAGAGAAACATGGACACCAAACCAGCCACAAAACCTTTGACCGATAGTTTGTCCTGCCTGCACAATATTCTAGGGCAATGATGATGCAGAACTTTTGGAGGTAGCCAACTGAGGTCTGATTTGACCTAAGGCCTGCTCTACAAGATGGAAGTCATACCCTACACTGCTTGGGTAACCAAAAACCAAAGACTAGATAGCCCAGATACCTAAGGTAGAACCAAATACCACTGATTTAAAAATCAATAAAATTATTTCTAATGATACTCTGCTGTTCTTATGAATCGGTGTCTTATCTGGTCATCTTCATAGATGCTTTCTCTGGCAGCAGATGGGAACAGATGCAGAGACCCACAACCAGACATTAGGCAGAGAGGGTCTAAATTGGAGGTCTTCATCAATTCCCTCCTCTCAGAGCTCAGTGAATCCTGTGAAAGAAAATGCAGAAAGATAGTAAGAGTCAGAGGCGGTGGAGGACACCAGGAGAACAAGACCCTCTGAATTAACTAAACAAGGCTCATAAGAGCTCACATAAATTGAAGCAGCAAGTACAGGGCCTACATGGGTCTATACCATATCTTCTGTTTATATATTACAGCTATTAGCTTAGTATTTTTATGGGGCTCCTAACTGTGAGAATGAGTAGGTCTCTGACTCTTGTGCCTGCTCTTGGAACTCTTTTCCTCTTGTTGGTTTGCCATGTCCAATTTCGATATGATAGTTTTTGCGTCATTTTATTTTGTCATGTTTGGTTGTTATCTCTTAGAAGCCTGTTCTTTTCTAATGAGAAACAGAAAGGGAGTGGACCTGGAGGGGAAGGGAGATGGGGAGAAACTGAGAGAAGTTGAAGGAGGGGAAACTATAATCAGGATATATTATGTGAGAAAAGAACGTATTTTCCAAAAAAATAAAATGTAAAAAAACATTAGTCATGCTTTCTATATAAAGCTATGTATTTTATGCCAGGTGTGGTGGTGCATACCTTTAATCCCAGCACTTAAGGGGCAGAAGCAGGTGGATCTCTGTGAGTTCAAGGCCAGCCTGGTCTACAGAGTGAGTTTCAGGACAGCTAGGACTCTTATACAAAGAAACCCTGTCTCAAAAAAAACAAAAAACAAAAAACAAAACAAAAACCCAAAACAACAACAACAACAAAAACAAAAGAGATATGTACTTCTTTATAAATAATAGAAAAATTCAGAAATTTAAAAGAAAACATCTCTGGGAGTAGGAGGGAAAGAGGGAGGTGGGTGTAGTGGTATATTATTTTGATAAATAAATCTTGCCTGAAGACCAGAGGCAAAGCTAAAGCCACTAGAGGTCGGGCAATGGTGACACACACCTTTAATCCCAGGATTTGGGAGACAGAGTCAGGTGGATCTCTGTGAGTTCAAGGCCACCCTGGGCTATACAAGATCAATGCAGAAACAAATCCAGGTGGTGGTGTCTCACACCTTTAATCCCAGCACTAGAGGGAATATAAAATGGAAGAGAGAGAGGCTTAGCTGCTTAGTTTATGCTCGCTCAGCCTTGGTAGAAGTAAGACTTGTCTAGTGGCTTGGCTGCTTTGCTTGTCTGGTTTTTGGGTTGAGCTCCAATTTCTGTCTCTGTGTTTTTATTAATTGTGCTACAGATGGGGGAGGGTGAAGAAACCTTCCAGTTGAGCAATTTGCCTTTTTCATCATGATTAAGTGTTATGAAATATTGCTTTAACTATGTAAAGATGTATTACATTTGTTTATGCTGTGAAATATTACTTTAACTAGGTAAAGATGTATTGCATTTGTTTATGCTGCATTTGTTTAACTAGGTAAAGATGTGTTGCATTTGTTTGCGCTGCATTTGTTTAACTGGGTAAAGCTGCGTTGCTGTTTCACCTTGCCTGCCTAAGGCACCTGATCAGTCTAATAAAAACCTGAACAGCCAATAGTGAGGCAGAGGAGGGATAGGTTGGTCTGGTGGGAAGAGAGAATAAGTAGGAGGAAGAATCTAAGTTTGAAAGGGAGAAAATGAGGGAGAAAAAGAGGGAGATGCCTGGGGCAAGCCAGTCAGGAAGCAGACAGACAGGCAGATACAGAAGAAGTAGGAAAAGAAGGACATACAGAATGAAGAAAAAAGGTAAAAAAAAAAAATCCCTGAAGCAAAACATAGATGAAGAGAAACAGGTTAAATTAAGTTTTAAGAGCTAGTGGGACAAGCATAAGGTAAGACCAAACATCCATAATTAATAATAAGTCTCTGTGTCTTGATTTGGGGGCAGTCTGAGAAAGCCTGCTATAATTAAGTTTATAATAACTATGAATGATCTTGTCTTTAAAGAGCTCAGAGGACATGAAGTAAGGCCTGTAGGACTTACAATACAATCCTAGGCAATGGCTCCATCAGTATAGCAGGTGCCTTCCAAGTGTGAGGTCTCAGATTTGATACCCAGAATACATGAAAAATGCCTGCATGGTGGTACTTGCTTGTAATTCCAGCAGGGGAAGTGGACAGGTGAATCCTTTGACTTGATAGCCAGCCAGCCTGTCCTAGCTAATGAGTGCTAGGCCAATGAGAGATCGCCTCAAAGAATGTAGGTGGTGTTGCTGAGGGTGACACCTGAGGTTGTCCTCTGACCTCTGAAAGCCTTTTCACACATGTATTCACATGTACGCACACACACGCATGCACGCACGCATGCACGCACACACACATGTTTTAAGAAAAACAACTTGAAATATAATGACCCCTGCTTCAACGGAAGCAGAACATGTGTCCCTTAGAGACAGGCACATGAAGTTCCAGCGGAGCCTTGGACGATCCATGACAGGAAGAAACCAGAAAACTAAGAATTCCATGTTTAATCTAAATCCAGGAAAAGAAAGAGTCCTGGGCAATTCATTTGTCTAATTCACTTCCTCCTTTATGCTAATCCATGCAAAAAAACCCCACAAACCTTAAGTAAAACTTTTCCAAAAATCTGGTTGGAACTTGCTTTGAAAAGGAGCAACCAAAAGAAATGATTAATTGTCTTTGAATATTTTTCAGCATTCCAGTTCTCCATGGCAGAACATGCAGAGTGGAGGGGGTGTCTGTGTCACCTACTGTACTTACGATGTGATTTCTCCTTCTTCCCAGCGATGAACAGAGACACCTTGATTAAAACATAACCAGGAAGACGTTTTCGTCCCAAGTCCTGTTGTTACTATTTTTGTCACCAATGTATTTTTTTTCTTTTTCTTTTTCTTTCTTTCTTTCTTTCTTTTTTTTTTTTTTTATTGGTAGGCCTGAAAGAGGTTTGGGACGGCTGTTCTTGGTTGTCAACTTGATAACATCTGGAATCAACTAAAACCCAAGCAGCTAAGTACACCTGTGAGGGATTTTTTTCTTAATTAAATGATCTGAAGTGGGAAGATTTATCTTCAATACGGATCTTTTGAGGTGGGAAAACCCACCTTTAATCTGGGCTGCACCTTCTGAAGGCAGCCTATATAAAGGACATGGAGGAAGAAGACTTTCGCTCTTTGCCTGCTTACTCTTGTGTTCTCTGCTGAGTTCATTCCTTCACTGGCATTGTAGTCTACCTCTCTGGGATTCTGGCATATACTGAAGACCAGCGGAGACATCTAACCTCATGGACTGCACAACTACTGGATTCTTGAACTTTCCATTGACACACAGTCATTGAATATATAATATATATATTATATAGTTATAGTTATTCTACCAGTTTTGTTTCTGTAGAGACTGCTGCCTAATACAAGGATGAAAGGAGATAAAAGCATCATTTGAGCAAGGGTCAGACAGCTAACTGGGGGAAAAGAATTCTAAAATGAGCTACTAATGGGAACACAAGGCACAGGGTGATGCTGGAGGACAGGACAATAGCTGGAAGTTCTTGAGGCAGGAGCTGGGGGAGCTTCCTGGGCTTAGGGTTACAAAGCTGACTACCAGGAGGACTCAGATTCTACATGCCTCAGACGGAAGGCTGGGGAGGGGGAGGGGCTATGCAAATAGATAATTTAAATAGGCACTATGCAGTTATGACTAAGTGTGGACCCTTGCTAGGAAGCAGAAAACACAAAAGATTGCGTTCTGTATGTGGGGCTTCTAAACTGCCCTGGGTGTCTTGTTCCCTCTCTTAAAAGGCAGACCGATGGTTAAGTATAATTTAATCTCATTAAATAAAAATGTCAGGTTGGTGACAGGTGGGTGATTAGCCCATAGTGTATTTTACCCCTCCGGTGTTCTTGAAATGACTGCTTTCTGCTGGTAATTATAGCAAATATAGGCAGGAAACCGGCAAGGGGGCAGGTAAGGCCACATGGATTAGGAGGACAAAGGGAACAGTTGGGTGATGGGCTGAGCATAGGGGGATCTGGGGTTAGCGATGAAGGAGGTGTGGGTGATGAACCAAAGGGCAGAGCTGCTGCCTGAACAGAGATTCCTTAGGTCCATTCTTAACTCACGGTGGCTTTATTCTGCGAGCAGTGGCCTTCTGGGGCGGCTACTTTGCGTCAAGATGTTGTTGCAGGCATCAGGGTGGAATCCTTGCACACAGTAACACTGGAGGTATGCAAGAGATGAGGGAGTTGGAGTGGGACAAGGAACCCAAGGCTGGAACAAACCTTGGAAGGGATAGGACAGAAAGAGACGTTATCCTCTCGGAATATTATAGGTGGGCGTCTTAACTGACTGGCAACCTTCTGTGTCCCCCACATGACCGCTTCTTTGTGAGTCTAAATCTCTTCTTGTTGGGCGAGCCAATGTGTTCATTTAGGACCCACATTCACACCCCATTCCATCATACTCTGCTCTTTAAAGGCCCAGGCTCCAAACCTGGTCATGTTCTGAAATACTAGAGGCTCAGTCCTCAACACACGAATTTTGGGGTATGTAACTCAACCCAGGGCACAATAATTCCATATGTTTTTAATATCTACAAACACGCACAGCTGAAAATGAATTTGTATTTCAGGGGAAAAGTGCAGAGAAGGCGATAGAAAATGAAATTGCAGTGTACAAAATACCCTGGAAAGGAGGGGAACCGCTTAACTAGCAGGCTGAAGAAAAGCATTTCCCAAAAGAGTTAAATGGTTGTCAAATCATTCCAAGCCAGTGGTAAGCTGGATTAATTGTCAAATACTTCAGCAAGACTAGTGGGGGAGTTAACTGCAGTTATTATCTTAAAAAGAACACATTTCTTTGAAATGCCATTATGTTTCAGAAGTGCCGAGAAGGTTTCCTGGGAGAGACCCTTTTGTGTGGCGATGCAAATTGAGCTGAGAGTGGTGTGCGTCACTTCTTGGTGACACCTGCGGGTGAAGTAAAAAAAAAAAAAAAACAACAAAAAAAGCCACAGGCTACCTGCGGTAGAGGGAAAGGTTCTTCAACTGGAGGAATTGAGGCAGCTTCTAAAGATGGAACCCATGCAGCTCAGTAAAACAGAGGTAATGAGAGAGTCTCAGGGTTTAGAGTCATATAGGTTCCCTGCTGTTCACAGCTCACAGATCCAAATATAGCCGGGTCTTAAGTTTTTAAAACATTCAATTTGTGTGAAAATCCTTCTCTAGAGATAGCCGGCGCCTTAGGAAATGGACTGGGAACAGTGCATCAGTCACTACCCAGATCTCTTTCAAAGGGAGCCTTTTGCCGCTAGGATCGCTGGCTAGCTGGATTTCCTGAATGTAAACAAAAGGCCTTCCGCGGGAAGAATAGTCATAATGAAAATACCAAAACTAAAGCGGGAGAGAAAAAGGAAGAAAAGGAAATGTAATAGCCTGCTCCAATTTTTACTTCTCCGAAATTGCTGTTGATTTCCCAGCTCTAATTCCCGTCGGAGACCGAGCTTCCACCCACTTATTCATGCTCTGTTAAAGTAATTTCTCCAGAGACTGGCATTCAGGGATCCTGAAACAATCAAACACGTGCGAACGTCTCGGCGGTGCCTGCCTTTTGGTTTTTCATCTCTGCGCCTCCATTAGGCATCTGTCCGTGTTGCATTTACGAACGCACCCCGGGTTTAATAAAGCCTTGGGTGCATCTAGGCCTTGCAGCAACCGTCTCTGAACTACTTAGGTGTCCCTGTGACAAAACTTCATAATAATTATGCAACAGGGTGTCATGTTATTCACCAGGGAAGCGTGTTCATGTTTGAGGTAGTTTTTTTTTTTTTTGAAGAAATTGCTTGGGGGGAAATTCTAGTAAAAGATTCAAAAGTTCAAAAGTCCTCTCAGAGCCCAGTCAACCTCAGACTACTTTGACGCCCATCTCGGAACCTCCATCTTGCTTGCAATCTTCTTGAGGAAGCTGAAAAAGCTCAGCGACCTTGACTCTGCTAATGCCGTTGTTATCACTGTTTCCACCTCAGGCTTTTGTTTTAAGGGTGTCCTCTGAAGGACCACTGCTCAGTTGGCATGGTAGCCATTTGTCTGGTCTGAATGTGAGGCGTGCACCCAGTGGTGATGGTTAGTCCTGAAACAGTACACCACGGTGTTTGTCAACCTGACGGAATCCAGAATTACCTGGCTCTGGGCATGCATATGGAGAGTATCTTAATTATGTTAATTAATGTAGGGAGACCCATCTTCATTGTCAGCCAAGCTGGCTGGAATCAGGACTGTAATGGAGAAAGGGATTGTGCAGTAATATGTGTTTATCTCTCTTTACGTCTTCATTGTGGCTGCAGTGTGACTCCTGCTGCTTTGGTGTCCCTGCCATGATGGACTGGATCTTGAACTGTGAGTCAAAATAGGCCCTTTCTCCTTTAAATCACTTTGGATGGAGTATTTTATCACAGCAGCAAGAAAAAACAACACCACAGCTAACAAGGTGATGTAATTTACAAAGCAATGGAACAGAGCCTGGAGAGATGGCTCAGAGGCTAAGAGTACTGGCTGCTCTTCCAGAGGACTCAGATTCTAGCCCTAGCACCGCATGGCAGCTCACAACCATCTGTGACTCTAACACTAGTGGGGCTGATGCCCTCTTCCGGTCTTAGAGGGCAACAGGTGTGCGTGTTGTACACCGAGACACCGGCTGGTAAGACACCCGTACACATAAAATAAAATACAAAAATGTAACACGGTATAGCTTAGCCTCATAACTCACAATCACCTTGAGGTGAACCCACAAGCAAAAGTTCACTCCATGTCTTACTTTGCATATCATTTTCTAATAAGATTGTGCATTTGTATGACACTATGCAAATGCTTTAACTCCTACAGCGAAAGGCCCAGCTGTGGGGATAGACTGCAGTAAGGAAAGTGATGTTGGCCAAATGCCTCTCCTCCCCTCCCCTCTCCTTTCCTTCCCTCCCCTTCTTCCCTCTCCCCTCTCTTTCTCTCCTCTCCTCTCCCCTCCTCTCCCCTCTTCTCTCCTCCCTTCCCCTCTCCTCTCCCTCTCTTCCCCTCCCCTTCCCTCTCCTCACTTATTCTTCCCTCCTCACTGCCCGTGTGATCCTGTTTTATATACATTTACATAGTTTATACAATATTTACTTTAATCAAGTTCTTCCAGCAGAACACTGGGTATTAAAGATACAGCGGATGAATGGGTGGAACAGTGATGCTAACTCACTCCAACACACGCTGACAATGGAATAGACTAGAGACTGCGGATGCCATGATGTTGACATCCCATGAACAGACTTTGGAGTCTTGAGAAAAATATTTAGGTAGAGGGAATTTATTTGGTTGTTCGTTCAGGGTGCAGAGATGAGAAAGTGGGGAGAGGGACAGAACAGAGAGGAAAACTCCTAATGGACAGCAGAGAGCTCCTGTAGGAATGAGAATATAATCCCCCAGAGTAGTCTGAGAAACTGAAAGGTGACCCTTAGGGTCCAGTGGAGTAAGGACACAGGGTCTCCTGGAAATTGGCGTTTGCCTCTGGTGCTTTAGCTTCCCTGGTGGCCTCTGTGTTACTTCTGTAAGCAAGGGGGACAGTCATAGGGTGGCAGGATCACTGGAGGGAGGACTTGAAGTGGGAGTGACTAAAGCACATGGGACCTTCCCCAGGGAAGCTGTGCCCCAGGGCTGGAGGACACAAACCCTAAAACTGAGAAGGGGGGAGGTTGAGGAGAGAAGCATTCTAATATGCTGAGAAGCCAGAGTGAGAGAACCAAGGACAGCTGGGAGAGAGAAAGAGAATGGAGAAAAAGAAGTAAAGCCAAGAGGGAGAGAGGCAGGAGAAAGAAGTTTTGCCTTGGGGTATAAAACTCGGTGCACATAGGAGGAAGAGGAGAGAACTATTGTATGGCAGAATATTATGCACAGAAAAGGCTTTCCTGGACAGATGGCACAAATCCTGTGGATAATTGGATGTCTAACGCATGAGCCATTAGGTCTCTGGTTTTGTTGTTATTTATAAAAATTATTCTAAGTCATCTATTTAAAGTATTGGGTACATCTGGCCATGCATAAAGTATCTCCAGGCCCCAGGGTTGAGATTTACATAAGCCACCCTAGGGGTCACTTAAGGACACATGTAGAGGCCGTGTGCTGGCTAGTTTTATGTCAACTTGACACACGTTAGTCATCAGAGAGGAGGAAGCCTCAGTTGAGAAAATGTCTCCATAAGATGGGGCTGTAGGTAAGCCTGTAGGACAGTTTCTTAGTGATTGAAAGGGGATGGTCCAGTGCATTGTGGGTAGTGCCATCCCCGGGCTGGTGGTCCTGGGAGGAAAGCAGACTGAAGAAGCTATAATGAACAAGCCAGTAAGCAGCATCTCTCCAAGGCCTCTGCATCAGTTCCTGCCTCTAGGTCTTTCCTGGTTTGAGTTCCTCTCTTGACTTCCCTTCTGATGAAAAATGATACGGAATTGCAAGGCAAATGTACCCTTTCCTGCCCAAGTTGCTCTGGTCATGGTGTTTCACCACAGTGTTATGGAGTTTCCTAACCTCTGGGAAAAGACTACAGACTCAATCCAGTTATAATTAAAAGAATTATTTATTGCTGCTAGCAGGACAACAATCCTTGAGCCAAACTTGAGACTGCTGTTCAAAGTGGGGCGGGGGAACCATATTTCAAGCAAAAACCGGAAGAAGACCTAGAACGTCTGCATAACCAAGTCAGGAGCTGCTCTGCTCTGTCAAGATTAGGTAGTCGAGGCGACCTCAAAATAGTTCTCGACTGTCTGCATAATTAGGTTTCAGATGGCAAAAACCAGTTAGTAGGCTGTACATTTCTGGGTGGGGTTCACTGAGTCAGGGTTACTGGAAACTTATCTTCCAGGGACTAGAGACAGAGATAAATGGCTTGTGGGTACTAAGATGGATGCCTAGCATAAAAGTAGAGTTTCTCTAGCCATCAAAACAGCACTAACAATTCTAACTAAGACATGATAGTGGGATATTGCTATGGCAGAGCTTTTACCAGTGTTTGTGGGAGGATCATGGAAGGACTTTGGAACTTTGGGCTAGGAAAGCCATTGAGTGTTTAAAGCTTGGTGAGCTGTTCTATGGGAGCTTGGAAGACAAGAACATCGGGAGAAATGCAGATGAGGGAACCTGGCTTGTAACGTTCCAGAGGGAAGTTTTGGGAGTCCCTTAAAGACTCTCTGAGGGCTGTTGCATGTTTTGAGTTGAGAATCTGTGGTTCTGGTCAGCTGGGGCTGAAGAATCATTTGTGATTAGCGAGAGACCAGAGCCACTAAAGGAAAACCTTTGCCTTGCTGGGACAACCAATGCTGGTCAGCAGGTGCTCTGAAATTAGAGGTGACTGAGAAGAGACCAGCGTCACTGAGGTGAGGCCTTCTGGGAAGTGTTTCCTCAGGGTCAGCACACAGAAGCCATGCTCTAAGAGGTGGCCAAGGTTGTTTCTCATCCCAGCAGTTGTCTGCTAAGAGTGTGGTAGTGTAAGAGTCACCCAGGTGGTATTGATTTTGAAGGCATGAAGGGGTCACGGAGGCTTGGCCCTGTGAGAGGCCGAAAAGGGCCACTGATAAAGGTGCAGCCTCAGTAGTAGTTGAAGGGCCAGGATAGAATGGGTCATATGGAGAAGTTGAGGTTTGGCACCATGAAAAGAGCCTAGGAGAGGCTGTTGGTGAAAATACAGCCCAGTTACAGGAGGAACTTGGCACTTTGGAGATGCCAGTACCATGGGATAACCACCAAGAACAACAGCAGCAGTGGAGTGGGGTCAGCCTGAGCCTAGAAGACCAGCTGTGTGTGGCGCAGGGGATGGAGCCTGAGACGTGACCCTGGCCCCTGGGAGAAGCCCAGATTGTGAGTGACACTGAGCAATCTATACTGTTGGAGTTTGTTTTTGCTTTGATGTGATTGTGCCTGTACCCTGGTTCTTCAAGTAAGAAAGTGTTTCATAGTAGCCCACGGTTGTAGATTTTGGATTTTTGTTGTTGCTGCTTTTGAGACAGGGTCTCTCTATACAGCTCTGGTTGTTCTGGAATTCACTATGTAGGCCAGGCTGGCCTTGAACCCACAGAGATCTGCCTTTCTCTGCCTCTTGGAATAAAGGCAGTGGTGCCCAGAAACTTTGGATTTTAAAAGGGACTAAATTTCAAAGTGTTTGGATTCATAAAGATGGCAGGACTTTTTAAGTTTGTAAAATGTTTCCTATTGTGATGTTTATATTAATGTGTGAGCTTGGGGATGAGCAAGGAAGGGAAGGTTGTGACTCACAAGTGACGTATTTGTGTGTCAGGCTGGCGAGGGTTCCGCTGTACTGGCTAGTTTGTGGCAATTTGACACAACCCTCGAAGTCACCAGAGAAGAGGAAGCTTCAACTGAGAAGCTTCCACAAACTCAGGCTGTAGGCAAGCCTGTACTGCATTTTCTTAATTATTGATTGAGAAAGGAGAAAGGAGGCCTATTGTGGGTGGTGCCATCCATGGGCTGGTGGTCCTATGTTCTATAAGAAAGCAAGCTGAGAAAGTCATGAGGAGCAAGCCAGTAAGCAGCATTCCTCTGTGGCCACTGCATCAGCTCCCGCTTCCAGGTCTTGACCTGTTTGTGTCCTGACCTCCTCTGATGTTAAACAATGATGCCAAAGCATAAGCTAAACAAAGCCTTTCCTTCCCAAGTTGCTTTGGTCATGGCACTTCATCACAGCAGTAGAAGCCCTAACTATGACAAGTGAAATTACGCAACAGAGTGAAGCATAAGATGAGAGAAGAGATCCAAGCCGTGAAGTCTAAACAGAAGGCAAAGGAAGGCAAGTTTGACACCGATTGTTAGAATAGAATGAAAACCATGAGAAAGAAAGAAAGAAAGAAAGAAAGAAAGAAAGAAAGAAAGGAAGGAAGGAAGGAAGGAAGAAAGAAAGAAAGAAAGAAAGAAAGAAAGAAAGAAAGAAAGAAAGAAAGAAAGCCAAGAAGAGGCTGTCTGATCAATCAGCAGTTAAGAGCACTGGCTGCTCTTCCAGAAGACTCTGGTTTGTTTCCCAGTACCCACATGGCAGCTCCCAACTGTAACTCTAGTCCCCAAGGATCTGACATCCTCTTCTGATCCTCTCAGGCACTTCACACAGATAGTACACAGATGTACATGCGGCCAAAGCACCCATACGCATGAAGTGAAATGAAACAATAGCAACAACAAAGATATGGATGCCAGCTGCTGCATACAGGTCATAGAAGATAAAGGTGAAGGGTGTCCCTCGTATTCAGTGACAGAGTTTGTGGTGGTTACACACCTCGAGAATGTGCTGTTACTAACCCACAACAGCTCTGGGCTCTGGACACATTGCATTTATTCTTGTTTATTTGCTCTGCATTTAGCTTTAGGGACAGTTTCACAGTGCCGTTACTTGTTTGAAAGAGTGATAGATGTCTCTAGGATCTCTTTATAAGAACACTAATCTCATTTCACCAGGGCTCTACCTTTCCAAACTGATCAGCTTCCAAATACGCTCATCTTGGGGATTACGTTTCAACATATAAATTTGGGGTATAGGGCATCTATAGCAGATGTCCTCGCCAGGATGGAAGTTTCCCCCCGATGAAGACAGGAAGGAAGAAGGTAAGGGGTAGGAGGAAGCAGTTGGGTAGAATAGAGAAAGTTTGTTATTCATGTTAGCCTCTGTCTTCTCTGTTATGATACTGAGTTCCTCATTTAAGACAAAAATACATGGTAGGGACCCTGAGGACTAAGTGTCACATAACTGCTGAGGAAAAGATGGGTATTCCCAGGCCTGGGCCCTTATGCCCACCTGATTTTGGAACTGTTTTGCTTCCTGTGCTATGGGATCCACTCACTGTATTAGTTTCCCTTATACAATAAACAATTGACCCATCTGGCATCAAGCAGCATATGTGTTGTGGCTCTGATGGTGTAGAAGGTCCTTCTGTATTTGTGTTGCTTTAATTGGTTAATAAAGAAACTGCTTTGGGCCTGGTGATAGGGCAGAACTTAGGTAGGCAGGGAGACAGAACTGAATGCTGGGAGGAAGAAGGCAGAGTCAGAGAACCGCCATGGAGCTGCCAGAATCAGACATGCTGAATCTTTCCCGGTAAGCCATGACCTCGTGGTGAACACAGGTTTAATAGAAATGGGTTAAATCAAGATGTGAGAGTTAGCCAATAGGAGGTTAGAGCTAATGACCAAGCAGTGTTTTAATTAATATAGTTTCTGTGTGATTATTTCGGGTGTAAGCTAGCTAGGACGAAACAAAGGGACCTTCTCTCCATTCAACACTCTGACACCAGCGGAATGAGCCTGCTGTGCTCTGCACATCGCCTTTCCCACTGTGGATAATGCAGTGGTATTCGTCTGCTGTGCAGTCTGTGATGAACTTGAACTTCTGATCCTCCTGCCTCCACCTCCCCAGAGCTGTGATTACAGGTATGTAAAACCACACCTGGTTTGTGATGCAGTGCTGGGCACTGAACCCCAGTGCCTCCTGTATGCTAGGCAAACACTCTACCAACTGAACTACATCTTCAGCCAATTTCCTGTTTCTTCAGGAAGAGTATATTCAGTGCTAATGGGAGTCAGGGATTTTAGAAGCAGAAATGAAAAGAATTTTCTCCTTGAGGAATAAGGATGCTAAGAAAGCTTGGGGAATTTTTCACAGTATGTAAAATGCTCATTACAGTCATTAACATGCAGCCAATGACTTGTATCTGTAGGGTTTGTTTCCAAGACACCCCTCCATGTGGATACCAAAATCTATAGATGCTTAAGTCCCTTGTATAAAATGGTGCCTGTAAATACTATATAAATATTATTATGTGTTTTTAAGGGAAGGATGATAAACAAAAAAATCTGACATATTCAGTATAGATGTAATCACTTTAAAATATAGTTTTGTTAGTAGCTGGTTGAATTTATGATGTGGAAATTGGGTACACAGAGAATCAAACTTATACAATATAAAGTATAATGCAAGCTTAGAGTAAACTGGAGAACAGAGGCAAGGCACAAACGATAGAAGACAGAGATGTCATATTTATCGCTGATCAGAGATTGTGTGCAATGTGATACTAGACCGGATTGTATTACACTCTGGAAGTAAAAGGAGTTACCCAAGCCAGTCTTGGCTCAGTTACAGAGTGCTAGCTTTCTCAAGTAAGCTTCCAACTCTGAAAGTTACTGTCTGGAGGGGTGGAAAATGTTTCCTGCAGGGTGACTGATCCCCAAACAAGGAGAAGGATAAAGTAGAGCCGTATAGATTCAGTCTTTCTGCAAACCCATGATGCCTCCCTTGTGGAGGACTTGGGGATCCTGGCTGCAGAGAAAGCAGGGTTTTTCATTAATGGAAGTGTTTCCATGGGAAATGTGAGCTGGGAGAGTCCCCTCAGCAGCTTTGGCACTTGGTTTCTGAGTCATCCACAGAAGAAGAAGTGCAGCAGAGGCAAAAGAGAAGCAGAAAAGCAGAAATAAAGTGGATGAGAGATGGGGCGGGGGTGTGACCCAGGATCCTTAAGGCCTTCTCTCCTGTTGTTTGTCCTGCGTGTGAAATCTTGCCTATTCTGCTGTATTTCATGGAAGTGGCAGCAAACGGAGCTCTGTTCTCAGCCTTTTAACACTTGATGGCCTTCTCTTCGATCCACCTTTCCTCTGACTTGTACCTTTGTTAGAGCCACAGTATTCTATATTGGAGATAGTCTTAGCCCCTGTTTGCCACAATGCAGTTTCTGCAGTAAACACGTAAGTACTAAGAAGAATTTGGCCCAGAGAGGAGGCGTGAGAAAGGAGAGTGAAGCAGGAAAGGGATGCAGGAATATCACTTCCTCTCGCAGAATGCCTGAACTGCCTTGCTCCCTCTACACCCCAAGTCAGGGAAGCATCCAGAGTTTGGCCCTGCCCCACAGATGGTTGTCCACCAGAGGGTTTCCACTACACTCTGCCTCCTGCTCAACAAGCCAGAGACTGCCATGTTCTGATGGCAGATGCTGCCATATCATGTTTGCAGGAAACTGTAGCCTGCAAACACATAGTTGCCATAGAAGGGGCTGGACTACCAAGCAGGTAAGGGCTGCACAATCTAAATGCTGCCCAAGAACCCTCATGCTGTGTAAGTAAACTGACTCTGCTATTTCCCGATGAAGTTATGTGTATGTTTCTTTAAAACATACTACACAGTTTGCTCTGAAGGTTTATCTAAAATCCAATCCTTCTTCATTGAGTTTTAAATATATTCTCCAAACAGTTCAAAATGAAGCTGTTTCTAGAGCATTTCTGAAAATTATATGGTTACAAAGCAAAGCCCCAACTTATCTAGAAAACTTATTCTACAAAATAGAAGTGCATCCAAAAACAGCACAGTGCTTGAAAAGAGTGACAAATGGTCCCTCCCCTGAAAATAATTTGTTAGTTCTGTAAATTGTTTACTAAGATAACCATAAACTGCCTTTTAGAACCATCCCTTAACCCAGTGAGAGCTCAGAAGGGACCACCCTAAGAAGTTGTCCTGGTTAGAAGAGATGGTTGGAGGCAGTCCCTCCCCCAGAATGCCCCTCTTCCATAGATGTTATTGATTTCCTAAAACTGATTGCTTTTGGTTGAAGTTACCCTCTCCTTTGGGCTCTGCCTAATTTTTAGCCAACAGTTGTGTTATATTTGAAATACTTAGAATCATTTCTTTAGAGAAAAGATTTTAAAATTTATTTTTATTTTATGCGAATGAGCATTTTGCCTGCATGAATGTCTGAGCATCACCTGCGTGCATGGTGCTTGAGAACACCAGAAGCAGGTATCACATTCCATGGAGCTGGAGTTACAGATGGTTGTGAGCTGGGTTGTGAACTGTCATGTAGGTGCTGGGAACTGAACATGGGTCCTCTGCAAAAGTGTAATGCACTCTAGGGCTGGAGAGATGGCTCAGTGGTTAAGAGCATTGCCTGCTCTTCCAAAGGCCCTGAGTTCAATTCCTGGCAACCACATGGTGGCTCACAACCATCTGTAATGAGGTCTGGTGCCCTCTTCTGGCCTGCAGACACACACACAGACAGAATATTGTATACATAATAAATAAATATTGTTTTTTAAAAAAAGTGTAATGCACTCTTGTAACACTGAGGTCCTGCTTGTTGGGGTTTCTGTCCTGCCCAGTTCCCGCAGCCATTTAGCCCCAAAGGAAATCACACAGAGGTCTCCATAAGATTATAAACTGATTGGCCCATTAGCTCAGGCTTCGTATTAGCTCTTATAACTTACATAGCCCATTATTCTAGTATATGTTAGCCACATGGCTTGGTACCTTTTTCAGCAGGGCAGGTCACATCCTGCTTCTTTGGTGGTCTGGGCAGGACTGGGGAAGAATGGGCTTCCTCCTTCCCAGCATTCTCCTGTTCTCATTGCCCCACCTTTACTTCCTGTCTGGTTGTCCCACCTATACTTCCTGCCTGGCCAATCAGCATTTATTTAAAACAGTTTGACAGAATCATACAGTATTTTTACTTGCTTTTGTTTCACTCATGGCTCGTACAAAGCAGGACCACTCCTCCTGTTACAGATTGGCACCCAAAGTGGTAAACTGACTCCACGTAAAATATAAGAGAGCTTCAAAAACAATACAAAGTTTAACACAGCTTCTTGCTGTTTGCTGGCAGCTTGCTGCAGCTGCTTTAAGAGAGATTTTCCTGATTCAGCTGTAGCGGGAAAAAAAGCCACGCAGTTTTAAAACGTCGGCTTTCTGGGCTATGCTCCTAGCACGATTTCTGTCTCTTGCGGGAGACAGAGCATTTAGATGGGGTTTGTGAGTAAAGTGCTACGGTGTGCCTGGAAGGGAGGCATTGTGCTCCACGGCTCAGAGGCACAAGTGACTCAGAGACACAAGCAGCTCCGCCATGCTAGCAGTGCAGTGCTCACAGCTCAGAGGCACAAGTGGCTCCGCCATGTTGTTCTGGGTGGGGCAAGCAGGCAGTACCTGTATTTGACCTGGGATTGTTGCAGTTTAGATTCTGAAGAGCTTAGCATTTTAAAAGCTTTTCAAGACAGTAGAGAATTAAAGACAATGAAATAGGGCAGATTCAGACATAAAAGACCTCTAAATGTGTCATAGTGCTAGATAAAGTATGTAGGCTTGGAAGAGAGAAGAAAAAGAGTATAGAAAGTCATAAAATAAAGTTAATGCTTTAAAAAAAAGGGGGTAAAGTCTTTAAAGAAACAGAGTACAGATAGTCATAGATTAAAAAAATAAAGAAAAATAAGCCACATAAAAATGGAAAATTCACAGAGAGTCTGGATTATGTGTATTATTGTGTTTTCTTTAACTTTGGGTGACTGTCCAGGCAGCGAGATGTCTCTTTCATTTCTAGAGTTTTGGAAGCTGCTTACAATGTAACTTAGGTAATACAATGTTTACTTAGGTAATATTATATCCTTCTGGAGTCTTTGATGGAGTTGAAGAATAGATATATAGTTATAGTTATAGTTTTCCATTGTTATGATAAAAGATAAAATAGATCTAAATATTTTAACTATAATTCTTGCTTGATAACTGTTTTGTTATATGTAATTTTACTATGTTAAAGTGAAAACCTTTTTTGTTTAAACAGAAAAGGGGAAATGGAGTAGGAGGTCCTTCTTTCTATGTGTTGCTTTCATTGGTTGAATAAAGAAACTGCCTTGGCCTTTTGATAGGGCAGAACTTAGAGAGGCAGGGAGGACAGAACTGAATTCTGGGAGGAAGAAGGCAGAGACAGAGAGATGCCATAAAGCTCATGCCTGACACTGATGCTGGTTAGACTCTTTCCCGGTAAGCCACGACCTCCTGGTGTTACACAGATTGGTAGAAATGGGTTAAATCAAGATGTGAGAGTTAGTCAATAAGAGGCTAGAAATAATAGGCCAGGCAGTAATTTAATTAATACAATGTCTGCGTGATAATTTCAGGGGTTAAGCTAGCCAGGCAGCTGGGATGAAAAGCAGGCCCACTCCTCCTTTTACACACTCTTAACCTCTGAGCAATCTCTCCAGATTCTTCCTATTTCCTCAATGTAGGGGTATGAATTTTGTGCTCTTTCTCTCTCTCTGAGTGTGTGTGCCCCCCCATCCGTCTGTTTGTCTGTCTCTGCACCAGTGTATTCAAATCTTTCAGATTGGCATGTGTCTCTGCTTCTTTCAAGTACTAGGATACATTGGAAATTCAACCTATGTGGTCTTCCACATTTCTGTGACTGAGCTCCACCAGGGACCGTTCATTTGTTCCTGCACTCATCAGTTATCCACAGTGCTGTGGTTAGGAGGCCACATGCATATTTGCATGCTTTTCAGATAGATTTGCAGGATGACATGGAATTTCTGGATTGCTCTAGATTCACTGTTTGTATTAAGGACCCTGCCTCTGCCTTGTGGCCTACTTCTGGTAATTGGGTCAGAGTTGTTATTTTCCATGTGGAAATCCTTGTCTTGCTCTCACCAATGCTCTAGTCTCCAAATAACTGAGACTGACCTCTGCTGTGATCACAGGCACACGCAGGCACACTCAGGGACACAGACACACTTTCTATAAGACAAATGATTTACTGAGATTAGAGGTTGAGGATTGGGTTAGGAAAATAGGTGAAGAACAGAGAAGTGGATGCTAGCAGAGCTCATAACCAGTTTTCATATTAAACAAAGAGGAAAGGGGTGCTTAGGTCCTGGGCAGGAGAGATCATGGAAGCCCGTGGTTTGATATGAAGATAACAGGAAATTCCCAACAGTTTGGTCCTGAAGAAAGGCTCAAGAAACAGCTACTGTGACATCCTGAGGTCAGATCTTCATACCCATGATAGAAATTCACATTAGGAGATCTCAGACTCCAGATGGTAGAGGAAGAATGGAAATCTCCATGTCAAGCAGAGGTGGTGGCACATACCTGTGATCCTAGCACTCAGGAGGCCAAGAAAGGAAGGGTGTGTATTCCAGGCCAGCCTGGGCTACATGCTGAGACCAAGGAAAGACAGAGTTAAAAGTTATATTCTTCAAAAACAAAAACAAAACAGTGTATTTATGTAAGGCTACAGACAAAGGGCACACATGTGCACACATGCAGTGCACATATGAAAACACAAGCACATGCATATCTCCAGAGGAAAACAGGACCCTTATAAGTATCTTACTAACGTCCCTCCCCCAGATGAAATTTTTGTTTTTGAGACAGTTTCTCTGTGTAGTCCTGGCTGTCCTGGAACTGACTCTTGTAGACCAGCCTGGCCTCCAACTCAGAGATCCGCCTGCTTCTCACTCCTGAGTGCTAGGATTAAAGGCATTCACCAACATACCTGACTAAAAAGAATGGAATTCTTAAGGTATCTATCTAGTAAAGGCTAGGAAATTTATTTTAAAGCACACTATGGATTGCGCCAATGTTGTACAAAATGTCATTGTTCTAAACATCTTTGAGTTTGCTTATGCTTGTAGACTACTGTGTTCTGTGCATGGAGCAGGTCTTTTCTTCAGGGGGGCAGTTAAGGAGGTCCAAGCTGACTACCTTCTTGCAGACTCAATGAAGGAAAGATCTGGTTCCCAGCTCCTTTGGGACCCCTAGTCCTTAGCACAACTGACTCCATGATGGAAATAATTCAGGCCATAAAGCTCAGCATGTAGATAACACCACCTGCCAAAATGAAAACAAAGACTTAATCCATCAAAGTCCAAAAGTTCTGGGAAAGTCTCTAAATGTACTACCATTGATTTTTGACTTCTATAGCTCTGCTTCTGGCTAACTGTTCTTGTTAACTGAAGTATGTCAAGACAGGATATGGCATTTGTGCTTAAAAGCTCACCCTGAGAAAGGCTCAGGGTTACACTGGGATCCCAAACACCCAGTGTAGTTGCAGCTGCCAAACAAAGACTTTCTATTGTTTTAGCCTCATGTCCAAGTATTCCTCTCTGGTGAATACCCCACAACAGCAGTGGCTGTGAGTCTTGTCGTTAGTGAACTGGGACCCCTGTTTTCCTTCCAGCCCTTGGCAGGGGACTCCAGTTGCTCCCCAGAGGTCACCTTCAGGGCCTGTCGTGTCCTTTGCCAGTGAGAGGGGAGAAACTCTCGCTGTCTCAAATTGAATCTCTCTGATATTCTCCTTTTAAAGGGCTCAGGTAGTTAGGTCAATCTAAACTAATCTTATTTTACATTCTTCTGTCAACTGGTGAGTACCTTGTTTCCACCTGCCATCTTAGAATTCCAAAGTCTTGGGAAGTGTGGTGAACAAGCAGCCATCTTTGAATTTAGTTTGAATGTCTCTAAGACTAGAAATTTCATTAAATAAAGTATGTTACACAAGCAAAACCAAGCTGTTTTGCTCTAAGAAGGCTGTCAAAAGGCTTGGTTCTTGTCCGTGAAGCAACTGACACGGATGAAAGGCTTGTGTAGGACCAGCACAGTGCAATGTGAAGAATTTCTCTTCTCTGAATTCTTTGTGCTTTCCAAGAAGACTCTAATAAAATATTGACTCTTAAACTGTTCCCACCCCAGATCCAGATGTCTGCTAGTCCATCAGTGGATCTTCACACAGCATAACGAGGCCTCTTCTCTTCAGGCCTCCCGTCTGTGACATACTCAACCTTATACCACCACAGTGTCTGCTCTCACTGCCTAATTCTTGTGCATCTCTCTTACAGGGGTCTCAAATCACACCGTAGACAAACTCTGAAGTTTAAGATATTTGGATGTGAAATGTATGGACATTAAAAAGACAACGTAGGCAAGATGAAATAGTTTATGAACACAAAAAGATGGAACAACTGGGCCCAATTTATTGTTCAGCCACTGAAATGGGAGATGGCAGACATCAGCTACCATGTGACTGAACTTTGCAGACATTTTGCTAAGTGAAAGAAGCCAGTCACAACGAGACTCATCTGAGATCTGGAACAGACAAAGTCGTGGACAAGCGAGTAGAGTTGGTAGTTGCCAGGGGGACAGTGGAGAGTGAGGGGGCTAATGGCTAGTGGTTCATATGTAATGGCTCCTGAATGTACTGCCTGCCTGTACTACGTGACAGCATGGTACTACTTCTGTATTGCAGCGGCTGCACTACGGGACCATTCGCGAGCCTCGGGCAAGGGCCTAGAGATTTAAACACACGAAGACACAGAGACAGGGGTCATCTTTGAAACAGGAATGCCCCCAAGAATGCCCTCTTTATTGTGTTCAGGGGAAGATTATATAGGGATAGCCACGCCCCAGCCAAACCCACCAGAAATCACTCCCCTGCCATCAGGAACTCCTGAGGGTCTCATGCTCAGAGCAGCTGCAGTCTGTCTCAGAGCAGAGGAAAACAAGTTGTTTACAAAGAAATTCAGGATCTGGGGGTTCACAGCTCCCAACACCCGAGTATCAGTTTAGGAAGATGAAGAGCTCCAAACACAGACAGTGGTGGCAGTTTCCATGCTGGTACACTACCATAAACATGCATAGGAAGTTACATGTTGTGGTGGTTTGGATAGGAACAGCCCCCAATGGCTCACTCATTCTTTTGGTCATTAGGGAGTGCCATTACTTGAGAGAGATTAGGAGATGTGGCCTTGTTGGAGAAAGTGCGTTGCTAGGGGTGGGCTTTGGGCTTTCAGAAGCTCAAGCCAGGCCCAGAGTCTCTCTTCTCTTCCTGCGATCTGTGGATCCTGATGTAGAACTTTCCACTCCTTCTCCAGTACCATGTCTGCCTGAATGCTGCCATGCTCCCCACCATGATGACAATGCATTAAA
The DNA here is from genome assembly GCA_004026605.1 of Ondatra zibethicus. NCBI lineage: Eukaryota > Metazoa > Chordata > Mammalia > Rodentia > Cricetidae > Ondatra > Ondatra zibethicus. The sequence goes on along the minus strand of PVIU01001876.1, from coordinate 108,277 downwards.
CCTCTGAACTGTAAGTCAGCCCCAGTTAAATGGTTTTCTTTATAGGAATTGTCATGGTCGTGGTATCTCTAGGGCACTGACTAAGACACATGTTAAGTATCTTTTTACCACAATAATAGTATTAAAAGATTTTCGAGGAGGAATGCATGAATGGAAAGTACAAGAATTCTTCCCCTAGGGATTTATATTATGGCCTCATAAAACTGAAGCTCTTCTAGGGAAATTGATTGTGGGTGAAAATATCTACAACTTATTATATATATACATGTAAAATATCAAAGAATAAAAAATAGGGGAGGAATGCTCTAAGCACTTTCCTGAAAAAAATCCAAATAAATTGACTTAGTGATCTTAAGAACTCAGGTCATGTAGAAATGGTAACACACACCTGTAACCTCCAACTTGGGAGGTGAAGGCAGGAAGGTCAGAAGTTCAAGGCCATGCTCTGCTACTTGAGTTCAAAGCCTGTGTGTGTGTCTTGGGGGGGGGTACAGAAGACCCTCAGAGATTTAGTCACAGGCTTCAGGTTGGAAACGAGTAGTTTTTAGAAGGTAGTATATTTTAACAAACTTGTTGACATGTATTTTATTTTGCAATGTACTTATTTATTCTGGGGAAAGGGTGTGCCCATGTCATGGTGCAATTGTAAAAGTCAAAGGATAACTTTTTGGGGTTAGTTCTCTCCTTCTACCCCATGGCACCCACAGAGCAAACTCAGGTTATCCGTCCTGGCAGCAAGTACCTTGACCTGCTGAGTCATCTTGCAGGCCCTTGTTTATTCCATTTGTCTGTACCGGTTATTAAGTGCCCAGTTAATAGTTTGGGACATAGGAGGAAAATGCAATCACTAGGAGCTGTTTTCAACAGGAACTCTTCACTATGACCATAGCTAGTTATACCAGGACTCCGTCATCCAATGTGAGTGAGTGAACAAATAAATACAACGCTGGAGTGCGTTCCACCACCTCCATGATCCTGTCAAGATGCTGAGTTTGCCTGGTCCCAGGTGTAAGCCTACAAGGGGCCAGGTGCGAAGCCTGACCAAGTCCCGCAGGAGACAAGTGCTATTGCGCTTAAACCCTTTACCGCTATTTCCTCTCAAGACAAGCTCCGGTCACCATAGATTAATCTCTCGTTTTCCAGAGCCATCTTCCTTAAAATCTTTTCTGTAATCCAAAGTTTACACACTTTGCCTCCGGAACAGCTTAACTGGCCAATAGCATGGGTTTTTTTATTCCTACAAAAGTCAAGTTCACATTCTGAGTGCCACATACCTGGCTCCCCAAACCCATCTTTACAACACTAAGGTTTTCAGTAAAGGATGGCATTTCCTTGGACTACTTTTCTATAACCAAGGTGTGTGTGTGTGTGTGTGTGTGTGTGTGTGTGTGTGTCTGTGTGTGTGTAAGCAGCCAGTAGGTTGAAGGCAACCTTAAAACAAGTATCCACTATAAATGCTGGAAGCAACAGGTGGCTATAGGTTGATGACGTCTGTCTGTGTAGGCTTGGGTGCTATTCTATCAGTGAAGTAACTTCTTTTGTAAAGCTATGTTCACCTATTTTGTAAAAAAGAGAATTACTCATTCTTTTGCCATATCTCATTTTCTGTGCTGTTCAATAAATACCTAGCAAAGTTCTTTATTAGAAATTACAGGCAGCCAGGTGGTGTTGGTAGCACACTCCTTTAATACCAGAACTCTGGAGGCAGAGGCAGGCGGATCTCTGCGTTTGAAGCCAGCCTGGTCTACAGAGTGAGTTCCAGGAAATCTAGGGCTACACAGAGAAAACCCTGTTTTGAAAACCAAAAAATAAAAAAGTAAAACAAAACAAAAACCCCAAATGAAATGACAGACATCAGACAGCACAATAGACAAATGATAAATGGACAGAACACATACCACAGATACTAGGCACAGACAGAAGATACAGGGAGACAAAGTAGAGTATTCAAATTTGGGCTCATTCTTGGTCTAAACTACTGCAAGAGGAAGAAACACACTTTTTAAAAATTCTTTAATGCAACATGGATACATAATATCATAAACCTGCATTTCTTTGTGATGAGAATTATTCATGTGCTTTCTGACTCATTCTGTAGGCACATGTGTAATCCTGGCATGGAAGCTACAGACACATAGGTCAGAAAGACTCCGTCTTGGAGTTAACTGTCATTACAGCATAGCTGGTCACAGAATACAAGCAGCATGTCTACAGGTGCTCCATCCACGTGCCCAGCTTGTCACCTCCCTGGGCGTGTTTTATGGCTTTCAAAGCCCCAAGTCTCATCAACTTCTCAGGCATCATCTCAGTGCATTTGGTATTTCATCACATGACTTGCTTGTGCGTGTATGACATGTATGACCATGACTGAAAACCCAGCTGGACTGGTGGTCCTTGAGACTGACCAGAACTCCTAGTCAGACTCGGGCTCTGATTCAATTATTTGACTCCTCAAATATATTTACCTTTGTAGGGTACTGTCCACAGTCCCAACCCAGTAATTTTTGTTGTTACTTTTCCCCTTTGGCTGTGTACCTAAACTCCTGATTTCTTTTTAGTTCTATAGGTGGCCATGATCTTATAGCTGAACTCTTTCCTAATTGTGGCATTTTTTAAAAAAAAAATCTTGTTTTTTGTGTCTTCTACATGCTGCCATTTAATCTTTTTCACGGTATGATTTTCCCCCTTTAAATATGTACAGTTAATTTAGAAGGGAGAATGTGGGGAACAGTCAATGTGTATCGTGTATGCTCTATTCTTGACGTTTCATGCTGAACCACTTGATGTGCTTGGCTGGGTAGCAGCAGCAGCTACTAAGAGAAGTGCAGTGGGTCGATGCTGTCTACCGTGTATTCCACAGAACTCAGGTTTCTTCAAATGTTCCTACTTGCTATGTCTCAAAGGGTTCCTTCCTCCAAAGAACTGGGGAAGCGGTGAGATAAAGAAAGTAAACAAGTCTATTTATAGTATGACTTTTCTGTGTGTAGCAAGCAAAGAAAGGAGATTTTATCAATTCAGGCACTGGCTGTGGGAGCAGATAAACATGCTCTCCAGTTCATCTTCAGGATACTGACAGGAGCTTTGAGTTTGGGAGAACTGGGGCTGGGACAAATTTCAGATCAAATTTCTCTCTCATGATGCCTTTTATAGTCCTAAAAATACTTTTCATTGTGCAAAAGTATCTGTCACAGTCATTCTAACATAAATATGCTACTGTTTATACAATGTATATGTCTAAAACTTCTGTTTTCACAAACCCAAAGAATCCTTGTGAGTTCCAGGGAGCCGAATTGAAGGATCCACCTTAAAACAGGTCAGATACATCCCCCTCAATTCCCTGGTCCTAGATTTTTTTCCTTAATTTAACTTTGTCCTCTGTTCTGCCAATACCTCAAACAGGTATAAGAGACACCAGACATTTCCACACAACAAATACCAGACAGGAACAAAGAGACCATGCCAGGATATGGCCAGCACCCAGCCTTCTCCGGTTTCCTCCAAAGATGACTTCCACCAATAAGCAGGAAGAAGCCTTGAGAATCTGCCGATCCAATTCCTTTAACCTGTGGTGTCTAATCTCCTGCTTTTTATTATAAAAAAGAGGTGGGAATGTAATGTTCTGTCTCTTTAAGAGACAAGCCACACCCACTCCCTTCCAGCTTCCATCCTCAACCTCTTTCTCTCTCTCTCTGTACTCCCTTTCTCAGAGAGGCAGCTACTCACTCTCCTCTCTCCCCTCTCTCTTTCTCTCTCTCTCTCTCCTCCTTCTCCCCTTTTTCCTTCCCCTCAATAACCCACCTAATAAATGTTCAACTTTACCCTGCATAGTGTATCTGTCTCTCTCTCTCCCGCCTGCCACCGCCACATGGCTGGAAACCAGCTTTCTTTGTTTGGGGACCTGCTGCATGGTCTCGACCCCACAGCAAGCTGCCGGGGACCTGCAGCAAATCCATTTCAGTTGTTATGATGAACAGTATGTGTGTGTGTGTGTCTGTATATATGCCATGACACAATTGTGGAAGTTCAAGGGGACAACTTTTGAGTGTTGGTTCTTTTTGCTCCAGGGGTTCTGGGAATTGAACCCAGGTCATCATGAGGCTTGTGCAGCCAAAGCTTGTGCTTTTATCTGCTGTATTGTCTTGCTGGCTTGGATTTTATATTTTCAAGACTGAGTACTATTTCATTGTGTAAATATATCAACATTTTCCTTATCCATCCATCCATCCAATGATGGGTATTTAGGCCAACTCTGTATTTTAACTGTTGTAAGCAGTGCTGTAATAAACCTGGAAGTGTAAGAATCCATTTCTCAAATGGCAGCCTACAGAATGGAAAAAGATCTTCACTAACTCCACATCAGACAGAGGGCTGATCTCCAAAATACACAAAGAACTCAAGAAATTGGTCATCAAAAGAGCAAATAATCCAATAAACAAAAATGGAGTACAGACCTAAACAGAGAACTCTCAACAGAGGAATCTAAAATGGCTGAAAGACACTTAAGGAAATGTTCAACATCCTTAATCATCAGAGAAATGCAAATCAGAACAACTCTGAGATTCCATCTTACACCTGTAAGAATGGTCAAGATCAAAAACACTGATGACAACTTATGCTGGAGAGGTTGTGGGGAAAAGGGAACACTTCTGCATTGCTGGTGGGAATGCAAGCTGATATAACCCCTTTGGATATCAGTATAGTGATTTCTCAGAAAATTAGGAAACAACCTTCCTCAAGACCCAGCAATACCACTTTTGGGTGTATATCCAAAGGATACTCAATCGTGCCACAAGGACATGTGCTCAACTATGTTTATAGCAGCATTATTTGTCATAGCCAGAACCTGGAAACAACCTAAATGTCCCTCGACCAAAGAATGGATAAGGAAAATGTGGTACATTTACACAATGGAGTACCACACAGCAGAAAAAAGTAATGACATCTTGAAATTTGCAGGCAAATGGATGGAGCTAGAAAACATCATATTGAGTGAGGTAACCCCAACCCAGAAAGACAATTATCATATGTACTTACTCATAAGTGTTTTTTAAACATAAAGCAAAGGAAACCAGCCTACAAATCACGCTCCCAGAGAACCCAGACAATAATGAGGACCCTAAAAGAGACACACATGAACCTAATCTACATGGGAAGTAGAAAAAGACAAGATCTCCTGAGTAAATTGGGAGCATGGGGACCTTGGGGGAGGGTTGAAGAGGGAAGGGGAGAGGCAGGGAAGGGAGCAGAGAAAAATGTAGAGCTCAATAAAATCAATAAAAAAGAATTCATGTCTCTTTTAGTCATTGCAAGGAATATAATTACTGAATCAAACTGTTTGTTATCTAGTTATTGATACATTTAAGACAGGGTCTTGCTGTGTAGCCCTAGGTGATCAGGCTGGCCCCAAATTTACAAAGAATGATGACTTTACCTGTACTCCTGAGTACTAGATTATAGATGTGAGCCACCTTGCTTGGCCAAATTGTCTATTCAGTGAGTTAAATACTGTTGTTATGAACATATGAACATATGAAGGTATATGTGTGTATGTGGGGGGATGCGACTGTATATATGCCATGACACAATTATATGTTGTTATTTAGACAAAGGTCATGAGATATAAAAGTGCTGGCTGGGCGGTGGTGGCGCATGCCTTTATTCCCAGTACTTGGGAGGCAGAGGAAGGTGGATCTCTGTGAGTTCGAGGCCAGCCTGGTCTACAAGAGCTAGTTCTAGGGCAGCTAGGACTGTTATGCAGAGAAACCATGTCTCAAAAAACTAAAACAAAAGTAAACCCCAAAAAACCAAACCAAGTGTGTCCCATTCTAGAGTTCTAGAGCTGGGCTACCTGCAAGTCCAAACCATGAGGCCATCTGCTGTAGGGAACTGTCTAATGAGACAACAAAGCAGGCACCATTGTCGTGCTTAGTCATGCAGAACAGGGTTTCGATTTTTCCTTGGCCCAGACACAGCACGCATTCCAGCTGTGCCAGCATGACTGCTAAGTGCCAGGAGTCTAAGAGTCGCAAGTATGTGTGTACTTACAGACCCCTTCTCTATCTTCCTCTGCACACACTGCTGACCTTCGAGGTGTGTGTGTGTGTGTGTGTGTGTGTGTGTGTGTGTGTGTGCGCGCGTGTGTGTAAGAGAGAGAGAGAGAGAGAGAGAGAGGTGAGGATGGCAGCAGCTATGTGTAAATCATGAGCTAAGTGTGAAAGCAAAACCCACAGACTAAGCATGGCAGGGTGAAAGGATGGAGGGCCAGCCTGGGCTTCCTACAGCCTCCTTGAGCCACGGACGAGCTCTGCTCTGCTTTCCTGTCCATGTTTTGTTATGAGCCGTAAACTCTACTATTTGCTTAAGCTCCCATTCATCATGCCTCATGTCATTTGCAGCTGGAGTCCGGCACTTTGTCTTGATTAGGAAAGGGCGAGCCTTGAAATAATACATGAATATCACATGTCTGAACATTGCTGAGAAAGCAGGAGGCTGAATTTCCCAGTGGTCTATTTTCCCTGAGCCCTAACAAGCCTGTTGGGGTGTGTCCTACTTGATGCTATACCAGTATGGTGACAAAGTCCATAACCAAAAGCAACTAGGGGAAGAAAGAGTTTACTTCATCGTACAGGGTATGGTCTAGCAACAAGGGAAGCCAAAGTAGAATGGATGCTTGAAGCAGAAACCATAGAGGAACACTCATTACAGGCATGCTCCTGCTGGATTTCTTAGCTACCTTTTTTGCACTCCTGCCCAGGAATGACACCGGTGGCCCACAGTGGGTACCTATATCAATTAACAATCAAGAAAATGTCCCCGCAGAGATGCCCACAGGCCTTCTAATAAAGTCAACCCTTTGATTGATGGTCCCTTTCCCTGGGTGTCATAGTTGTCAGACTGATAACTAAAGATACTGATGGCTGGGGCCAACCTACAGGAAGCAAACTCTATTATGAGACCTGTATTCAATTCCTGCCCTGGGTGAGTTTCTGCCCTCACTGCTTTTGATGATGAACTGTTTGTTATATGGAACTGGGAGTGAAATAAACCCTTCTCTACCCCCCTGAAAAAGAGCTGTGTTCAAAAATAAAGCTTTGGTAGTTGAGGAAGGCCTGTTATAGACACCTTTTATATATCCAAATAGAAATAGTTTCATTGCTGTTGTTTTGTTTTTGAGACAGGGTATTATGTAGTCCAGGCTAACTCTGAGCTCCCTATTGTAACTCCTAAAGAATTAGAAGCCTCTCCTGCCTCCAAGTCTTCCAAATTGAGATTATAGGTATGTACCCCCACCACCAGTTCATATAGGAATTAAACTCAGAGTCTCATGCTTGCGAGGCATCTACCAACTAAATCATATCCCCAGCCCCCTCAAATCTTAATCTGAAATGTCAAGCTCTGATATTCAAGTTTCTTTCCTGACTGAAAACCCCTCATGCTTATGTGGGGCAAGTCAGACTAGGGGATCCATTAAAAAAATGACAGAAGCTATTTAGGTTTCCTTTACATTGAGTAAGCTCAGCTCTGCCCACCCCACCCCCAAAGTGTGCCACACAGGAGGCCCTCCCCTCTGTTTGTAATGCAAGACAGCAGCACTTGGGCTTCTCAGAAGCCCCATGCATCAGCTGCACTGGAGGTCCTGGGGTTCCAGGAAGCTGGCGGATACAACCTGCAAGAGGCTGGTCCCTGGGGGAGAAAGGAGATTTGTTTGCAAGGGTACATAAGACATTCCCGGAAGACTGTTCAAGGTATTTGCAGAAGTCTCTGCAGGGAGCTTAAGGGACAGCTGGATGGGGCAAAAGTCCCCATCCGAAGGAAGCTGGGTGGATGCTGGCGACATGGCCCTGTCTCTAGCTGCACACCTGGGCCCTCTCCTTACACACAGGACAGCATCAGTGCACACTGAGCTTAGAGCCCTTCGTGAAGCTTCCTTCAGGAAGAGCTCAACAGAGCTGATGCCCAAAACCTGCTGTGTGGAAAGATGACAGAATTAAGAAAGTCACTTTCTGCTTTCTTGTGGTTTTGCTCTTGCAGAAGAAGGCATGTCAGTGTGCCACCTTAGGTACCACTTTCAAAAATACTGGGGTTTTTTTTTGAAAATTTACACATGCGTGTTGTATATTTTGATCATATTCATACCCCACTGCTCTCCCTAACTCCTCTCAGGTCAACCTCCCACCCCACCCCACACCCTCTGTCTCTGCCCCCCCCCACCATGGTCCACTGATTTCAGTTTGTATTCTCCATGTACTCATTGGTATGGAGCCACCCACCGGAGCATAGTAGACTTACCAGGGGCCACACCTTAAAGAAAAATGACTCTTCTCTTCTCCCAGAAGCCATCAACTCCGGAACTACGGGTGGGAGATATGAGCTCCTGCCCACTCCATGCTAGAATGTTGCCTGACTTGAGCAGGCAACACTTTTGATTTTTGAATTTTAGGAGAATAAAGAGAGCGGGACTGAGAAATTGACTGCTTGGAGCAGGCTTTAAAAATGTAAAACAAGAATTCCCAACTGTTAAACTATCACATTCTCCATCAAGGTTATTAGGATGGAAAAGCAGGTAAAGACATAGGGAAGACACTAGGGAAGTGTCTGAATGGAATAATGCCCTGCCATTTCTTCTTATAAACTGCAGTATAACAAGAGGCGATCTACCAGGCCTCTAGTCATCAGAACAGATTTATTGGGGACATAAAAATATAAATCTCAAACCTAAATGGGAACAAAATGGAGGGTGTTTGATTATTCTCCCCCACAAACCCTTCTCTGACACACACAATTGATAATAATAATAAATATGATACTGATAACTTTAGAGTGATTCAAACTCTTTCAGTCTGGGTGTGCAGGGACCTGGCACTTCTGGTCTTCCATTGTACACTTGTCTCATGCTGTCCTGCTGAAGGAGCAATAAACTTCCTTGGGGTGTCCTCTCTCTGCACTGCCAGGTGGTAAACATGAGATGGTAAAGACATGAGACTTTCTTGTAGTGAAGGGATTGGAAAGAAAGCGTCTCACTGAGAATGACTTGGACTCCATAGTCTTTGAGGACCCATTCTCACTTTGTCTCCTTCTCTTGCCTCTTTGTAGCCTTGTGGCAAGTGTGTCTACGGGGTCTTCTGGGAGGCACTGTTGGGGCTGGAGCTGGCAGTGTGAAAGGTTCACTGGTGAACTGAATTCCCAGATGGCAAAGGAAGTCCCTGGGATTGACGAGGGAGCTCTCCCATTGTTAGGAGCTCTCACAGTGGTCTCGTCTGTGAGTGGGGACTTTGAGACCTATCCTTAGAAGGGGTAGCTTTGGATAGCTGGGCTAGACCCCACACCAGGGTCTTGCTTAGTCCTGAGCTGAGGATCCCAGAGAAGTGAAAGAGGACCGTGGCCTTGACTCAAAAGCCGAACTGGGCTGAGTGACTTAAGATTGGTGGCTGTCAGCTGAGCACATTGCTTGCAGTTGAGTAGCCTTTTCTGAAGAGCATCATCATTTTCCCCTCTTGGTGCAGAAGCTCTGGGTACTCACTGCAACAGTGAGTCATGGTGCAGCATCACCTGTCTCCGCTATTGGCAAATGGTCCCCAAATGCCAGATAGCTAGAGAGAAAAAGTAACCCTGAGTCCTAATTTCTACCTGCTGTTCTTTTGTTAGAAACAGGACCTCCTGGTGTAGATGTTGGCCTTGGAGTTACTATATAGATAATGACCTTAACCTTCTGATCTTCCTGTCTCCATCTCCAGAGTGACAGATCTGCATCACCACATCAGCCTTTACCTGGTGCTGGGGACCAAATCTAAAACTTGGAGCATGCTAGTCAAGCATCCTACTGACTGAACTACATTCTCAGCCTGATATCTGTGTTGTGTAAGAGTTGGAATGCCCGGCGTATTCAAAATAACCCTGATCACCACCTGCAAGATCAAAAAACTTTGAAGATTCCTCACACAAGGCGCTGAAATGTGATTTATTTGAATCCACTATTAATAAACTCAGAGACACCAATACGGTGTCCATGACACATTAAGGAAAGCAATCAAAGCACTTCCTCCTGGTGTCATTTAACCAAGATGGAGCCCAGATTTGAATTCTCAGCTTCTCTCTCCCCATTCTTTCATTGTCCCTGTGTGCTACTGTATGAGTCTGAATCTCTGTCAGCCTGGATGGAGGCTGTGTTGTGCATTTGTTCCCATGTCTATGTTTGTTCTTGTGTGTCTGTCATGTTTGTCCCTAACAAAGGGCTTTGTTCTGTCTTTTATTGAACAGCACAGAATGCACCATGTCAGGAAGGAATGAAGGATATTTTACAGAAACCTCCAATGGAGTTGATTTTTTCTTTTTTTTAGAGGGATGAAGTCACCGGCTCCAACTGACCCAGATAACAAACAAACACACCATCAAGTAATACTGGAATGCTGTTTTCAGCATTTACGATGAACATTCATTTTATAAGGCCACTTTCAGCCTATTTTCTATTTCCAGAAGATGGTTGTCCTAACACACAAACACGTGTGCATTACTCTAGGTCAGGGGTAGGGAAAAAGCACATGACTTAAGGTGACAGCTATGATCGCTTAGGTTGTAAAAGTTGATTACACGGGAAATCCAAAGCAAGTAAGGTTGGTTGTTACATTGTTCTCTTAAAGGCAGGTAAAGCAAACAGTTGAGGACACAGCAGGATAGCAGTCTTAGGTGTATTATTAACTCTGGCTGTGAGGTCCAGTAAGTTTGTCTCTTAGAACGAAAGTGGTAGTTTTATCATAACGCATTTCTGCAGCTACCCACAGGAGCGTGGCCTGCCCTGTGTTTGTTCTGGCAATCCCTCCCAAATCTAATACCAACATACTGCCTCAATCCTAGTTACTCTGTTCGCAAAGTACCAGAAATCAGCATTGACTCCAAGTGGCCCTGGGCCAAATTCTGTGAAAACTGATAAGTCTTATGTTTTTCCTCAGGGGGTTAGAATGGAAGAATCTAGTTACACTCGAGGGGTCCCTGTTCAAAGAATAATGTGTGTGAAAGGTCTTTGAGATTTACTTTCTATGTAAACTCAAGGAATTATCTTCATGATGCCAAATAGTCATGGATGTCTGAAAACATCCTTGAATGAATTCATGTTCTACTAAATGTTAGCTCTCGCGTGACCCCTAACAACAAAGGAACGAAGTTTAACAGAACATTTCAAGAATTATATGTCTTACCATCTTCTCTCTCTCTCTTTTCTTCCCTTCCTTTCTTTTCTCTCTCTTGCTCCCTTTCTCACCCCCCCTTCCTTTTTGAGGTCGGCTCTGGTTATGCAGCCTGTTGTCTCAATCCTTTGGTCCTTCTGCCTCAATGCCCTGAATGCTCAGATCACATGTGCCCACTAACATGCCCAGTCTAATATTTTTCCCCATATGTGCTTGACCTTGTTAGCACTGAACTCAGGTATTTTTCCCCCAATAAATTCGTTTTAAGACTTAATTTGAAACTCAAAAACTGTTTTCAGTTGGATTTGCTTTCCTAGGTGAACTCACGAAAGGTATATCAAAACACTTGCAACTAAGCAGGTTATCCACCTGTCTTCATAAATAAAATTTGATATGGCTGATTAACTTCAAGAATCTCCAAGTGGGAACATAAATGTCCAAAAGAAGGAAGGACTCCTGCTTAGAGGGTGACCTGGAGGGAAAAGATCAGAACAAGTTTCCCTATTCTCTTTTTCAATTTCAATTCCCCCCTCTTTAATTATATGGGTCTCTTTCAGTTACCTGACAAACACAAGCTCAGGTTGGTGGGCATGGTGAAGGGGCAGCAAAGGAAGCCACCCCTCTTCCCTCTCCCCTGTGTTGGTTCTGTCTAGTTCTACCTCTTATCTCCATTTTCTTTCTATATATGCCTTCTATCCTAATCTCTTAAATAACTCCTCAGTCCTTCCCTGAGCCGCATCTTCCTTCTGTGTGTGTGTTTGTGAGTGTGTGTATGTATTTGTGTGTGTAAGTATCTGTTCATGTGTGTGTGCAGTATGTCTGTGTGTGTGTGAGAGTGTGTTCATGAGTTTGTGAGTATATGTGAGTGTGCATGTATATGTGAGTATGTGTATGTATTTGTACATGTATGTGTGTGTGAGTGTGTGAGTAGGTGAGTGAGTTCATGAGTGTGTGAGTTTTTGTAAGTGTGCATGTGTATGTGAGTGTGTGTATGTATTGTATATGTATGTGTGTGTATTTATGAGTATGTATGAATGTGTGTTTGTGTGTGTCTGTGAGTGTGTTCATGAGTGTATGAATATATGTGAATGTGCATGTGTATGTGAGAGTGTGTGTGCGTGTATTTGTGAGTGTGTATGAGAGTATATGAGTATGTGTGTGTATGTGTGTGTTCGTGTGCTCTCATCTCCTACCTTGTTTTGAGGCAGGGTTTCCTTTGCTATTTACCACTGTGTGCCGCAGTGAGTTCTGGGGTTCTCCAGTCTCTGCCTTCTGCCTCGCCACAGGAGCACTAGGATTCCAGATGCGATCGGTCCACTGCTTCCAGCTTTAGGGGGGCTTCACACTCGATGGCAAGTGCCTTACCCACCAGGACACCCCCCCTCGACGTCTCTCTCCGTTTTGAGATAAAGTCTTGTTCTGTACCCCAGGGTGCCCATGCACCCATCACAATTCACCAGCCTCAGCCTCTCCAGGGCTAGGATTACAGTTGTGAGCCACCATGTCGAATATCCCATCGCTTCTTATGTCGTACCGTTCCCATGTATATATGACTTCCACATTTACCTCCCATTTGCTTATGTGATCTCCTTACTTTCCTAATTGAGTTTCCCAGTATTTTGAAGATTGGATCTAAATACCTTATGCCCGGCTCTGCATGCCTCTACAGCCCCATCTCCATCAATTTGTCTTATTTCTTCCTAGATCGGGGATGGTTTGGGGTAAATCTTCTTCAAACATCTTCAGTGCCATCTCTCACTTAACATTTGCAATGATTTCTTCCCTGCAGAGTACCAGACTACGAACACTTTAAACGCAGACATTGGGGTTTAATCTGTAGCAGAGTGCTGAAGAATGAACTCTACTAGCCCATTTGGGATACGGCGGCAAGTAGAGAAAGGCCCTGCTGGAACAGGTAAAGAGCAGTGTCCTGGGATGAGGAGCAGCAATGTCTGAGTACAGCTGATGTACATCAGCAACAGCAAAGGGATCCTGAGAGGTTGGATGCTCTCTGCAGCTGATGCAAGAGGGGGATACTTTAGAGCAGCCTCCAAGTCAAAGAGCTGCTGTCTTTAGGGCCGGTTGAGCCTGCATGCCTGAGATCATCATAGCTAGGCTTGTTGATTGTTGACGCTACTCTTGGAAGGAATGGGCAGGGACCATCCTCAGACTCTTAACCTCTGTTTTCATCCACTCCTCCCAACCAGCTGTATGCAATTCTTTCCTAACTTTTGGTAGACCCCTCTGGGAAGGGCTGTGGGGTACAGGTGGGGAAGGATTAGGGTGGGGGACTCTATCTACAAAGCAATGGAGTGATCATCCATGCTCAGCAGGGACTGTTTTCCAGCCTTTTGTCAATGATGGGGGGCAGTGTACTCTCTTCTGTAACTGCTTCTCAGATGAGATTGGGATGTCATTATAGATTGTACAGAGATGTCATTCTCAGGACCCAGGAAAGCTGGAATGCCTGTCAAAGGCCAGAAAGGGGAGGGAATTCAGGCAATAGTAGGGACATTTTACAGAAGCATCTCGCTAACCCAGCCTGAAGAGATAGGGAGCAAACACATTGGCTGGACTGGCTTACATAAGCTTTCAGCAACTCCAGGGATCACTGGTTCTGCAGAACCACCTGGGGCTGGTGTGTTGCAAGCAGCTTTGGAACAGTTTGCAGGCTGAACTTGATTCTTGGATGGTGTCTTGGTGTAGGAGGTCCTTCCGTATTTCTGTTGTTTTCATTGGTTAAATAAAGAGGCTGCCTTGGCCTTTTGATAGGGCAGCCCTTAGGTGGGCATAGTAGACAGAACAGAATGCTGGGAAGAAGGTAGTATGACAGATGCCATGCTTCTCCTGCCCAAGATGGACACTGGTTAGACTCATGCCGGTAAGCCACATCCTCGTGGTGAACACAGATTAATAGAAATGGGTTAATCAAGATGTGAGAGTTAGCTAACAAGAGGCTAGAGCTAAAGGGCCAGGCAGTGTTTAAATTAATACAATTTCTGTGTAATTATTTCAGGTGTAAGCTAGCCGGGTGGCGGGACACAGCCAAGGGTGGCTGGGGCTGATGACAAGCAGCCCGCTCGCCCCTCATACTACAGATAACAAGCAGGCCCTCATGTTACAGAATGGCACCCACATGGACAACTGCATCCACATAAAGCCTTACAGAGCTTGGGAAGTAATTCTGGGCAGAAAAAAATAGAGTAAAGCATGGCTTTTTGGTAGCAGCAATTTCTCGGGCCTGCTCTGCTTGCTAAAGGCAAGCAAGCACTCTCATCTAAGAGAGGCTTCCTGACTCAGCTTTAGCTGTAAAGCCTTGCAGCTCTTTTAAAAGGTCCTGCCATGAAACACTTAAATAGTGTTGAAAAAAAGCTGACTGCATGCTTTTCGGTTTTCAGCCATAGCAGGAAAAAATCTGCGCCGTTTTAAAATGCGGGCTTTCTGGGCCGTCCTGCCAGGGCAAACTCTGACTCTTTCAGGCAGGTGGTCCAACTATTATGGATCATTTGAGTTTTGTTTGTGGACACACTGTTGCAGCTTGCTTGCTGGCAGGGACCTTGAAATGCTGTAGAGTTGTGGCAATAAACATGGCTCCAGCCGGTACCTCAGCCATGAGGCTGGAATCTCATAAAGCTAAGGAATGGGCTGGATCCAGCCATCAAAGCCATGGCTTTAATCCTACCCATATTGCTTGGTAAATTAAAGACTCATGTAATCAGAAAAAGAGAGATATACAGTAAAGAGAGATTCAAAGATGAAGAAAACCTCTAAATGGTTTATAGTGCGTTAAAAATATATGCAGGCTTGAAAAAAAGGTTAAATTCCTTAAAATAAAGAAAAAGAAAGAGAGTAGTTGGGTGTGGTGGCACACACCTTTAATCCCAATGCCTGGAGGCAGAGGCAGACAGATCTCTGTGAGTTCAAGGTATGGTAGCACATGCCTTTAATCCCAAAGCTTGGGAGGCAGAGGCAGACAGACCTCTGTAAATTCAAGGTGTGGTGGCAGACACCTTTAATCCCAGCACTTGGGAGGCAGAGGCAGGGGGATCTCTGTGGTTCAAGGATAGCCTGTCTACAGAGGGAGTTCCAGGACAAAGATACACAGAGAACCTGTCTCAAAAAGCCAAAAATTAAAAATAAAAGAAATAGAGTTTAAAATAAAGCTGAATAAAGGTGGAAAACACACAGAGAATCTGGATACTATATGTTATTATGCTCTCTTTGAATTGTTTGAATGCTGAGGAAGGAGCAACAGCTGCTAAAAGATATTTGCTTATGAAAGCTGCTGAATTAATCCAAGATAGGTATTTTGAAAATACTTTGACTTCAAAATTGAAGTCAAAAGGTATGTTACTTTGGAGAAGAGATTTTGCTTTTGTTTCCACAGGAAATGAGAGGCTGTAGATTCATTCTGAGTTAAGAAAAATCAGGTTTGATCAAGGAAGACCACCTGAGAAATCTCCAGTAGGAACAGATAGTCCAGATGTTAAAGTTCTACGTCCAGAAGAGGTTCAAGACTGTTTTCTGAGATGATCAAGACTCACAGGATACTCCAGTCAGGACTTGATCATAATTCAAAATTTTCTTTAGGTCCCCATAAGATAACCAGCACCCCCAACCAGCAGGAAGTAGTCTGGAATACTACATCCACATTCCCCAAAATGAACTATGGCTATTTTCCTTTGTTTTTAAAAAAAAAAGAGGGGGAAGTGGTGGGGGAGAACAATTCTATATCTGTCAATTATGTTTTAAATAAACGCTGATTGGCCATTAGCCAGGCAGGAAGTATAGGCAGGAAAACCAGACAGGAAGTAGAGGTGGGGCAGAAGAACAGGAGTATTCTGGGAAGAAGGAAGCTCTTTCCCCACTCCTGCCCAGACCACCGAAGAAGCAGGATGTGAGCTGCCCCGCTTGAAAAAGGTACTGAGCCATGTAGCTAACATAGATGGGGATAATGGGTTAATATACGTTATAAGAACTAATACAAAGCCTGAGCTAATGGGCCAATCAGTTTACTATTAATATAGACCTCTCTGTGTAATTTCTTTGGGGCTTAACGGCTGTGGGAACCAGGCGGGACAGAAACCCCAACAAGCAGGCACTCATGTTACAGTGTCTGTCACCCTAGTATAAATCTGCCGGGACAGATATAGACTAGGGACAGGTGATAAAATTAAGGAGCATAGGGAAATCTTTTGAAACTTTCAGCCAGTGGTCCTGGTTGTTGGAGGTGGTGGTGGAAAGGAGTCCCAAGACAGGGGAAGTGAAAAGCCCATCCTCAGAGACAGGCAGCAGGCAGGAAAGCATAAGCTGCCAACTGACAGGAGTACTTGTGACAGATGCAGCCAACTCGAGATGCCCTGAAGCTTACATTCATTTTTTAAAATTTACAAGAAGAGATAAAAGTTGAAGGGATGTAATAGTATGACCACTGTTTGACATCTACATTGAAATCCTCACTGTAGAAGAAGCAGTTATTAACTGTCTGAAAACAGCTGGAATAGATCCACGTCTTTGAGCCATAGCAAAAGTTTGAGGATCCAAAATGATGGTTCTGTGTTTAAAAACATGAATACTGTTTCCTCTAACCAGAGGGGTGTGTGTGTGTGTGTGTGTGTGTGTGTGTGTGTGTAGATAGGCAGATAGATAGATAGATAGATAGATAGATATGGATATGGGTTATACAGACATGTTTTTAGCACATTAAGGAGCATTGTTAAGTCTATATTTAGAAAACAACCAAAGGAAATTTAAAATTTTAACTATGATAACAGTGCACCATGTTTTTCCAAGGCTAGATTAACAGTGTATCAGAACTTCACATATTATCCTTAAGCCTTATCTTTCACACGCCTTAAAACCCTTCCTCATACCCTCACAACTTACATAAGCTTTAAACATTTTTCTCTCATCCAGTCACTACCATGAGACATAGGTGGTTGATCACTGTGGTAGTTTGAGTAAGAGCGGCTCCTATAGGCTCATATATTTGAGTGGCACGACCTAGGAGGTTTAAGAGGTGTGATCTTATTGGAGTAGTTGTGGCCTTGCTAGTGGAAGGTGTGTCTGTCACTCATGGTAGGCTTTGGGGTTAAATAAACTCAAGCTGGGCCAAGTAGCACTCTCTTTTCCTGCTGCCTATGGATCTGCTTGTGCAGCTCTTGACTCCCCCTCCAGCACCGGGTCTGCCTTTGGGCCTCCATACTTCCCACCATGCTGATAATGGACTAGACCCCGGAAACTGTAAGCCAGCCCCAATTAAATGTTTTCATTTAAAGGAGTTGTTGTGGTCATGGTGTTTCTTCGCAGCAATAGAACACTGACTAAGACAATTATTGAGAGCAGTCACTGAATGGCAAATTCTTTTAAATAAAGGAATAGTAGAAAGTAAATTTTTAGTTAGTAAATAGCCGCATGATAGTTTAAGTTTGTTTCTACATTAAAACATGTTTTGTGAGTTTATCTTTTTCCTTTCTGCAAGGTAAACCATCTGTGAGTCTGCCTTTCTCAACAGGAGACCTAGTAGCTCTAGAAAAAGAAAAGCCTGATTTTTACATGTGAAATAGGCTGAGCAGGTAATTTCAGCCTTGGAGAGAGTAGCTGGGTGAGGTGAGCTACCTGCGGCTAAAATGATAAAGCTACATACAGTTTGCCTTTAACGCCATCATAGAGATCTGATCAGGAAGTATAATCCAAATGGCCTCCATATCAATAAAAACAACAGAGACTTACCTGATACCTGGACGGCCAGCCTGGGATCCTCCATGGTGATCTTAAAGGTTTTCTTGAGGGCAGAGGTCATAATTCTTTGGCTGTCACACAGGACAGCATCGGTCTACAGCCACCAAACCTAGAACATCTGAGAGATTTTCCCATGGAGGAAGGACTTGAGAAAACTGACCTACCTTGGCAAGGCAGAGTGGGACAGTCAATCCCACAGTGTGCACACTTTGAGAGGGTCCTGGGGGTGGGCTAGGCATGCGCAGTTCTTTGCTCAGGGGTCAGTGTTGTCGCATTTGAAGTAAGTTCCAGGTGGAGTCTATTGGAGCTCATCTTCTTTGGAGATAGCCTCAGCTGCTACTGCCAGAGCTGGTGGTTTTGTCTATCAGGGGAAGCCTTTTTTACTAAACCCCTTAAAGGCTACATTTATCAGATTTTTTGAGGGGTTTGAGGACCACCATCTAACTTATTAAGTATACTTGATTTTAAACAAACTTTACTTGTTTTTAGTTACTTGCTTTAGGATTAACCTTGGCAACATACACAGAAGGTTAATGCTTTTTCCTGTAAATGAATTACAATTTCCCCCAACATAATATTTTTACTAATGAATTGGTGGTGTGGGACCATGGTCTGTATTCTGTCAATTATATTTTAAATAAATGCTAATTGGCCAGTAGCTAGGCAGGAAGTATAGGTGGGACAATGAGGCAGGAAGTAGAGGCAGGTCAAGGAGAACAGGAGAATTCTGGGAAGAAGGAAGCTCATTCCTCTGCAGTCCCGGTCCAGACATAGAAGAAGCAAGATGTGACTGCCTCGCTGAAAAAAGGAACTGAGCCATGTGGCTAACATATACTAGAATAATGGGCTAATATAAGTTATAAGAGTTAATAAGAAGCCTGAGCTAATGGGCCAATCAGTTTATAGTTAATGTAGACCTCTGTGTGATTTCTTTGGGACTTAATGATTGCAGGAACTGGGTAGGACAGAAAATCTCAGTCAACAAATTGGGAATTTCATATAACACACCCTGATTACACTTGCTTCCCATTCCTCCCAGAGACACCCTCCCACTCTTGACTACCCCCACCAAAAAAAAAAGAAAAGAAAGAAAGAAACCAACAAGTCCAATTTGTGTTGCTTATATACTCACTGGAGCATGGTCAAACACCCAGTGGAGTCCCTTATTACTTCCCCTCAACCAGAAGTCATCAACTGTGAAAAGATACCTCAGCATCTTGATCACAGTTTTTCAGGACTCACTTCAATAGTTTCCTGCCTGGACTGTTTCTTTTTTGGGAGAAGGTTGTCGCAAAAAACTTCAGTATCTCTCATTCTTGGTTGTGACTCCATGGTAATGGACACCAGTGCAAAAGAAACGTCCTCACCCATAGCAGCCAGTGGCAGCACAGATCATACAAGGGCTTCAACATGGTTTCTGGTGGTAGTAAGCATGGGTCATGGACATCAATGTGGACTCCAATGGCAACATGGAACATAGACATCAATATGGCCTGTGTTGGTTGCATGATTCACAGATACCAACATGGCCTCGGGTGACAGCGTGGACCAGCAGGAACCATGGAAATCTTTCAAGAAGGCTTAATCCAGAAAATGAAACATTCTTCACCTCGGATATCTTATTTTGTTACTCAGAGTCAGGGTGATTGCATGGTTGGGCAGGGTGTTCTCAGCAGGACCTGCACGAGCTCCAGGATCCTGTCTACCAATCTGCCCTCAGCGCCAGCCATCCTGCTGGTGCCCTAGGTATAACCACTATGTTTGTATCCTGAGGGCAGCACCATAGTCCCATGTTCCTCCACCCAGCAGCGTCTCCACGAGGCAGGCCAGAACTGAGGGTTGAGTGGTCATGGCACTGCCCTAGCAGGTGGTGATGGGGCAAGAAGGCCCAGTGGAGGCCTGAGCCTCCTGGCCCAAGGACTGGCCGTACATGGCGGCCATATCCTTCTTTGACCACTATAGCTGCTGTGTCTCTAGTTCTCTTTTTTCTGCCCGCTCCATTTTGCCATCTTTCCCATCTCTCTATCCATGAATTATATCTTTACTTAGCATGACTACAAGCATAGTTCTGAGAACTATAAATGATCAAATTCTTCATTTATAGGGTGGCTGACCGTTAAGCTGCATGTCTTAATTATCTTTAAGAGTTTACGACAAGCTAGTAGCTTTTATTAGATTAAGGTTTTACAGTGTGATCCCTGTTAAGTTTGAATTGAGGAGGTCATTGAAGATTCTTTGGCATCAAAATAAAACTTTAACCTGTAAACACAGTCCACAGAGAGACTGGGAACCTTACTTTACCTGATCCTTTCATTGGGTACCTTTACAGAATATCACAGTTTCCTGTATGACTCAGTTTATGCAAACAGCTAAAGCTTAACAAAGTCAGAAAAGACAAAGAGACTGGACATACATCTTGAAGTCAGTTTCTGCTAGCCTGTAAGAATTTATAAACCTTATTTATCCAAACATGACTTATTCATCAAATATATGTTGTTTCTTAATCTAAAATTTTCTAGATGCCCAGTTTGAACAGACTTAGCAAATATGTAAGTGGTCAGACATACATCTCTAAGTCAGTTTTTGTCAACCTGAGTAGACCTTGTAACCTAGGAATTTATAAACCTTAAGCAAACATACCTTATTTATCAAATATAAGTTGTCAAAGTCCTATGATTATAAAAAGAATTGAATCTATATATAGTATTCTGTTTATACATTATTCATATACATACACAGTATACCTACATAAACTGTATGCTGTAGCAAATGTATTTTCTTGAAGCAGAGTTAAATCCAAATTACATATAAGCATGCCTCTGTATAGATTTTTAAACTATCAATCTTTTGCTAAAAGTTTGAAACTAACTTTTAGTTACAGATTTTTGCAGAGTTCTAATCATATTCAACAAGTTTACAAATCCTGAGATAGAGAATTTAAACAATGATCTTAAAAGATTTTGGGAGAGACTTAGAGAATAAAGAAGGATTAGAGGCAGATTTTCAAGAATGGAGACTAGAGAAAGCTTAAAGATAAGAGACATTTGGGATCATTTGCTTGTGCCATGGCAGAAGTTATTATAATCAGCGAGAATTTGAAAATCAAGTGTGCCATTTTGTAGCCATTGAGCTGTACCGAGGCCAAGCTATTAGCAACAAGACAGTGAGGTTTTAATGAAAGATCTGAGTTTGAGGAGGAAAAAAGATTAGAGAAGGCAGGTGATGAATCTAATTCTGAAGGGAAAGAGCCATGTCAGAGATGGGGAGGAGCTGAGAGGCAGAGCAAGCAGGAAGAGTGACAAGGAGGACGGAGGGGCTTAGGGAATAGGGTCACACACAGGAACTCTGCCAGAGGGAGGTTCTAGTCAAGAGGTAAGTTCTTTAGCAGAGAGATGCCCTGAATCACAGCCGTTAAGCATAGAACAGACTCTAATGCACTAACAAGAGGCAGAGCCTTTCCATGTGATGGGTTCCCAGGAGTGCATAGCAGGCCCCAAGAGTCATAGAGCCTGGGAAAACACTTCCTGAGTGGTTAGAGCTGGCGGAGGAGAAAACAGTTGAAGAGGCAGACTCTAGAATTTGGAGTTGAATATGGTGGGTGGCAGAACCCAGAGGAAACAAATGATCCAAACCTTAGAAGAATCAAATCAGCAGCTTGTTTCCATTAGGACAGGCCAAGACCCTTGGAAAGAGGTCCATTGTTCCTCTTCTGGGTGTTTGACACCAGATATATAGACTGGCAACATGCCTGCTCCATGGTATTGCTAAAGGGAAGTTTTTTTTTTTTTATTGTAGACATGAAAGAGGGAACAGCCCGAGGCATCTGGAAGAGTCCAGAGCAGAGAGAGTAGATTGAACATGGCCAGCAGGCTGGATATGGTTAGGGTTATCTGTGAGAGGAGGGAGAATAGCAGAAAAAGGGGCAGATAAAAAAATAGAGAAAACAGTGAAAGAATCAAAAGCAGGGGGCAGGGTGGTGGGAGGGAGCATAGCTGAAATAGCAGGGTTATAAGGAGAATGAATAGTTGGGGGAGGGAAGCCTGTGAACTGGAGGTAGTTTAGGGTAAAGAAGGAGGTGAGAAGGGTGAACCATGAAATGTGTAAACAGGTACTTTCGATACTGAGGGAACCTGGAGACCACCAGCATGAGCTTTTATAAGCTAATAGGTACCACAGGTGACCATATGCCCCTTCTGCCAGAGGTATGGGAAATGACTACTTTTGGAGCCAGCTTTACAATTTCCTGAGGAATTCTGGCTTTTATCTAGCCTCCTGAAATCTTCTATCTTCTAGGTGAGTTCATTTTTGGATATTTGGACTGCCTTTTGAGGTTTGGGTAATGGAGTTTCCTTTGGACCTGGGAAAGATCTAATGTACTTGTTTTCTGCCTGTCATCCTTCATCCATTGCTCTGTGCGTAATATTAATAAATCATTGGTTCCTCAAAGTGAACTTTGGTGGGATTAGTTTGTCATTGGGACCATAGGAGAAGGAGGGATAGACATTGTTTAAGTCTCCACCAAAAGGAGGAATTTTAACAATATCCCACATGGCCATTAACAAGGAACTGATGTAAATCAGGTGTATCTCAGCCAACAACTTCTTGTATTCTTGTCCTTAATGAATATCTAAATTGTTCTAGTATAATAAAAATTTGGGAGTCAGAAATTGGAATAAAGACCCAATAAATCCAAGACAGAGGAGAGTCAATTGTCTGACCTGCTCTTCACATTTTTCACCTCCTGCAAAATCCCCTCTTTTCTCTTTGTGTCCTCTCTAGCAAACCTCAGTTTTCCAAGAACTTTTTGGGTAGTCCTGGACAACCATCACAGACTCTGTCCTTTGATTCAAGGTGGCTTTATTGGCATGGTGGAATAGCTGTACCAACAATTCTCCCAAAACATTTCCCCCATTTTGTCTAAGTAAAAAGGAAAGATTTTAAATCTAACATAGTAAAACTACGTACAATAAGAACAATTTTCAACTAAGAAATATATTCACAATGTCCAATTCATTAGTATTTGGCAAGTTTATAGAAAATACTCTATTATCTATCTTGTCTTGGTGAGTTCAAAGTTTTGTACCTAATTTACTTTCTATCATAACTAAAAAAAACTGTACATATAACTATCTAATCTTCAACCCCATCAGAAAACCGAGGCTAGCATATTACCTGAGTAAATACATCCATTTACAAAATTTCATTTCTTTGAGTACCCTTTAGATTATTCCCTGCAGGTAGTGAAGTTTGGTTAAACAAAGAACAAGTAGGTACATTTCCTTATAATTTCCTTAGTTTGCTGCCAAGTGATAGAAAAATCTTTCTTCAAACCTTTGTTGTTAACATTGTGTTTCTTATGAAATTTTGAGGCTTCTACCATGTTTCCTGCCAATAGTTGATCAATTTCATCATTACCTTTTACTAGAGGGCCTGGTAGATCCATATAGGATCTGAAATGTGTTATAAACAAGGGATTATTTCTATTTCTGATTATTTCTTGTAATTTAATAAATAACAAAGTTAATTCTTAATCATTTGAAATAAGTTTAGTGGTTTCAATAAATAAAACAATTTCTGCATATTAAGAATCAGTAACTATACTAAGAGGTTCTGGAAAAGTTAACAGTACTACAAGAATAGCATATAATCCTGACTTCTGTATGGAATCATAAGGACTTTGAGCCACCTTACTTAAATTTCCTGCATTTCTTGATCAGTATAGAATGTAGGGGCTCAAGAAATTGGTGTTCCTCACACAATATGAGAAAGACTCCATTAGTTTTATAAACTGAAGTCTGTTATTTTAGGGATATTTGTTGCTAATCTTTCCCAAGAAATTACTGCAAGCTCTGTGTCAATGTTCATCTCCTGGCCATAATGAGGCAATTTCAGCATTAGTAAAAAGTACCATAATTTCTGCTGAGTCTATTCTTGCTAACTGACAAAGTCTCAATTTTCCTTTCAGAATCAATTCAGAAAACTTTTCTACATGGGTCTTTAATTTTTTGCTTTGTGTGGTAAAAATATCCATTCTAAGATATTATATCCTCTTTATGTATGAGTTCCTGTAGGAGAACATATAAAAGGTAAAATAACCAGAATACAATCAATCTCTGTATCTAAGTGCCATGTGCATCCTGTAGTTTCTACCAAAGTCAGTTCTCCCTTAGCTTCAGCTGATAATTTTCTTGGGCTATTTAAGTCTTTATCACCTCGTAGGGTTTGAAATAAATTATTTAGCTCTTGAATTGTTAATCCAATTATGAGCCATGGCCAGTTAATATCTCCAGACAATTTTTATTTTTGGAATCTATTATGGGTTTTAGTAATAAAGGCACATACTCATCTAAACATCAGCTTACAACTGTTTACACTTTGATCAGCATTGAATAAGGGTTCCTTGACATTGTTTGGTCACATTTGTTTTCTTCATGATGACCTTTCTTACTGTAATGAAACAGAATCTCAAGGTGGTTTTTGTTTCAATTGCCCTAGTAGCAAGAGATGTTGAATACCTTAAAACATGTATATTGGTCATTTGCATGTCTTTTTTGAGAACTTTCCCTGTAGTTCCTTTTGTGCATTTTTATTAGGTTTCTTCTTGTCTTGGTCTTTGGATTTTTGAATTCACTGTGTATTCAGGATATTAGTCTTTTGTCAGATGTGTACCTAAGAAAGATTTTTCTCACACTCTGAGGACTATTTAATTATTCAGGAAACTCTATCCTTTATTGTTCTGAAGTTTTGTTCTATTTCAGATTATCCTGCTTGTTGACTATTGTCATGATTTACTGAGCAACTGGGTCCCCTTCAGAGTGTCCACACCTGTTCTGTTCTCTTGACCAGTTTCTCCTGCTGTTCTCTAACAAAGCACTTTCAGAGTTTCAGTCTTACTTCTCAAGTCTTTGATCCATTAGGAATTGATTTGCGTGAAAACTGAGAAATGTTACACATTATTCTCTCTCCAGTGAGTAATTGTAGATTCTTTGTCAAATATTAGGTGACTATAGCTTCGGGGATTTATATGCAGAATTTTGTTCTTTTTCATTGATGCTGTCATTGATGTATTGACTCAGTTTAAAACATGAGACTTATTGTTTTGTAGTCAATTGAAGCTGGTGATGTGAGTAGAAATCACACTGTAGAAATCATGCTCATGCATATGGAATACATGGTTGTTGTGGAAAAAAATACCCAGTTCCGGATTTCGAACCTGGGAGAGAGGCTCGGGGTGGGAGAGTCTCACGGCATCAATGAAATGGATTAATTAAAAATACTGTGAATCCCGAGTGGCTGCAGCAGGCAGTGGGCCAAGAGACCATGCCATAGGTCTCTGAAGGTGGCTGGTCCTGGGTAGGGAGCCATGTAGCAGGCAAGAGACAGAGACATGGATAGGCATGCCATGCAGAGTGAAGTTAAGTATTTATTCAGCGGGTTATGGAGGGAAAAGGAAGGCAGAGGGGGGAGGGGAAGGGAGGGAGAAGGAGGGAGAAAGGGAGAGACAGAAGGGGAAGGGGAGAAGTGGGAAGAGACAGAAGTTGCCTCTTCAAGAGGGAGACAGAGAAGGCTTCAGACAATTTTTGAAAATCATTAAAAGTTTATATTTATATGATTTGTACATTCTGTGGTTGAATTTTTGCAAACATGTTTTATATCTTAGGTAATTAATAGAATACCTCTTTGTATTTTTTCAGGAGCAATTTGTAATTCCCAATAAGGCAAATTTTCTTTGCTTATTCAAACATTTTTTTCTAAGGTATCTGCATCTAAATCAGCTAGCAAGATATCATCCATATAATGGTAAATTAAAGACTAAGGAAACTGTTTACAAATCATTTCCAATGGCTGTAGTACAAAATATTGGTACAAGGTGGTCTTGTTCAACATCTCTTGAGAAGAATTTTCCACTGATATCTTTTAA
This sequence comes from Ondatra zibethicus, assembly GCA_004026605.1. Classification (NCBI taxonomy): domain Eukaryota; kingdom Metazoa; phylum Chordata; class Mammalia; order Rodentia; family Cricetidae; genus Ondatra; species Ondatra zibethicus. The sequence goes on along the minus strand of PVIU01001876.1, from coordinate 82,435 downwards.
CAGGCTGGGAATTATACGTAGGCGCTGCAAAGGCAAATTTTTCTCTATCCTCTTCTTGTAAAGGTATATTAAAGAAACAGTTTATTAAATTAATCATAGTAATAGATTATTCTTTAGATAATAGAGAAGGCAAAGAAATTCCAGACTGTAAAGAACCCATTGACTGAATCACCTTTATTTATGACTCTTAAATCTGTTAACATTCTCTATTTTCCAGATTTCTCTTTAACAGCAAATATAGGAGAATTCCAAGGACTGTTCAATTGTTCAGTGTTACAAGGGAGAGGGGGGACCTTTATTTGTCCCGGCCACCCGGCTAGCTTACACCCAAAATAACCACACAGAAACTGTATTCATTAAAACACTGCTTGGTCCATTAGCTCTAGTTTCTTTTTGGCTAATTCTTACATCTTAATTTAACCCATTTCTATTAATCTGCGTATTGCCACGTGACTGTGGCTTACTGGCAAGATTCTAACTGGCATCCATCTCAGGCAGAAAATCCATGGCGTCTCTCCCTGACTCTGCTTTCTTCCTCCCAGAATTCAGTTCTGTCTTCTCCACCTACCTAAGTTCTGCCCTATCAGGCCCAAAGCAGTTTCTTTATTCAACCAATGAAAGCAACACACAAACAGAAGGAATTCCTATACCACTTCAATATGTTGAGCATTAGCTGCTCTTGTACCAGGTGTTCTAAGGCCTGTAATTTTTATGATGTCAAAGGTGAATGTTCCACACAGACAAGTTTGTCAGTTAACCATTTTAAAGATAGGACTGCTGGTACCTTTGAAAGTTCACCAGCTATTGTGCCATACTTATGCATGTTAACTGTCTGTGACTATTTTTGATAATACCTTTCAATATTTCTCTCAGAAGCCTTCTTTATTTTGTTGTTTGCTTCTGAGATTAGAGGAATATTAATCTGTATTTTCCATTGCTGCAATAAAGCACATGCCCATAAATTTATTGCTATGTTGGCCACATATGGTTTTAATTTTCCTATCTGTCCTTCTGACCCTATGTATTTGACGTATCTTGTATGTTCTTTTACCTGAAGTAAAGTTCCAAAGCCAAGAAGTTAAATACTTACCTCCTGAAGAGGCCAATCTGGATGCCAAGATTTTGGTGAAATTATTGTTACATCTGTACCTATGTCTAGCAGACCCCAATTTTGATGTCATTTACATGTATTTTTAGCTTTGGTCTCTGACCATTGATATCACTTTTTCAAAATACTTGTTTTTTGATCTCTCCTGAACCTTTTGTTATATCTATAGAAGTTGTTCTGTCTTTGGTCATATCCAGAGCAGTGTGAATTTTAACAACAGGTACTAAGTCTTTTGATTTTTCTGTGGATGATTTTCTCCAAGGCTGGCAGGGAAGAAATGAGCCAAATTTGATTTTGGGCCTTTGGGAGTCTCCTCAAAGCATTTTCCAATGGCAAAGAGTTACCTTTCCTGTCCCTTATTGATCTGCATTCATTAGTTCAGTGTTAACCTTTGTCACAGCTTCTGCATACTCCAGAAGACTGGGACCTTCTGTTTGGATTATCTCTAGAAAAAAAACATTATTCATAGAAACGTCTTACCCACAATCCCTTTTCAGATGACCTTGCTTACAAAAAGGGGGGTGAGGATGCTAGTCAAAGAATCCCAAGCTAATTCCAAAACAATTCAATTATATTTCTTTATTATAAGGGGAACAGGAATGAGAAGTCCAACTTCTGGCATGTAATGTGGGAACCAGAGAGAGAGCCCTGGGTGGGCCTGCAGTTTTTCTCTGGGTACCCAAAAGGTCACACCCTAGCCTGGTCCAGACTCTTAAAGGTTATTGGCTGAAGGAGGTTCCCTATCACCTTCCCCTTTTGTCTAACTAAGAGAGTTCCTAACCCAATATAAAACTATATACACTAAGAACAAGTATCAAGTACAAAATTAGGATTACAACCAGCATAAACAATATTAAATAAGGAACATATGCTAAATGTTTTAATAAACATTCTGTCCTAAGGAATCTAAGTCTTGCATTGGAAATGGCTTGGCTAAATCATAAGAGGAAGGTAACTATGACTATCTAATCTACAACCCCATTGAAGGCCTGAGAAGGGAGATAATATTACTTGAGTAGGCAGGAAGTGCAATCAAGCAGATCCAAAATATGCATTAGATGACAGAGACAACTGGCTACCTGAGCAATCACCCAAAGTCTCATTGGCAATGTTGAAGCGACCAGCTTTGGCTAAGGCCTATAGTAACTGACAGACCATATTCAGAGGCTGGAAATTTTTCAGAACCGTCTTACCCTGTTTTGGCAAGTTCTGGCAGTCTTTTTGCTTGGGTCCTGCTTATTCAATCTGGACATGATGTACTTTGCCAGTGGTCAAGGCATGGGCAGTTCCTTGCCCAAAGGCCAGTTGTGCCAAGAAGAAAACAAACTCCAGGCAGAGTATCTTTGGTGCTCAACGTTCTCTTGGGAATAGATGGGTGCTGTTAGGAGCAATTGTGTCTCACATCAACAGAATCCTAAGTTATTTAAATGCCATGTGCTACAGTTCTTTGAAGTGGTTGAATATTACCTGTCTATGCAGAATACAATCTCTTTGTGTCTAAAGAACCTAAATTAGTCTGACTAAAAGTATAACAAACATGAATGACTATTGACCTATAATACTTAATATCTGTATAACTTAAAGACTAAGACTTCATATCAGAATATTAAATAATCTGTAACAACTGTGCAGCAAATGAGGACAATGACCTCAAAATGTAAACAATGTATAAATATCTTGATCAGAGGTAGAAATATAAAATGCAGTATGATAAATATATCCTAAAATTTGTATCAATATACAAAATGTCTCAAACAGAGGTAGAAACATGCATGTATAAAATCTGACAAAATAACTTTGCATAGGTGTAGAAATAATGTAAACAGAAATAACAAATATAATTTGAACTTGTATCAATGTACAAGAATCTATACCAATGTAAATTGTCCATAAATAATAGCTCACAAGTATTCACTCTACTACTCATTATTATCATTATTATTAGTGTGAGTAAGTTCACACTAAGTTACCTATTATCCCATTCAATTTTCCCTCTTTTTTTTTCAAGGAGATCTCTGGGCCTACATAATTTCCACCCCAATCCTCTACCCTATACAAGCAATAATCAGTCCCTAAATGGTGTCCCCAACCCTGAGGACAAACTGTGTTGGGAGAGGGGACATTGTCTTCTAGAATTGCTTCCAGCTGTCATGGGGGCAATGTTTTTTCTATGGGATCCTGTAAAATTAAAGCAAGCGATGCTTAAGTTTCAAGATTACTGTCTAGTATAGCAAATGATTTCTGAGTAGTTGATAGGGTTTTTTCTAAAGTTCTTACTTGAAGTTCTGGCCAGAACGTTGTGAGAAGGTGCACCATTTTGGCAGCTGGTACCTAAAAACCTGTCTCTGCTCCCTGGCTGGAGAGGCAGTGGCAGGTAGAGGGCTGCACTGCGCGGATTAAGAGCCACTGGCTGGAGTGGCAGGTGGGAAGAGTCAGTGCCCAAATGCACCACGTGGTTGCTGCGCTGGGCGCGGGGTGGGGGGTTGGGGGGTAGGGGGAGTGGGGTCCCGAAAAGGGCTGTACTGGTCCCTATGACTCACGATTTGGGTGCCAGATGTTACAGGAAAAGGGGGTTAAGGATGTAAGTCAAGGGCTGGAGATATGGCTCAGTGGTTAAGAGCACTGGCTACTCTTCCAGAGGTCCTGAGTTCGATTCCCAGCGATCACATGGTGGCTCACAACCATCTGTAATGATATCTGGTGCCTTCTTCTGGCGTGCGGACATACATGGAGGCAGAATGTCATATACATAGTAAATAAATAAAACTAAAAAAAAAAAAGGATGTAAGTCAAAGAATCCCAAACTAAAAGATTCCAATTATATTTATTATAAGGGGCAAACTCATGTAACAGGAATGAGAAGTCCGAGAGACAGAGAGACACAGAGAGAGATAGAGAGAGAGACACAGAGAGAGAGACAGAGAGACAGAGAGACAGAGAGACAGAGAGAAAGACAGAGACAGAGAGACACACAGAGAGACAGAGAGAAAGACAGAGACAGAGAGACACAGAGAGAGAGACACAGAGAGACACACATAGAGAGAGACAGAGACAGAGAGAGAGAGACCTGGGAGGGCTGGTGGTTTTTCTCTGGGTACCCAAAATGTCACACCCTAACCTGGTCCAGACTCTTAAAGGTTATTGGCTGAGGTTCCCCATCATCTGCCTGTTTCCACCAGTTGCTGAATGAAGGTTCTATAGTGATATTTAAGATCAGTCTGACTAAGGGGGAAGACCAGTTCAGGAACCCTCTCCTCTATTGCTTAGGATGGAAACAATGCCATTCTCTACACAAGCATTCACAATAAACCTTTCAAGTGAATTTCCAAATGCCTGGGGAGTAGGGTTTCTTCATCATCTTTACTGAAAGCATAAATAGTATTTCTATTTATGGAAATGAAGAAGCTGCTGGCGTGTGAAAAGGGTATAGGAAGTGAACATCAGGGAGTGGTTTCCTTGAAATACCATGGTGATGGGTTTTGTTTTGTCTTTTTAAGTGAAAGAGATGAGATGCTGCATGACTTTACAACATTTTGTGTTGGTGCTTTGTGGTTCATTGACCTAAGTGCCATTTCTAGTGTTTTTATTATGGTGCTTTCCTTCAATGGGGAAATAGCTCCCAAAGACACAGAGGCTCAGTTGCATGCTTGGCACACGTACCTGTAAGCTTTACTGAAATTCAATGGTCAACTCTGCCTTCCCTGATACTAACTGCTTGTTCTCACAGATCAGTTGGAAAGTGATATAAACTAGTTTTTTTGACATGGCTTTTTTTTTTAAAGATAGGATTTTTAGGCTAGCCCTGAACTCACTATGTATACCAGGCTGGCCTAAAACTCCTGGAAATCCTCCTGCCTCAATCTCCTAAATCCTGGGAGTACAGGCATATACCATGACACCTGGCTAAGTGTTGTATTTAAAAACTTTTAACATATGGGCTCAAATTCTACTCAAAGCCTTTCATTGGAAAGATATGAAAACTGGCTTAAAAGGCTTTCTCCCAGATGTTTAGGGATGCAGATTACAATAGTTTCAGCTAAGGGAATGTTTATATTATTAGACAACTTATCCCTGAAGGATGGGAATAATGCCAAAGCCTCTATTTTCAAAATTTTCCTTCCATAACACAATTTTCTCTTAAAAAGCAGTAAATCAGTGTCTCACTCATTGTTTGGCCTCAGTTCAGACCTGATTCAATTAGCATTGCTTGGCAGAAAAGGAGGTGTGAGAACACAGAGAGTATGAAGAATAATGGAATTGCTTTCTAAGGTGGCCAGCCAAGGGCAGGCATTTCTAGAATATCAGTTCAGCCAGTTCATAGTCTTTGACAGAGATTATTAGTATTATCTTCAATCAGTATCATTGTTTTAGAGCTTTATAAAGCCATTTGGCCATGGTTTATGGATTAACCTCTTTAAAACTGGGCACGGTGCTCTGCAAATCCATGCAGTCTACAGTGCGTAGTCATTTTCTGAAGGAGTTCACAATGGACTGCACACTCATTATGCGGGGCTCCGTCTTCCCCTGGGCTCTCCGGTGACAGCTGGAGTGGGGCAGCAGTGTCTTTCTCCACGTAAGTATTAGTGAGCCTTTCAGATGGATTTACAAACGCCAGGGAAGGAGAATTCCTTTCCCATCTTTACATACTGCGTACACAGTATTTCTATCATCTCTTCCCATATCTATCCCACAGGTCTGTCTTGCAGAACCCTGAATATGTGTGCTTTCACTTTGGGGACCTGTGGCTCAGAACAGTGATTTATGCTTTCCTTGACTGTCTTGAGGGTTAACTTGTGTCTGTGCAAATATTTCTTCCGATCTTTTTGAGGAATATAATGTATCAGGTAAAGATGTCCTCTTTAGGCATATAGTTCCTTGAGTCATGGCTACGGCGTGCAATTAATAGCATAAAGATGCAAACATTTTCCATCACCTCTCCAAGTTACCACTACCCTTGTAGTTTGTCTTTCCCCCAGTTGAAGACCCTGGCAGCAAATAGTGTTGATTTTTGTCAATCTACATATAAATATAAATATTTAATAAGAATAAAACTCATACAACATAAATTTGATGATTTTAACGATTGTGAAGTGTACAGTTTAGCGGTGTCATGGTGCACAATCACCACCACTACTCTTTAATTGCAGGAAATTTTTATCTGTGAAAGAAATCATAGACTCTTTAATCAATCCAGAAATAATTATTTTAAAAAAATTTATTTTATTTTTAATTCTCTCTCTCTCTCTCTCTCTCTCTGTGTGTGTGTGTGTGTGTGTGTGCATGTGTGTGTCTATGTGTGGGTATGTACATGTGAATGCAAGTAACCCTAACAAGACAAGAGACATCAGATACCCTGAAATGGGAGGTACAGGCAGTTGTGAACTACCTGATGTGAATGCTGGGGCTCGAACTCAGGTTCTCAGCCAAGTCTCCAGTCCCTGTAAATATTTATTTTTCAAGTCTTGCTGAAAGAACCTGCAGCTTCGCAAGTCCCAGAGCTTCTGGTTCACTCGATGTGGGATAGAGTCCCGAGATCTGCAGCTCCAATAGATTGCCAGGAGTTTCTATGTCAGGCAGCCTTCGAGCCACATTATGAACTCGCCTCAAAAGACAAAACTCCTTCAATATTTCAAAGTGATGCAATTTGATTTTAGAAGAAACAAACGACTGCTGTTTCCTTAGAAAAAAATAACCTAGCTCTACCTTATCCCCCAACATCATCTCCTAAGAGATGAAGTCTGATAGTGTATTCCTTTCATTAATTCACTGTGGCATCTATTCAAGGTTCTGTGCTCTCAGGAAAGATTCATAATGGATTTCTGAGTATCTGTAAGGGGTGTGTAGCATCTCTTCCACTTGGAGACTCTTTCTAGTCCTACAACTCCTGACATCCATACCCAAGATGGATATGAAGAATATGAAGATTTGTGCTGCCTTTCAGACAGCCCCACTTAAGTTGATCTCCCTGGAAACAGACAGAAACATAGAACTCGGTGGTGAAGTTTTCTCAGGGAGTGTTCTCAAGAGGTAAGCTGTAAGCAACTATGAAAGGCGAATTGAGCATAGAACGAAGCCAAGATGTCAGCTAGTTCTGTAGCCAGATCTGGAGGGAGAACCAGATGATGTTCTCCAGGAGGAAGGCCTGCAGGGACTGTGGTCCTGTGAGAGACACGGCTGTAAGTCAGCAGCAGCCAGTGATGGATGTTGAGAGCCTGTCCTGATTCCATTTTTGTTTCTGTGATAAAATACCCTGACAAAAAAGCAACTTAAGGGAGAACAGATTTGTTTTAGCTCGTGGTACTGAATGCATCCATGCTTATTACTCAGCTGACCTTTTCTATCCTTCTGTATTCCAGGACCCTCTGCCTAGAGGCTGGTGTCTGGGCATCTGGGACTCCCCGCATAGATTAGCATTAATAATCAAGGTAACTCCCCACAGAGATGCTCATATGCCAACCTTATCTAGACAGTCCTTCACTGGGTCTCTCTCCCCACGTGATTCTAGATTGTGTCAAGATGACCACATCTCAGTATCCAAGCCTAATTTGTTCGTATTCGCCATTTCCCTAAGTTTGCACCACTCACATCCATGCTCCTTTACCAATCAATTCACCCTAGCTTCTCCAGGATTCTGGGTGGCCTTGTCTCCCGGAAACATATCAGAATGGCTCACCAGGAAAGATTAAAGCCTCCTACTATTGGGCAGGTGATCTGGATATTGCAGCTGACATTCCTTATCTACCTGTGCCTTTACCTATCTAGGGTCCCCTTAGCCTCAGCTAGGGCCTGTGCCAGTGACTTTTCTAACATAGTGACCTCATTCCTGCAGCACCAGAAGCCCTGGTTAAAGTGATCTTGCAGTTTCCAAGGTTGTTGATTTACAATTAAAACTAGGCCAGGCCAGGCACCAAAGCTACACAGAAAAACCGTGTCTCAAAACAAAACAAAACAAAAAACTCAAACAACAAGACAAAGCAAAAACTAGGGAAATAGAATTGAAGGGCTGCTTTTCTATGCACCCGAGCACCCAGCATCTTGTCCCAGCCTGTGTGGTGTAGCAGAAACTCCATGGCCTCGTTTGCCATGGATCCTTGTCCATGTCCATGTTGGGATCCTTGTCCCTACCTCCTATCCCCTCCCACACATAGTTCAATGAGAAAGGAACTTGACAGAAATATTACAATAATCCTGAAGCTGGAGGAATTTGAAGAAGCTATATGGTACCTTAAAAATGTCGTAGTGGCTGAGCATAGTGGCTCATGTTATAACCTTAGCTTTCAGGGAGCTGAAGCAGGAGAATCACTGAGTTCAAGGCCACTCAACAAACAAACCAAACCGAACCAAACGAACAACCCCAAAACAAAAACCAAAAACAAATCTATAATTTTCACTTTCTTATTTAAAAAGCCCTAGATAAAAACTAAATAACTTGAAGTATTTTCAGTCTTTTTTGTTCTAATGTCCCCATTCTTTCCATCTGGACAGTGAAGCACTTCATTGATCATGAACCTAAATCTTCAAAAGAATAGTCCATATCAGGATTTCCCAAGCATCTGAGGAATAATAGTTGAATGGTATTAAATTTTTTTTATAGTAAATGCCTTTGGTAATATTAATTTAAAAAACAGCTAAGCTTTGCTGATAGCTTATGACAAATCAGGGATTGTACTAAGGGTTTTAAAGTATTATCTGTGTTGTTTAGGAACCCAGTCAACAAACATTTACAGCACAGGGAGTCCTGGATCCTGTGATCCTCCTGCCTTAGCCTCTGAATAGTGGGGGTTGGATCAATCATAAACCAGCTCAATAAACATTTACTGAGTTTCTTCTCTGAAGAGTTTACCTTGACAGGTGCTGGGAGCAACACAAAGCAAAGCACACAAAGATGGCGCTGCCACTGTCATGGAAGTCCTGCTTCAGCTGGAGACAGCTGCCCTTCACCTCATCTCACCGATGCTGTTTAATAAAGGAGGGACACCAGTTATTCTACGGTGATACACTGGGAAGCTGATTTGGAAAAAGTCATGAATGGCTTCCGCTGAGATTAGAAGTTGGCCCGGCATAAGAATGAAGATTATGAAGTGAATATATTCACATATATGACAAATACATATATTTGGTTTTTAAACCCTAGATTTCCTATATTTGATTTTTTAAAAAGTACCCGTAGACTAGAATTCTCAGCAAACTCTCCAAAAAAGATTATGCTTACATTATGACTCTAATGGTCAAACATTAAGAAAAAAAACTTAGAGGCAGGCAGCTAAAATTTAAAGATACTTCCCTGTGATTTCCGTCTCTGTTTCTGTCTCTACCCCTCACACACATAATGAAAAGGATAAAGCTGACTCGTAATCAGCTTTGGGGTCCAGACGATTGTAGGGATGACATCTCTAGGCGGAATGCAAAGGGTAAAACCAGAGCTCTTTGTTCCACTGAAAGTGTCCTTCAGAAAGGAGGAAGATATTTTTCCCCCAGTAATAGACAAATTGAGAGATGATTACAAGCAGATTTGTGCTTCACGGATGCTGAGTGAAGCTTTTCAGTCTGAAGGACAAGATTTCCAGATGGAAAAGAAGACCCAGAAGATGGAATGCAGCACATTGATGGTGGTAAACAAATAGCGTTAGCACAACGATGGGCTTTTCTCTGTGTTTTTAGGATGTTTGTTTCAGGATATTCCAGGGAAGCCCTGGCCGGCCTGGAACTCATCACATAGTCCATGCTGGATTAGAAGTCACAGAGACTAGACTGCCTCTGCCTCTTCAGTGCTGGGATGGAAGCCTGCACCACCACACCCAGCCCAGATTTCTCTTAAAGTTTTTTATTAATTTTATATTTCATTATTATTAATTATTAATTTATTTATTTTGGTTCTTCAAGACATGGTTTCTCTGTGTATTCCTGGCTGTCCTGGAACTCACTTCGTAGACCAGTCTGGCCTGGAACTCGCAGAGATCTGGCTGCCGTTGCCTCCCGAGTGCTGGGTTTAAAGGCCCCCACGGCCCGGCTCTCTTAATGTTTGTAGGCAAAGAGAATTTGTGAGATTGTGCTTGGCTTTCCAGCTGTAGCTCCCCTTTGAGCCCCTATTTTGAGCATTTCTCTTGTGGTGTGGTTTTAGATCAGGGTCGACTAGATGAATAATTCATTATTCTTGGAGCTTGTTAGACATACTGAGGGGCAGGCTTATAGGGAATTAACAGCCTCCACCAACATCTCATTCTCCTGCTTTGTGCCCAGCTTATCTTCCCACACTCGGTCCTCCTGTCAAGACCCACGTCCTCGAATACAGGCCTGCAGGACCTTCAAGGGAGTGTCAGGAAAACTTCAACTGCCATTTTATGTAATGTTTTCCTGTTTTTAGTTCCCACAACCACTCGCTATGGGTCTGGGGTCATTCAGAGACCCACTCATCTGACCATGAGTACATTTGAAACAAAGAAGAGGCTTTATTCGGATACTGGCACCAGGTCTACATTCTAGATTTAGGATTCCCAAGCTGAGGCATGGAATTACATTAGTCAGGGGCTTTTAAAGGCAAAACTCACAAAGCTACATACTTCCTGCCTTCCTACAATTAGGGGCAAGCACACATCCTGATATACTCTAATCAAGCACACATTGCACCTATGTGCAATCAAGCATGTGTCCTGTCTATGTGCAGTCAGGAGCAAGCAAGCTTGTTTACAGAAGCGAAAACATGCATTTTGCTCTCTTACATGAACTACAGTTTCGTTAAAATTGTACAAGACCAAGCAATTACAAATACAGGCCCTAGCATTCCAGGAAGTTATCTGTCCTTGGACAAGTGAGGCTTACAGGTCAGAGACACTGTTGTTTTATAGCTCTCTTATGCACAGTAATTCAAACTTGAAACATAATGTTAGCCATCACACACTGATTTCTCATTAGAGTTTTAGATGACCCTGTTTCTCTTCAAACTAATTCCTGTACTTTGGGCTTTGCTGATTCCATGCTTTCCTGGTTCTATAGCTTATACTACTTTCCAGCCCCCTGATTTTACCTATCTGTCCTAAACGTGTGCTCTATGAGAGTCTGTCCTGCACTCAGACCTGCACATACTCAGAGGAGGGATCCCTTTATTATTAGTTAAACAAACTAATTGGGACTGTTCTTCCTTCCTTCCTTCCTTCCTTCCTTCCTTCCTTCCTTCTTTCCTTCCTTCTTTCTTTCTTTCTTTTTAAAAAGAGAACAAACTATCTTTTTTTCCTTTTACATACCAATCCCAGTTTTCATTCCTTCCCCTCCTCCCATTCCCTTCACCTAACCCTCCCAGACCACCCCCATCCACCCCTCAGAGAAGGCACTTTGCTTTGGGGAAGTTCCAAGGCCCTCCCTACTATATCTAGGCTGAGCAAGATATCCATCCAAAGAGAACAGGTTTCAAAAAAGTCAGTACAAGCAGTCGTGATAAATCCTGGTGTCACTGCCATTGGACCCTCAATCTGCCCCAGCCATACATCTGTCACCCACATTCAGAGGGACCAGTTTGGACCTATGCTGTTTCCTACCCTGTCCGGCTGGAATTGGTGAGCTCCCATTAGCTCAGGTAAACTGTTTCAGTCGGTTGTACCCATCATGGTCCTGGCCTCTTTGCTCATATTCTCATTCCTCCCACTCTTCAACTAGACTTTGGGAGCTCAGTCCATTGCTCTGATGCAGGTCTCTGCCTCTGTTTCCATTAGTTGATGGATGAAGGTTCTATGGTGACATTTAAGGTATTTATCAGTCTGACTACAGGGCAAGGCCAGCTTGGGCATCCTCTCCTCTATTGCTTAGGGTCTTAGCTGGGGTCATCCTTGTTGATTCCTGGGAATTACTCTAGTGTCAGGTTTTTTGCTAGCCTCATTATGGCTCCCCCAATCAAAATATCTCTTTCCTTGCTCTCATCTCTGTCCTTCCTCCATCTTGACTATCCCATTCCCTCAAGTTCTCCTCCCCCCTCCCCTTCTCCCCTCGTCTTCCCCATCCACCCTCCCTATTCCCCCCTACCCTCATGCTCCCAATTTTATCAGGCAATCTTGTCTGGATCTATGTATGTTTTATTAGGGTTCACCTTGTTATTTAGCTTCTCTAGGACCATGAACTATAGGCTCAATATCCTTTGCTTTACAGCTAGTATCCACTTATGAGTGAATGCATACCATGTTCATCTTTCTGGGTCTGGGTTATCTCACTCAGGATGGTATTTTTCTAGTTACATCCATTTGCCTGCAAATTTCAAAATGTCTTTGTTTTTTTTTTACCGCTGAGTAGTACTCTAATGTGTAAATGTGCCACATTTTCTTTAACCATTTTGCAGTTGAGGGGCATCTAGGTTGTTTCCAGGTTCTGGCTATTACAAATAATGTTGCTAAGAACATAGTTGGACAAATGTCCTTGTAGTATTATTGAGCATCTTTTGGGTATACGTCCAAGAGTGGTATTGCTGGGTCCTGAGGTAGGTTGATTTCCAATTTTCTGAGAAACCACCATACTGATTTCCAGAGTGGTTGTACAAGTTTGCATTCCCACCAGCAATGGATGAGTGTTCCCCTTACTCCTCATCCTCTCCAACATAATCTATCATTGATGTTTTTGATCTTAGCCATTCTGACAGATGTAAGATAGAATTTCAGAGTTGTTTTGATTTGCTTTTCCCTGGTAGCTAAGGATGTTGAACCTTCCTTAAGTGTCTTTCGGCCATTTGAGATTCTTCTGTTGAGAATTCTCTGTTTAGTTCTATACCCCATTTTTAAAATTGGATTATTTGGAATTTTGATCTCTAATTTCTTGAGTTCTTTATATATTTTGGAGATTAGTCTTTTGTCTGATGTGGAATTGGTGAGGATCTTTTCCCATTCAGTAGCCTGCCTTTTTGTCTTATTGACTGTGTCCTTTGCTTTACAGAAGCTTCTCAGTTTCAGAAGGTCCCATTTATTTATTGTTGCTCTCAGTGTCTGTGCTACTGGGGTTTTCAACCTTGATGATAGAGCTACAGTAATGAAAACAGGTTGGTATTGGCATAAAAACAGAGAGGTTGACCAATGGAATCAAATCAAAAACCCAGATATTAATCCACACACCTATAAACACCTGATTTGTGACAAAGAAGCTAAAAATATACAATGGAAAAAAGGAAAGCATATGCAACAAGTGGTGCTGGCATAACTGGATGTCAACATGTAAAAGAATGAAAATAGATCCATATCTATCCTCATGCACAAAACTCAAGTCCAAATGTATTAAAGACCTCAATATAAATCCAACCACACTGAACTTGATAGAAGAGAAAGTGGGAAGTAGCCTTCAATGCATGGGCACACGAGACCACTCCCTGAATGTAACACCAGTGGGACTGTTCATTCTTAAAGAGGTCCCAGAAATTCTAGAGTTCTAGACCATGATACTTAGAGAGTCTAAAGTCTACCAGGAGAGGCAAGCTATCAAAGGAAGACAACAGTATAATAGAGCTAGAAAGAAGAAGGCTAGACTATGATGGGTTTAGCCAATAGATAAGGAATTTTGGGTTAACCTTAAGGGCAAAATGAAAAAAAGTGAAAGATTTTGTACAACAAATAACACAAGACTCACATTTTAGTAGGTCCCACTGAAGAATATAGCAGAGAAATTTTAAAAAGTCAGCAGGAGGCTCCTTCAGGAAAAGAAGCCCGGACTAAGGTTTTATCAGGAAAGGCAGAGAGATTGAGAAAGGGATGGGGTTATGTGAATGTAAACATGTTACATTGATGGAATATGCGTGTATATGTACATGAGAAGTATGAAAGTTGAAGGAGGGCCGAAGATTTCTAATTTGCCTAAAGATAAAAATGAGCAGCTTTGTTTTGTGATAGAAGTCTCCCTGTTTAATGCATTTGACTGGTCTGTTATTATGTAGCCAGGGTAGCCTTGGACTCACAGCAACCCTTTGGTCTGAGTCTCCTGCGTGCTGGGATTCCACATCTGTGTCAGCACACGTAGAATAAAGTGGGTTGGTGCTGACAGGAAAAGGGGCATGGGGGAGAAAAGAAAAACTACGTTTTGAAGGAGAATGGGCAAGTTCAATTTCTTCTTTGAATTAGCTACACTGCCTTTACATTGGCATTATTCAGTTTAGAGACTACTGACATGGTAGGCCCAGTGATTTGTGTGTGTGTGTGTGTGTGTGTGTGTGTGTGTGTGTGTGTGTGTGTGTAGTCAGGATTGTCCTGTTCACTGCAGGGACATCTCTGACTTCATCTTACTAGATGCACAAACCAGCACACCCCCAGTAAAGGACGTCAAAGAAACCTGTACACTTTACCACAAGTGCCTGGGGATGGTGGTGGGGTGTGTGGTAAAAACAGCCTTCTGTTGAGAATCACCGATTTAGATGGAGATTGCTCTCCTGCCTCACACTAATGTCACACTAATGACATTAGTATTTGCATCCCAGCCCATACTTTCTCCAGAGTTCTAGTCTCCATGTGATAAACAGACTGGCTGAACATGGTGAGGATCAAGTCAATCCAGGGTGATATTTATATTCCATCTGCATTCATTCTTCTCAGGATCAATGTCAAGGTTCTTTCCATGAATCTGGCCACATATTGCTGTCAAATTATTATATGCATAGAGAAGTTTCTTGCAAGGAAAAAAAATAAAAGAAAAACAAGAGAGGAAGGAAATAGTATTGTTTTTCTTTTTTTCTCTTGTGTTCTTTCTTTCTTTCTTTTTTTAAGATAGGATCTCACTATGTATTCCTGGTTGCCCTGGACTTGTTTTGTAGACCAGGCTAGCCTCAACTTATTATCTCCCTCTGTCTCTGCCTCCCAAATGCTGGGGTTAAAGACATGGGCCATCACACCTGGAAAGAAATAGAATCTTTTTCTTTGGGAGCTTTCCTATTTTCCCCAGTAGCAAAATAGTTACCTCTTAAGGATGTCAAGGAAATGTACGAATTCAGAAACAGACTGTTCAGTTATCTGACATTGCTCAGATAATAGGTTGCCCTAAATTCGTGGTTTTAAATGTGTCAACAATTCTCTCTGTGTGGAATTTTTCATCTTATTTTTCTCTTGATTTCCTCTCTTATTTTCTTATTTTTCCAAAAAAACCAAATAAGTACATGCTTTTAGCAGAAAAATATTTAAATTCTTTTTTATGTATGTACATGTACAGTGTGTGTCTCCCCCCGTGGAGGCCAGAAGAAGGTGTTAGATCTGCTGGTGCTGAAGTTACAAAGAGTTGTGAGTCCCCTGACACTGGTGCTCTGAGACAAACTGGAGACCACTGCAAGAACAGCAGGGACTCGTAACACAGAGCCGTCTTTCCAATCCCATAATAGAAACATTTTGAAACATGAAACGATTCAACAGAAATTCATAGTTATTCATGGATTGGTCTCTCAAATAATTTATTTTCTGTTTCACATCCTATACCTTTAAAATTTTAGGATCATGTAGGTGTATACTTTGTTTCTTAACACTATGATCTTAATAGTATAAAGATTTTATGACTGAAAAATTATAAATTTGCTTTAGTTAGTTATTCCTATGGAACAGTTCTTGGTGTTTTAGTATTATAAATAATGTTGTAGAAAACATTCTAATCCCAAATGCTTAGTCTCCATTTCCTCAACTTAGACTCATGAAGGAGTATAAAATGATTCGAGGCCGCTGACATAGGTGGCTACAGTGCATCCGAGAATAACCACACTGTTTCCCACCTTCATCCACAGCAATGTATAAGATAATCCTCTTAGCTTGCTCTCATCTTTATTACAAAGGCATTTTATTTTTATTAAGTTCTTGCCTGGACTGCTGAGATGGCTCAGCAGGTGAAGGCGCTTGCTCTGCAGTCTTGGTAATCCCTGGAGGGTAGAAGGAGAGAATCAATTTCCCAGCGTTTTTCCTCTGACCTCTCTCTCACACACAAATCACAACAGTAAAAGTTGTCTGTCCTCTGTGTTACACTTTTTGTTTCATCTTAGGTTGAGCAGTGTGCTTTGTGCTGTTAGGCATTTTCTAAGAAGTGTACTGTCCACTCCAGTATGGGGAGAGGCTAATGCAGTAATCATGGAGCCCAGACTGGGTTCTCCTGTGCAAGATTTTGACAAGAGTTTGTATCTGTACTTCCCATATGTTCAGGGGCCTCCTACAACCCCTTCCCTCAGGGGTCTCAATATTTATTATTATTAATTGTTTGCTATATCCAATTTTCTCTCAACAAAAGGCTTTACTAGATGCTGGGCATGACTGAGTTTCTTAACTGTAGCTTGGAGAGCGTAGCACTATTCCGATGCATGGAGACATGTCTACGGTGATAGCAGCGTCTGCAGAGTCACCAAATCAAGAGACAAAGCCCACTGACAGTCACACAGAGCAAAAACAAGATGACGGAAGCCTGGGTTAGCTCTGCGGCACACTCTGAGCTCCTGACGGCTTGTCTTCGTTGCCAAGGCAGCTTTTAGGCCATTCTGCTGTCTCTTTCCACACCTCTGTCTCCTGAGGGCATCATCTCATCAGGTTTAATTTATTCTTAAATCTGTCCGTGGAGAATCCAGGCGATGTGCTCTTAGTCACGGTGGCTATCTGGAGGCCGCCATTCTCAGTGATCTACCCCAGTGTATTCCAGGGAGGCACAGCCCATCGCCTCCCATGTCTTTTCTCCCGTTTATATAACACATTCAACATGAGCGTGTAGAGCACATCCGTGCCTTTTCCCTCCCAGTGCCCTGCCCGTACCCATCAGGACTGTCACACCCACCGCTCTGCCGCTTGCCCTGAGATACCCCACGCCTCACTTTAAGGAATCACACATGGCCTAACTTATCCCTCTTCCCTTTAAAAACAGGCCCCTCTACGCATATCAGAACATCACAAGGCACCCCGTTATTATGTATACTGACTGTATTGCACACTTGATCCCAGCTAAAAAGCCAAGAAGCTACCAAGTTTTATGTCCTCATGTTT
Source organism: Ondatra zibethicus (assembly GCA_004026605.1). Taxonomy (NCBI): domain Eukaryota; kingdom Metazoa; phylum Chordata; class Mammalia; order Rodentia; family Cricetidae; genus Ondatra; species Ondatra zibethicus. Next base: position 65,374 of record PVIU01001876.1, on the reverse strand, counting down.
CAGCGAGTGAATGTACTTTGAAAAATAAGAACTGACAAATCTTAGTTGACTAAAGAAATAAATTCACATGACACAATGTCAAACAGTGCAAGGAGCAACTGCCTATGGTAACCAGATCTTAACACAGTAATTTTCTCTCACTAGACTTAGAAAGCAGGGCCCAGAACTGTGGACAAAGAGTCACAACTTCTCCATGTTCAGAAGAATCCTCCCAGTATCTCAAGTAGGAAACACTGCATCTGACTTCTTAGTACATCAGGAGGAGGACTGGGGATGTGAGATAGAAAAGAAAGCAGAGCAATTTCATGGGCCTTAAGCAGTCCTCTCGGGTACAATGCCCTGACCACCCTGGGGTAGTTTGAATGTAATTGGTCCCCAAAATTTCATCAGGAGTGACACTATTAGGAGGTGTGGCTTTGTTGGAGGAAGTGTGTCGCTCTGGGGGAGGGCTTTGAGGTTTCCTGTGCTCAGGATACCACCCAGTGTCTCAGACCATTTCCTGTTGCCTGCAAGATGTAGGACTCTTAGCTACTCCTCCAGCTCCACATCTTCCTGTGCCCCATGCTCCCTGCCATCATGACGATAATGGACTGAACCTCTGAAATTGTAAGCAAGCCACACCAATTAATTTTTTTTTATAAGAGTTGCTGTGGTTGCCGGATGGTCGTGGCACATGCCTTTAATTCCAGCACTTGGGAGGCAGACACAAGCAGATCTCTGTGAGTTCGAGGCTAGCCTGGTCTACAAGAGCTAGTTCCAGGACAGGCTCCAAAACTACACAGTGAAACCTTGTCTCGAAAAACAAGAGTTGCTGTGGTCATGGTGTTTCTGCCAGGGACTGGGGTATTATTGGGATAGGCCTGATCATATTTTTGCTTGGAGTAATATAGATTTTGGTACTTTGGGTTAGGCAAGCAGTGGAATGCTTTAAGCACTGCTTAAAGGGGCATGCTACTAGGAGCATGGAAGATACTGGTACTGAGAGTTAATCTGTGAGGGGCTCATTCAAGAGGTTTCAGAGAAGAAGATTTTAATATGTTGTCTAGAGATCATTCTTGTGATATTTTGGTGATGAAAGTGGCTGATTTTTGCCCTTGTCTAAAGAGTCTTCCTGAGGTTGAAGTGAAGCATTCTGGATTAATTCCTTTGGCAGAGGAAATCTCCAAACAGCGGAGTATAGACTCTATTGTATGTTTATTAGTATTAATTCTGATGAAGATTTATAATGAAAAGATGCAAGCTGAGTAGGGTAAATTATAAAATTTAAAATTTAAGGAGAAATGAAAAACCAAAAAAGTGGAATGGAAGTAAGTCCTGTGTTCAAGGAGACAAACAGATTAAGAAATGGAATAAAGGGAGTGGTGACCTCAGGGCCAGATCCCACCCTGCTAAGTTTCCAACTTGTAAAAAGGAACTGAAAATAAGTTTAGAGCTGCACATGGTGGGGCACACCTTTAATCCCTGCCCCAAGAAGGCAGATGCTGGTGGGTCTCTGAGTTCGAGGCCAGCCTGGTCTACAGAGCGAGTTTCAGGACAGACAGGGCTAAACAGAGATGCTATCTCAAAAAACCAAAAAAGATAATGTCAAGAACTAAAATAAATCCTCTTTATTCTTTTTAAATGTCAGATAGTCTGTCATCATATTGGGAAATGTAACTAATATACCCGAGAATATGAAACACGTGGTGGTATTTCTGCTGTGTTTGCAGGATTCCACTGAGTTTGTAAAATAATCTTAAGACGTGGGATACAGGACTGGAGAGACAGCTTAGCAGCCAAGAGCAGTAGCCGCTCTGTCAGAGGACACAGGTTCAATTCCCAACACCCACATGATAGCTCACAACTGTCTTAAATCCCAGCTCCAGGGGAGCTGATGCTCTCTTCTGGCTGCTGCAGGGAACAAGTATGCACATAGTGCACAGATATGCACATAGGCAAAACACCTATACACATGAAAATAAAATAAAAAAAGAACCGTCAGTTTTGAGCAAAGAGATATGTTTCAATTTCTGTTCTGAGCTTTGACTATGCTTTCTTTTAAGTCTAGATGGAAGAAGGAAACAGAGCTACTGCTTGTTAAGAACTTAAAATTGCCTGGTGGTGGTGGTGAAAGCCTTTAATCCCAATACTTAGGAGGCAGACACAGGGGGATCTCTTTGAGCTTGAGGACAGTCTAGTCTACAAAGCAAGTTCCAGGATAGCTAAGGCTATTACACAGACAGACTCTGTCTTGAAAAACCGAAAAAAAAAAAAATGAAGAACTTGAACTAGATAATAATGGCCTTGGACTGTTAACTTGGCGTTCCCATGCTTGCCATTTCTGACTCGCGTTTTAATCCCCATTTTCTTGATGAGAGAAGTAAGGCACTAGTTAGAAACTAACCACCTCCAATTATCCTTCCTTCATTTTCTTTTCCACTCCCATTTTAACTTAAAATTTTTTGTTTCCAAATCAACATTTCTCAAAGTGACATCCCTCCTCTTTAAAATCTGGTTTTTTTAATCACAATCCTAAAGTATTTTTGAATTTTCTTCTTTTTTCTTTTTCACTTATCAACCACTTGATAATTACTCATCTGCATGGTTCTTGGACTTAAATGTCTCTCTATAAATTTGAGGCTGCCAATGTTTAAAACAATGATTTATTTTTATTTTATGTGCATTGGTGTCTATGTAGGGTATCAGATATGGATCTCCTGAACCTGGAGTTGCAGACAGTTGTGAGCTGCCATGTGGGTGCTGGAAATTGAGCCCTGGTCCTCTGGAAGAGCAAGCAGTGCTTGAATGATTGGAAGCGCCACCCCAGCCCCTGGCCTGGGAGTTGCATTGGTCCAGACTCCAACTCCCAATCTGCCAAGCGCTGACCCTCCCCAGGGAGGGTCAGGACCACTCCCATAGGTTATTTAGTCTAGTGCTGGAAAAAGGAACACAAGGTCTTTGGGATTTGCGGACTCCTCTCCCCGCCATGCTGTCTCGGTCCACCCGAGAGTGCTGCATTTATTAAACACAGGCATTTTAATTTGGTCTAATCTGGTTTAATTGGAGTTATTTGTGTCAGTGGAGTGGCTTTTCTTAAGATTAAACCAAACAGTACTCTTCATCACTGAAGGGTGACAACATTTTAACATCAGGAATATATGTAAATTATTGAATCTCTACAATCCTAGGATTTCCCATTTACAAAGGACAAGACAATAAAAATAGTTTTTAGCAGTGTGTTGGGCTGATATCTGGCTGAACCTATGCAGTTCCATTGATGTGGGAATAGTGCTTTCAATTTACTTTCTGCATTTATCAGAACAATTTTCTCTTAACTCATGTGGCATTTCCTCTTACTGCATCTATCACAACTTCCTGTAAACTGACATGTCATGATGTTTTGTTTGTGTTTTAACAAATAAAGCTTGCCTGAAGGTCAGCGTGCAGAGCTAAGCCACTAGAGGCCAGGCAGTGGTGGCACACACCTTTTATATCAGGACTCAGAAGACAGAAATTGATCCAGTCTAAAAAGAGAAACAGAGCTCACACAAAGGTGATCCCACTACTTGGGATCCTACACCTTTAATCCCAGCACTAGAGAGGTGGAGACAGGACTGATATGACTGAGCAGAAAGAGGAATTAATGGAGGGAGGAGACAAGAGCTCAGTGCAGTCTGAGGCAGCAGTCTAGGCAGGCAGTCTGAGGATGCAGTCTGAGGACAGGATCATCCCTTTGGTGTGAGGATTTGGTAGAGGTAAAAGGTCTCTCTAGTGGCTGGCTGTTCTGCTTCTCTGATCTCTCAGCTTTTACCCCCTAATATCTGACTCCGGATTTTTATTATTAAGATCAGTTAGAATTCTTGGTTTAGTATTTTTAAATTATGTTTATTTGCATGCATATGCGTGTGTGTTCGTGTACCCATGCGTGTGCTTTTGTTAGGATTTACATATGGAGGTCAAAGGACAACTGTAGGAGCCTATTCTTTTCCTCCACTATGTAGACTCTGGGGATTGAATTTAGGTCATCATGGGGGGCAGCAGGTATGTTTACCTATTGAGCCATTTCATAGGCCCTTAGTATGTTTTTAAAATTCAGCTTTATTACGTAGTGTATCTTTTGTGTTTTTATATAAATAACCAGGAAGAAATTCTCTAGCTGAATATACTGGAAAGACAAATTATTCAATTGATCTGTTCATGCATATTCTTGAAGAAGGATTTCAAACATTACATTCTTTGTGAAACCTCACCGGCCTTTCCGAGTTGTGGCATTGTTTGACTGCCTTGAGCCATAATAGTACACAGCTCATTTTGTGTAAATCTTTTGGTATGTCTGCTTTCTATATCTTATGTGAGACTATTGTTTCACAGTACCTAGCAAGGTACTGTTTATAGGACAGTTGCTTAATAAATGTTAGATGGCTAAATGTGCTAGACTGTCTCAATCTCCCCACTATCTAAATTCTAAGAATACTTAGAACTAAGTCTTAGATCACCCATTTTGGTAAACTGTCTTGGATTGTTCTTCCATCCTTTCCAGTGTGTACTGAGATTAAATCATGATGCTTTGACTGTGGTGTTTAACAGAGCCTCAATCTCCACTGAGAAAATGCTTTCATCATACCATGTGGTAAGCAAGCCTGTGGGCCATTTTCCTAATTACTGATTGATGTAGAAGGGCTCATCCCACGTGGGTGAGGCCACCCCTGGGCTGGTGGTCCTGAGTTCTATCAGAAAGCAGGCTGCAGGAGCCAGGGGAACTAAAGGAGTAAGCGTAAACAACACTCCTCCATGGCCTCTGCATCCACTCCTGTGTTCTGGTTCTTGCCTGGTTTGAGTTCCTGTCCTGACTTCCCTCAGTGATGGACTGTCACCTGGCAGTGTAACCTAAAATAAACCCTTTCCCCCACAAGCTGCTTTTTAGTCTGGGGGTCACCACAGCAATATTAACTCTAACTAAAGCAGTAGGTAATAGTACCTCACATTTGTGAGCTGTGGGAAATAAGATTGTTAATTAAAATGCTTAGCATAAGTCATAATATAGAGTATGTGCTCTGTATTAGTCAAGGTTCTCTAGAAGAAAGAAGAAATTGAAAAAATATACATTTAGTAAAGGAGATTAGAATAGTTTGTACAATGGGAACTGGGAATTCCAACAGTGTTTTTTTTTTTTTCACATTGGAGAGGTTGAGAATCTTGTAGCTACAGATATAGGCTGAAGCTTCAGCATTTCCATTCCAGTGTGAAGGCTTGGAGATTTCTGTTAAGCCACTTGATCTTCAGTCTATGTTGGAAGAGAAGAAGCTGGATTCTGGTGGCAGTGAAACATGACACTCATCAGCAAGAGGTGGCAGAGGCAGGAGAGTGGTGTAGAAGGTCCTTCTGACTATGTGTTGCTTTCATTGGTTGAATAAAGAAACTGCCTTGGCCTTTTGATAGGGCAGAACTTAGGTAGAGTAGACCGAACTGGATGCTGGGAAGAAGGGCAGTGTGGCAGATGCCATGAAGCTCCTGCCTGAGACTGACACTGGTTAGAATCTTTCCCGGTAAGCCACGGCCTCGTGGCATTACACAGATTGGTAGAAATGGGTTAGATCAGGATGTGAGAGTTGGCCAAGAAGAGGCTAAATATAATGGGCCAGGAAGTAATTTAATTAATACAATTTCTGTGTGATTATTTCGGGTGTAAGCTAGCTGGGCAGCCAGGACGAAAAGCAGTCCTGCGTCCTCCTGTTACAGTTTGGTGCTCCAATGTGATGGACTAAATCCACTTAAAAACCTGAGAGAGCTTAATTCTAGACACACAGAAAAAAACAGAGTTTAACACAGCTTTTTACTGTATGCTGGTGGGGTGCCACAGAGAGTTTTTCCTGACTCAGCAGCCGTACAAAAAAAAAGCCGCACGGTTTTAAAATGCAGCTTCTTGGGCTGTGCTGCCAGCGCAAACTCCGGCTATAAAGGATTTCAATGGCATTTGTGAGCCAGGGTGTTTCTGTGCCCACTCAGGGTTGAGAGCATGCCTGTGGCTTGGTTCTTCCTGCCTGGGCAGACGGCAGGATCAGTCTACTAGGCTTGGGCAGGAGGGAGAGCATGGTGGATTCCAGCCACCATAGACAGCGATGTTTCCAGGATGTGCAGTGCTCTGTGTGGCAGATTTGGCTGTAACTCAGATAAAAAGAGTTTATGTGCTGCACGCTCTTTCTCAGAGTTAAAGTGCTGAGTATGGCTCCTACCTGGCAGCCCCAGAGCTAGCAGATATGGTACGTCCACCATTTTGAAATTGGAGAGAGGTGGAGTCAACATCCAGAGCAGCTGCAACCAAGTTTAGCATTTAAAAGCTCTTTAAGACAGTAGAGAATTACAGATTCACAATAGGACAGATTCAGACATAAAAGACCTCTAAATGGGTCACAATGTTGGATAAATGTACAGAGGCTTGGGAGAGAGAAGAAAAGGAGTATAGAGAGTCATAATATAAAGTTAATGCTTTAAAAAAGGGTAAAGTCTTTAAAGAGACAGAGTACAGATAGTTACAGATTAAAAAAAGGAAAATAAGCCATGTAAAAATGGAAAATTCACAGAGTCTGGATTATGTATATTATTGTGCTTTCTTTGAATCTTTTGACTGTAAAGGAGCTAAGTACAGAGAGACTTTTCATTGTATGGGCTTCTAAGCTAATCCAGCATGAATATTATAAAGGTATCTTGACTTCAGAATTTGGGTCTAAGGATATGATGCTTTGGAAAAGAGGTTCTTCTTTTGTTTTCACAGAGGATGAGACCCTGTGGATTGCTTCTAGACCAATATGGTATGATAGACCACACCTCCTGAAAGGTTGCCATAAACACCCTCAAAAAACTTACTGCCAACTGAGATGAACCTGGCATACAGGATACACCATGAAAGTCCTGATTAACAGCGCCCCATTCAGCATGAAGCAGTTTGGAGAGAAATAACTATGCCCATATTCCAAAATATTGTTTATAAATGTTGTTTTACATTTAAAGGGGAATATGATATAGATATAAATAATCTGCATTGGTATAATCTTGATTTATTGATACAAGTTTAAGGTCAATTTTGTTATATGTATATGTATTTCTGATCTTGATTAAGGTATTGTGATAGTGTAGTTCATTTAAAAATGTAATGTATAATTAGGAAATATAGGTTGTTAATGGATAATCATCAATAATAGTCAAGCTTGTTGTCATGTTAGTTAGATTTTCTAGATATATAAAGATATATTTCAGTTAAATAGGCATTCTTCATATCTTTCAAAGACTACAGAATATGGCATTTAAAATGTTTTAATAACTTAGGGTGTTTCATGACAATGAGACATGTCTGCTCCTGGCAGCACCAGCTACTTCAAGAGGAAGATGGGCATCGAAGAAGCTCCTTATGGAGTTGGTTAGCCATTTGGGCAAGAAACTGCTCTTGCCTGGACTGTTGCATAAACTGGACACAAAGAACCCACAGAGAGAGGACTGCTGAACTTGCCTAAAGGTGAGATGATCCTTTGGGGTTCCTGATTCATAAAAGAGTCTGCAAGACATTCTGCAGGATACAGAAGAAAGTGACTGAACTGTCTTTAAAATGTCCTGCTTCATGGTAAAGTCTGCTGGATACTATGGGCCTGTAGGCTGAAGATGGATGCCCCAATGGTACAGAAGAACTTTGGGTGACTGTACAGGCAGCAAGATGTCTCTGTCATTTCTAGAGTTTTAGAAGTTGCTTACTTCTCGTTTACTTAGGTAATATTATATCCTTCTGGGGTCTTTGATGGAGTTGAAGAATAGATAGATAGTTATAGTTTTCCATTGTTATGATAAAAGATAAAATAGATCTAAATATTTTAACTGTAATTCTTGCTTGATAACTGTTTTGTTATATGTCATTTTACTATGTTAAAGTGAAAGCCTTTCTTTTTTGTTTAAACAGAAAAGGGGAAATGGTGTAGAGGGTCCTTCTGACTATGTGTTGCTTTCATTGGTTGAATAAAGAAACTGCCTTGGCCTTTTGATAGGGCAGAACTTAGATAGTTGGAGTCGACCGAACTGAATGCTGGGAAGAAGGGCAGTGTGGCAGATGCCATGAAGCTCCTGCCTGAGACTGACACTGGTTAGAATCTTTCCCGGTAAGCCACGGCCTCGTGGCATTACACAGATTGGTAGAAATGGGTTAGATCAGGATGTGAGAGTTGGCCAAGAAGAGGCTAAATATAATGGGCCAGGCAGTAATTTAATTAATACAATTTCTGTGTGATTATTTCGGGTGTAAGCTAGCTGGGCGGCTGGGACGAAAAGCAGGCCTGCGTCCTCCTGTTACAAGGGAGGGCATCACCTTTTCCTTTTAACTCTTTGTCTAAGTTTCCATGGGAAGGTACCACACACTCTGGGTGGGAGGGTCTTCTCCTTTTTGTTAATCTTTCCTTGAAATGCCCTCACAGACAGCAGAGTCCAGATCCAATCAAGGTGACTCTAATAAAGGTCACCTATCACATGCTCACAAAGTGGGAGAAGCATTTTGTAAGTTTATATACTGCTTACATATGTGCCATTTCCCCAAGTCACATAGGAATGGGATGAAAAAAAGAAATCAAAGGAGGACAGGACTGCTCCTAGGTATGGGTGGAGGTGAAGTTTGTTGTCGAGGTGAGGGAGAAAACAGCCAGAGGCATCTGTAAGGGTCCAGAGTGGACATAACTGGCTGACTGAGCCAGCCATGCAAAGAGAGGAGGGAGGAGAGGGAAGAGCCTGGAGCCAAGAGGCCAGGAGACCAAAAGAGGGCTGGAGTAGCCAAGCTGGTTGGATTATATGGGGAAGAGCAACTGGGCAAAGGGCAGCCCAACCCCTGGGCCAGAGAGTTCAGGGTAGGTGGCTGGGTATGCCAGCCAGGAGGACACTGCCATGGGTAGGGACTGGGGGATGCTGGGAGAACCTGTAGGCCAGCATCAGCTTCGATAATATCAAAGTTAACAGTTTGTCCTGGGTTTGAGACCTAACCGGGGAGGTTGTGAATAGTAAATGAGAATATACTCATGGAATAATGTTGGGGTTTTTTTGACAACTTAAATATTTACTACCTTTATTTCTATTTTCTACCAACTAGGTTAGAAGCCTGTTTTCTACTCTTATTTCTGAAGTTCAAGTTCGTCAGCAAGAAGCACAAAGTGTTCTATACTCAGCCCAGCTTCTTTTTTCACAGCCTGTTAAGTCTCAAACCCAGGGACAAATGGTTGAGGGGCCTATTTAACATATCAAATCGGACCTGGCCACCAGGTTCTCTCAACATCCCTCAGTCCCTACCTGTTACAGGGTATGTTTGACCTCCCCCACCACTTGTTTCCTCGCCCCCCTCCTCCCCCCAACTCCAGCCCAGGGGTTGAGCTGCCCTTCCCTAGAGGCTAATTCCTGTATAAGCCAGCCATTTTGGTCACCCACCCCTTTTTGTACCTTTGCCCTCTTGGATGCTGCACCTGGTTCCCCTCTCTCCTCTCTCCTTTCCTCCTCTCTCCCCGCATGGCTCAGGGTAATGTCTACTTTGGACTCTCCCAGATGTCTCTGCTTCTCATTACGCTTTCCAACTATGCTTTTATCTACAATAAACTTTTCCCTCCACCATACCTAGGAACAGTCATGTCCTTCTTTTTTATTCTGTCCCCCTGCCCCCCCCCCGATTCACAGTGTCCTCTTGGTTGCTTTCTTCTCAGACTTTATTCCAAATTTAGGTGCTTGGGTAGTAGGTGTTCATTATGGCTGTGAGACCCTGGCAGGTCTATAACTGCCCAGGCTATTTGCTGAGAGTGAGGCCTGCTTCCTGTGTGCTTGATTTCATTGCGCACAACTTCATTTCAACTTTGTGTCCCGGTTAATTCCCTCCTGACATTTTGGGGGTGTAGCATAATTAAATTAGGCTTCGTTGGCTTTATGGAAGACTGCTGCTGCTTTTGGACTGCATGGAAGGGAGACAGCCTTTGCCTGTGTCCTACTTTTTTGTTCGCTAAAGACATAAATTATGTTTATATAACTCTTGCCTTGCAGCCTGACGGCAAAGCGGTCTCTTTGGATCCTTCTGGTAGTTAAATGTTTTTCAGGCACCATTATAATGTAAAATATCCACTTACAGTTTAGAAGATGTGGGAACACAGGAGCAACAAAGGAAGGCTAAAAAGACACAGGTGGAGGCTTTCAAAGCCTCTTATATGGAAACCCTGGGAAGATGAAAACGAATTAAAATAGGTGGAATTCCATAATCTGCAGTGTATTTTCTCAATTCCGAAAAAGATTTGAAGCAGCGTTGAGGGAAAGCCCGCAGTGCATCCTAACACACTGGGCTCGCAGCCAAGAAAGGAGCACTGCAAGCGCTGAACGCTGGGTGCCAAGGGCCTTTGGCATCTCCCCAGCTCGGGATCGTCCGTGGGGTGACCACGCCTGGGGTGGTGCACGGGGCCGGGGTGGCCGATCCTACCCGCTGGCACCCCTCCAGCCCTCTGCCCCGGGCCGGCCCCACACCGCGGAGCCCGGCGCGCCGGGGGAAGGAGTTTCTGGCGGACCCGCCTCCCAGCCGCTTCCTGTCCTGCTCGCCGCACCGCCTCCTTCAGTGTCCCGGGACTGCGCTGGGTCCCGTAGTCCCCGGAGGTGCCCCGCAGTGCCACCTGCACCATGCAGTCCCGCCTCCTCCTCCTCGGGGTCCCGGGCGGCCTCGGCGATGTGGCCTCGCGGCGCGTGCGACTGCTCCTGCGGCAGGTGGTGCGGGGCAGGCCCGGTGGGGACAGGCAGCGACTGGAGGTCAGACTGATGCACGCCGCCGGGGTGACAGACTCAGGTAACTGGGCCCGCCGCCTTTGCTGCTGTTGCTGCTGCCTCCGCTGCCTCCCCTTGCTCCTATGTGCTGTGGGGCAAAGCGCTGGCGCCCCCTGGGCTCCACACTGAAACCAGAGGGGTCTGGACTAAGGTCTCTGATCAGTCTAGGAACAACTGCTTTCCTCTTTTCTCACAGGAGGTTTTGCTGCAAGAATCCTAACTTAGACTGGAGGGACACTCAGGTTAATGCAGCAGCTTTTGGGAGCTGTCAAAACCCGCACTTGACCTTGATCTTTGACTCCCAGGGGTTCGGTAGCCGGTTTTGTGCCTTGAGCTAAGTAGGGCTTGAGGTGGCAGAGACACGTACACATTCTTGCTGGAGAACCTGTGTCCATGGACTTGCCCAAGTTTAACAGGAGACATGGTTTCAGGGGCTCTTAAAACTGAAAGTCATAGGTTTAGTTAAAATTCATGACTACAGGTGGAGTGAATGAGTCCCAGAAAGAAAAATAAGTGCCTTGTTGACGGTTGCACAGTGAAACTGCCACTCAAAAATTTACCTTTCCTCAATTATAGTTTTTAGATCATTTGTTTGTTTTCCATTCTGCTACTCACTTTTCACACATGTGACAAAATACAAAAAATCCTCCCCCCAAACAAAAACAAACAAAACCAAAAATCAAAACAAAACACCCCAATAACTTAAAACAAGGAAAGATTTCTTTTGGCTCACAGTTTTGGATGTTTCAGTGTATGCTCGCTGCCTCCAGTGGCTATGGCCTGTATGGAGGCAGAAAATCATGGTGGCAGGTGGGCTTAGCAAGATCGAAGCTGCTCTCTTAAGGAAGCAGAGAGGACTCAGCGATACGACCTATTTTTCAAAGACAGGTTCCAGTTTGTCTAACTAGGCCCCAACTGTTTGTATCCTCTCCAAATAATGTTATCTCATCAATTTTGAGTCCATCAATGGATAGATTTGTTGATTAGATCAGGCCCCCAGTCTCCCAGGGACTGGATTCACCAGTTCGTGGCTCCGTGAGGTTTTACTATATGTCCAAATGATAATGTGCTCTTCTGTCCTAAAAGGTGGAAATGTGACATAATCGGACAGGTTTTGGAGTTGGACAGTTTTGAGTGGAATCTATTTTTGCTCTTTCTAGCTTTTAGAGCCATGAGTAAGCAGATACAGCATTTCATTGAAAAGAAGTTTTATAAAAAGTGAACTAGTTGTTCTTTGTACTGAACTACCTGCTGGGTGTGAAAGCATTATAAACACATATGAGTATGGATTTGAAAATTCGGTTACAATAGGTAGTATTGTAAATGTAATTGTAAATGTCCTCAGTTTTATTGTTATATCTCATGAAGTGCAAGTGTGGTTTCACATGTGCGGCATGGGCATACTCTGGGCAGCATTCCAACTTCTTAGAGTTGGTGGTTGGCTCCGGCAGCCCAGGCCATAGGAAATGCATTGCACTAACATGACTTTTTGCGTTCTAACAAAGATTTTAACACTGGAGCTTTGAGAACTGTGGGTAAAAGAAGTTGAGTTCTCTAGAGATCTGGGCACAAGTAAGAGCCCTTATGCCAAAATAAAAGGCAAACTCTTGGCTATCTAGTTGCCTAAGGTTAAGGCTTAAAGGTTAGAGTGGCACATTTGGAACCAGAGGTCATATACAGACAAGCATCATAGCATCGAGAACAGCAGGCTGGGATGGATTAGTGGTGACGCTGCGAAGATTCTCAGCTGTGCTCCAACATGTGACCAGGCCCACTGTGTCTCCTCTGCTTGTAAATTGTCTTTGCTTCCCAGCAGCGTGAAAAAAAGAACCACAAAGTACATGAAAAACATATTTGAGTCATGTACTTTTCTTCTCCTTACTGCATGCCTATTTGTCTTGTCTGTATGTTCCTTTGGTGCTTGTCAACACTCTGTACCTAACAAGCGTTCAGTAGCTTACTAGGTTAAAGTTCATGGAGAGTGTTTTTGTAACAGGTTGCAATTGCTTTGCTGGCTTTCAAAACAGTATGTCTACTAAGCCTGATAAGAAGAGAAAGGAGAAGGTCATTTATGTTAAAAAGTAAAAAGGTGTTGGATAAGGTGGGGTACACCTTTACTCCCAGCACTCCCGAGGCTTGTGAGTTCAAGAACAGGATGGTCTACATCACAGTTCCTTCACAGCCCTATACAGAGAGATCCTGTCTCGGAAAAAGTCCAAACCAAACCAAACTAAAAAAACAAATCAAACAAACAAACAAACAAAAAACAAAACACCAATCCACAAGCTCTCAAGCCTATTGCTTTTTTTTTTTTTAAGTCTTTTCTGTTTGATGGTATGGAACCTAACTTGTAAATTCTTTATTGCTTTATGCTTTAATTACTGGTAGTGATAGATCTTGGTTTTAAAGACAAAATGTCAGTCAGCAAGGAGGCTATCTGCTTCACCAAGTAGTGGACACAGATCATGGCGACACCATCACAGATGGAGCCAACAGGCGTGTAGGACTGGAGGTTGCAAAGTGATGAGCTTGGAAACAACTCTATAAATCCTGCCATTCCCGCTGGCCTTTCTGACTGTTCCATAGCTTTCGCTGTTCCTTCCCCTTGTAGGATGTCTATGTATGGAGTAGATTTGTTTATAGAAACACTAAAATGTTTCGGCACACGTTTTTCACTTAGAAAACTGAAAAATACAGACAAACTGCAAAACAGTTCTTCCATCACATTAATAACCATCAACTTTTTGGTCTTGATTCTGTCAGATTGTATTTATCTAATTATACAGGTAATTATTTGTACACATAATAATTTGTACAGATTGGATTTTTTGTAATTTATTATAATATCCATGACAGAACATTAACATAACGTTGCTCTATATGATCACTTACATTAGATATTAAGTTCAGATATTTACCTCGATTATTTTACCAGTTTCTTATTCTTGGACATATAAAGTGTCTGTTTCAAATATTTTTATATAAAAACGGTGAAAAAGATATTCATGCCTATACATGTTTTCTGACTTCAAGATTGTGTCCTTGGGCCATAATAGAAATGGTCATGTGACTGAAAATGGCGGCGATGGTTTAGTCTGAACTCTGTATCTGCCAGGTATTTATCTGTGCCTTGTAGAGCTCATTGTCTACTTTGACTATAACAGAGTAGTAGTTACAGTCTATATGGGACAGAACCTTCTGGTTCCATTGTGAATTAAATAGTTCGACAGCAGGATCTAGAATAGTTGTAACCTTATAAATCATTAGGAAGATTCATAGTAGGAGCACACAGACTCAAGATGGACATTGTTGATACATTCAAATTTTTGTTTTGTTTTTCCAGACAGGGTTTTTTTTTTTGTATAGTAGACTTGGCTGTCCTGGAACTTGTTCTCTACACCAAGCTGGTCTTGAGCTCACAGAGATTCTCCTGTCCCTGCCTCCTGAGTGCTGGGATTAAAGGTGTGCACTACCACTGCCCGGTGATACATTTAGTTGTTGTTGTTATTTTTTTTACATCTGCTCTAAGGTTTGTATACTTCTTAAAAAATGATGCAACTGGGGATATAGCTCAGTGATAGAGTGCTTGCCTAGCCTGGGCAAGGCCCTTGAGTCAGTCTCTAGTACAAAACAGCAAAACGCAAAACTGATGTCACTAAAGCATTGGTTTTTAGCCTGTGTGATTCCCCTTATTCTGGGGACTTTGACAATACCTGAGATGAATCCAGGGAGGGGGATGCTATTGGCATCAGTGGGCCCAGCTGCTTCTGCTACAAGCACAGAATAACATCTCAAAATAAGAAATCATCCTGTCCAAAACGTCAGCCGTGTTGCCGGTGAGAACCCTGAACTGAGCCAATTGTTCATGTTGTCCATGCAGCTGTTAAAAAAAAAAAAGACTTTAAGTTTAATAGAATTAGCAATGCAAAGCGGAAGAGACTCAGAGAGATGCTGACGATGTGGGCAAGCAGCTTCCAGACCACAGCAGTGAGGTGTGGAAACAGCTTGATTACGGCACAGCATGTGCTTTATCTGAGCCGGGTCTGATCATTGACAGCTGGTGACTAGGCCTAACTAAGCTACTGTGATTGGCTCAGACTCACTGTTACAAAAGCCAAGTCTGACAGGTTTTCATTAGTGTAGGCCTCAAAGTACAAAGGTAGCTTCAGTCCAAGCTGACTTTAGCATTACAGTCACATCCTGAGGAAGGCTACGAAACTGTGTGCCAAGTATGGTGAAAGTTAGCATGCTCATCAGTGGAATCCATAGCCTCAAAGACATCACATGCACATTTGAGAATGTCTGCCACAGAATTACCGGAAATATTATGTATACAGCAGTTTTGAGCTTGGTGAAGGTCTTGAAATATCTGGACAGAATATCCAGTTTTTTCAGGGCTTAGCAAACAATTAAAATTATCAATTGTGGCAACATTTTATTTATTTAGGTTTGAGGCAGGGACTCTCCATATAGTTCTGACTGTCCTAGCCCCCCTGTGTAGATCAGGGTGGCCTTGAACCCACAGAGAACCTTCTATCTCTGCCTTCTGAGTGCTGTGTAGCAACATTTTCAGGAAGCATGTGAGTTTGAAAACACACACACACACACACACACACACACAGAGTTAAAAAGTAAATTTATCAAAGCTGGCCGTAGTGATACACGCCTTTGAGAGGCAGAAGCAGATGGATAGCTGAATTCGAGGTCAGCCTGTGTTACAGAGCGAGTTCCAGGACAGCCAGGAGGAATATGTAGAGAAACCCCGTCTCAAATAACAATAAACAACAGCAGCAACAAAAGGAAGCTATTCGTTTAAAATAAAACTGACAGCTATTCATTGTAAAATTCTGTATTGATTAAACATTGAAGAAAAGAATAAAAAGTTTATGGAATTGGCTGGTCTTAATAGACCAGAGCCATGGAGGATAGAATTGGTGAAATTCTAGAGAGGAAAAAAAATGTGACAGATTTTTCCCTTTAATATTTAATGTAAAGGAAAAAGAAAAGGGTGCCTTGTAAAGATCAGGGAATCTTTTGCCTTAATTTTGCTCTGAAATCCACTTATTGATGAAATTTTGAGTGGTTGTCTTATTTTTATTGGGATGTTTGTTTTCAGAATGTCCTTAGGGATAAAGTGAGTTCTCTTCCTCCCTCAGCATCTCTTGTCTGTAAAATGACATTGTGATGCTTGCTGGGCCTGCCTTTGCCTTATTAGAATGTCAGTGTCAATCAACAGCCATTTGGTTTTTAGGGGAAACAGTATACACTGAAAAGCCTGTTACCTGGTTGGATTCAAGGGGGTGCCCCATTTCTTCTGGCCAGATTGGATAGCTGTGGTTCAGATGCCGTCTTCAGGCATCTCTGTATGCTCTCTGCCTTACCCTTGGTCCCTGTACTTTACAGTTCCCAGTCACTGGACCCAGTTTGCTGTATTAATTTCAGTGTCTGGCAGGATTTTTTCATGAGGAAATAGCACTAGGCTTACCAGCACCTTAGAACTGCACTCTTTTATCTAATGTTTGTTTTGAAACAAGGTCTCACTGTGTAGCTTTGCCTGGCCTGGAATTCATAGGCATCTGTCTTCTGGGCTCTGGGATTAAAGGTGTGCACCACCTTGACAGACCTGTACTGTCCTTGAATTTCACAGTGTTAAAGAAACAGCATCTTTTTCTGCCACCATTGACAGAATTTCCAAGCTCTCTATGGCAAGTCTTCAGGCACCTGCTCATCTTTGAAATTGTCACTGTGACCTGAGGGTGGGATATTCTGACTATTCTGTGCAGGACATCATCTCTAGGGGTATAGGGTGAAGGTCAGGGTTAGGGTCTCAGTTGGAGACAGGAATTTTGATGTCAGGGACTGGGTAAAGAATCCAGTACATTTAAACACAGCAGCTGTCCCCTGGAATGAGTAACCTCCAAAGGGATTTGTATAAGATTAATTATTGTGTATAAGGTACTTTATTATCTTAAACATATTTTTTCTTATATGCCTTTAAGAAATCTCTTTAAATAAAAACCATTCTAAGAAATAAAATTACAACTTTCTACTTTAACTATTTTCTAAATTTAAGTTCATTTGGAAGGCCTTGGCTTTTATGGATTCTTTTTAATTAAAAATTTCAAGCATATTTTTTCCATATCTGAATAAAGACATATAATAATTGACTATAGGTATCTCTGACAATTTTGTGCAATATATGGATATGTCTTGTATGTGTTTTTCATTATTTCTTATATAAGTACAATTAAATATTCAGCAACATTGTATTTGTACTTGTTAAATACTCTCACTACAATTAATCTAGTGGTTGTCCCTTATTATCCTATATTTCAAGCACACCCCCCTCAGGTTTTTTTTTTTTTTGAGTCAGGGTCTCACATAGTCTAGGCTAGCTTCAAGCTTTGTATGTTGCCAAGGATGTCCTTGTACTTATGATCCTTCAACATGCGAGGACTAGAAGGTGTGCCACCATGCCTGCAGCCTAAACCCCGTGTCTCATTATTTCTTTATGGGTTCTCATGTAACTCACTGTGCAGACCAGGCCGGCCTCAAACTCACTGAGAACTGACACCTCTGACTACTGGGATCACCACACCTGGCTGTTTTTTTAATTATTCGATTGTTTTGAGAAATAATCCTGCAGTGCTGCCTTGAGCAGCCTGGGATTTGTGGTACTCCTCTAAGATTGCACGCATGTGTGATGGCATCCTACTTTGAAATTCTTAAATTAGGTTTAATGAAATGCATTGACCTCAAGCCTGCCTTGGTTTCTTCTGCATAAGTTATATTTGTCGACAGAGATTTCTGTCCCACCCATTCCCGCAGCCGTTCAGTTTCAAAGAAACACACAGGCCTACATAAACTGGTTGGCCTATTAGCGCAGGCTTTCTTATTAACTGATTCTTACATCACATTAACCCATAATTCTTGTCTGTGTTAGCCATGTGACTTAGTACCTTTATCAGTGAGGCATTCTCATCTTGCTTCCTTTGTGCCTGGTTGACCACTGCAGACTGAGCCTTTCCTCTTCCCAGAATTATCCTGTTCTGGTTGCCCAGCCTATAATTCCTGCCTGGTTATTGGCCAATCAGCATTTATTAAAACAATTTAAGTGACAAATCTTTACAGGGCACAAGACCATTGTCCCACAGAATTACCCATTGATTTTTACATTTTCCTTTAAGCCACCTCATTTAAATAAATCTTTTATAAATGGCTTGATTTAGGAGTATGCCAATAAATAGCATGTGTTCAAAAGATGCAGAAAAATTACTATCCAGGGCTTAAAAACAATATCTTAGAAGAAGACAGTAGTTAATTTAAAACCAATTATTTGTCCTCTTGCCAAACATTTGTTGAATATCTAGAGTTTGAGATACTGTGTTTGGCACAGGATATAGTGATGATTAATACATCCACCCTCAAACAAGAAAAACCCTCAATTGGTCCTCAAGTCTTCACACATTTTTTTCATCTGCTAAAAAGATTTGCAAATATATGTGCTTTGTGTATTTTTAGGTTGTTACCTAGAAGTTTTCCTGATTGGTATAAATGGTAGCAAAGGCTACTGTTTCACGGAGAAACCTTGTAAACACTGAGAATTTTGTTTTGTTTTTGTCTTTTTGAGACAGGGTTTCTCTGTGAAACAGTCCTGGCTGTCCTGAAATTCACTCTTAGACCAGGCTGGTCTTGAACTCACCGAGATTCGCCTGCCTCTGCTTCCCGAGTGCTGGGATTATTAAAGGCGTGCACCACCACTGCCTGGCAAACACTGGTATTTAAGATGAATCTCCTGTCTTTTGAACAGGTCTCTTTCTTAGTGGAAGTAGACTACTCCAGTTGTTTGTTTGCCCCATCTGCGTTTGGAAAGATTAGAAGCCCTTGGCCATCAGATATTCCTTAGTCCTGTCTCTCCTTGAGTTTGAATTTCAGCTTTACTTATTGCTATACATAATGATTTTACCTGAACATGCTTTTTCCTCTTAGAAGTTTTATTTTCATATTACTTTTCTGTAACAAAGAAAATCCGAATGTTTCATTAAACTTTTCTGTTGTTATAGTTCATAATTGTTCAACATGACATCATTGTTACAGAATTTGATAACTCTTTGGAAAGATAACTTTTAACGATAAGCTATTCTCTCAGTCAAATATTGCCTTATATTAATTAACATTAATATGACTATTAGTTCTCAATCAAATGTTAATTATTGCTAGAATGTAAGCAATTCTGATGTAGCAGTGTCATTCAGGTCTTCCCAGACTTTCTAAGTCTTATGTCAACAGCAGTATGTTGATCTGTACTAATTGGCAACTTGCTTAGGGTCTTATTCAATTTTGTTGGTGATAGACATAGAGCCGGTTCGATTTTATCAACTTGACACAAACTGGAGTCACTGGGGAAGAAGCAACCTCCATTGAGGAACTGCCTTCCACAGACAGATTGGTCTGTGGGGTATTTTCTTGATTAGTGATTTGGGATGGCCCAGCCCGTTGTGAGTGGCGCCTGGCCTATTGTCCTGTGTTGTGTAGGGACGCAGGCTAAGCAAGCCATGGAAAGCAAGCCAGTAAGCTGTGTTTCTCCATGACTTTATGCCTTAATTTCTGCCTATGCTTACCTCAGTGACAGGCACAACCCTGTGGGATGTATTAACCCTTTTTCTGCCCATACTTGCCTCAATGACAGGCTCAACCCTGTGGGATGTATTGAACTTTTCTCCCATGCTAACCTCAATGACAGGCTCAACCCTGTGGGATGTATTGACCCTTTTCTCCCCAGGCTCCATTTGGTCATGGTATTGGTCACAGCAGCAGGAAGTGGACTAGGACAGTCAGAAACCTCCTGACTTGTAGAGAAGTGTTGTGCTTGGCTACTGAAGTTATTTGTGTATTAATTTTTGAAGGGTCATTAAAATCACTTCACTAAGATTTATCAAATAACATTATCAGTTCTATCCTTGATGGCTCCTTATTTAGTCTATTTTACCAGTATTTGGGGACAAACAAAAACTATTAATTTCAATATATGTTTGCTAATACAATTTTTTAAATATTGAGACTATACTTCAGTTTGTGACATGTTTAAATACATTTTGTCAAACTCTTAAAGTTTTCACTATTAACAAAGGTATCTGTACTGTCAAACCAACCATTCAAGTCTGCCTAGAAAGACAGGAAAAAGAGTTTCACCTTTTAGCTAAATTGAGTATAATATAGTTTAATGAATGAAAATTTCAAAAACTGTTGAGAAATAAGTTTGGGACATCTGTGAACTGGTTTTCTAAAACCAATAAAGCAAAAAATAAGAAAATCTTGTGCTTACATTTGTGACTATTGTCTTTATATATGCATTCATGATGTTCTTCTATTAAATGTGTATTAAGCTGTATTGATTGGGCTTGGGGAATAATTAAATAAAAATCACTTATAAGAATTGGAAATAAATTTGTTAATTTTTAAAGCTTAATGCTCATACTTTTGATGTATTTAGTGAAGCAGAAATCTACTTGGTGCAGAGACTGGTGTTCAACAGTGTCATAATAAAGGCATGGAAATAGTTTTATATGATGGGGAATGATTAATGGGGTTGCATATTCATGATGTTATTCAAGAATAAGTTTTTGTCTATCTAGTTGAAAGATACACGTTTGTTCTAAAACACTTAAGTTCTCTCTGATATTCAGCCAGACTGTTGTGAAGAGTTTTATAGTACTTTGCTAGGAATTATTGATTACATTAAATGGATAAGCATCAATTATCAATTATATGAAATATTTCAGTTGTTCAGCAGTGTCCTTAAAATGTATCTTATTTCTTTTTTGTGTGTGACCCTGTACACAGTATAGGGGAGTGTGGTACAGTAGTGGTATGGGGATATCCTGACTTATCGGGAAGCCAAGATATACTTACAGCCTCAATAGGACGGCTCTGGAGGGGTAGAGCCGCAGTAGGACAGCTCTGGAGGCTGGAGCTTCAATGGGACAGCTCAGCCCTGGAGGAAAGGTGTCCTGACTTTCGGGAAGCCACGACACCTGAAGCTGGGGTGCTGTGGGGGATGGTCTTCCGGCAGGATATAGAGATCCTGCTCTTCTGGAGAGCTGCTACAGCAGGATTCTGCTCTGTTCCCTAATGGGAGCGTCCTAGCAGAGCTATCTGCTTCTTCTCTGGCCCAAGATGTTTCTTCTGCTAACACCCTGCAGAAATGTAGCAATCTCCTCCCGCTCTGTCGAAAAGTTCTTACTTTTCCTCCACAGGCCTTGCTCAGCCCCTTCAAGGAGCATCCTAGCAAGGTTCTTCTGTTCTGCTCCGCCTTGCTGAGGCCCGTAGGGAGCGTCTCAGCAAGTTTTTCAGCTCAGTCCCCTAAGGGACATCCCAGCCAGGTTCTTCTGCTCTGCGCCCGCGGTAGTCACTCAAGACTCTTTTGAGAAAGACATTAATTTGGGAAGGCGGAGTTCCGGAGCTGAAGCGGTGGAGAGGCTTATATAGGGCTTCTTAGGGGCGGCAGTATTTTTTCCCCAGGGAGACAGGGGATTGGTTAATTTTTCCCTGCTCAGGGATTGGTCAGTTTAGCTGGTTAGGGGCAGAGATGGCTCCGACTTCATGGCCAAACTGTATTTCTTTCACTGGTCCTTTTTAGCTTTTTGACTCTAATCTTAGGACCAGGGCCCATTTCTTCACTGGCTCTGATTCTAGGGACAAGGTGTGTTTCTTTGAAACTAGTTTCAGAGCCAGGGCACATGTCTTTAGTCCTGGGTTCAGGGATAAAGATGTTTCTCTCTCTGGCTCAGGTCTCAAATACAGGGTGTGTTTCTTTCTCTGACTCTGGGTTCAGAGTCAGGTGCTCAGTGATTGGTCAGTTTCCTGCTCCAGTTGTCCCTTTTACCCTACACACAGGTCAAGCCAGTTTTCAGGAGCTGGTTTTCTCCTTCCTCCATGTGGGTTCAGGGCTTTACTCGGATGGATATTCAGGCTTAGAGGCAAGCTCCCCCGCTCCCCATGCCATCTTGCTGGCCATCAACAGTGAATTTTTAAAAAAGTGGTAGCATATTTTCAAGATAAGAATCGAGACAAGCTGAGGGTTATCTTATCTTCAAGTGTGTTCAAAAGCTGTGTTTGAAGTTTTCTATTCTTTGCTGACATTTCCCATCTTGGCTTATTGACAAGACTCATGTCCCTACTCTATAATATGCTTTATTTGACACAAGCCGACACTGACCAAAATAGCTCTGAAGCAAGTCTTTGCTTTAAGCACAAACATTAATATCTCAAGACAATTTTATTTACGTTGACTTGAATAGTGTTATAGTGTTTAAAAGGATGCTGGTTTTGACCATACACATATATGTTTCTTTAGTTGGTGCCCTGACACAATGTAGTATAGTAAAATAAGTCAGGGAAAGGGCTATTCTGAACACTTGGACGTGGAAGTCTGAAAATGGATTCTGAAAGACTGCTGTGCTCTGTACCCTTGGAAAGGGCTTGTATCACTTTATCCCAAGACGTTGTCAAATAAGTAAGACAATAAGTACTTATTATTAACTTTTAATAATAATGAATTAAAATTAATGAATGAATTAAAATTTACGTGGATGGATGTTTTGCCTACATATATGTATGTGTACCACTTGTGTGCCTAGTGCCCGTGAAAGTCAGAAGAAGGCATTAAATACCCCAGAACTGGAGTTTCAGACAATTGTGGGCTGCCAAATGTGTGCCGGGAATGGAACCTGTGTTCTCTGGAAGAGCAGCAAGTGCCAAGCCATCTCTCTAGCCTTCCCAGTCAGTAATTATAATGCAACATGAGAAATGCTTGTGGAAAGGAATGGGATAATATGTTCTTGAGAGGAGAGGAGATTGTGTCAGAGAAAGATTCAGTGGAGGAGGTGAAGCCAGGAGCAGTTTAATAAATGGAGAGTTTGCATTAGAGGTGTAAAAGGCAATAGGTCAGTCACTAGAGCCAGAATGCAAGGGAGGAGCTGGCTGGAGATGGGTGCACAGGCAGAGGGTAGAATTCCATTTTTCCTCAGGTTGAAGTAAAGGTGTCTGTAGACTGTGGATAAATGTGCGATAGTCCACTGGCAGCTGTGCAGTTTGGGGGAGTGATGAGCCAAAATAGATATTTAGGAGTTGTGTTAAGGGCAGAAAGATTGGTGTTGTGTGATAATTTTTACTCTTTTGGCTTTTTGTGAGGCCCACCACTCAGCTCCCAAATACATCATACACAGGGAGGCTTATTATTATTTATGAATGACTGGTCTTAGCTTGGCTTGTTTCTTGTTAGCTTTTCTTAACTTAAATTAACCCGACTATTTTTTGCCTCTGGACTTTTTATGTTTCTTACTTCTGTGTATCTTACTTTCCTTCTTACTTGGTTACTGCCTGGGGGGACTGGTCCCTGATGTCCTTCTTTCCTTGTTCTCTTGCTCCTTGCTCTTTATCTTTGCAGATTTCTCCTTCCATTTATACCCTCTGCCTTCCAGCCCCGCCTATCCTTGCTTGTACCTCACTACCTGCCATTCATGTCTTTATTGGGACCATCAGGTGTTTTAGACAGTTACAGCAACACAGCTTCACAGAGTTAAACAGATATAGTCTAAAAAAAGCCACACACCTGAAAATAATATTCCCCAACTGCAGCGCACAACGCCTGTCTGCGCTCTATGTGCTACCACACAGTTCGCGAGCTTCGGGCAAGGGGCTGGAGGTTGAAACACACAAAGACACACAGACAGACAGACAGAGACACGGACCTCTAGTTACCAGTAAGAAGCCCTTTATTCAAGAGCACCGTGGAGGCTTATATACCCAACAGTAAGGTGGGCCAACAGGTGAAAACCTTATCCTCTGATCCTCAAGGCAAGGCAACACATGCTCATGAAGCACAGCTTTCAGTAATTCAAATCAGAAGTAAAGATCTCTAGCAGGGAAGAGCAGCTGGAGGCCAGGACTCCAAATGACCCCAACACCCAACATTTCACCTTATTTTCTAAACAAAAATGAAAAATTTTAACTTGAACATAGTAAGACTGTACACAATAAGAACAATTATCGAGTAAAGATTACATTCACAATGTACTGAATTTCATATAACATGTGTCTGGTAAATTTAAAGAAAACATTCTATAATCTATCCTATCTTAGAAAATTCAAATTTTTATAACTAACTTACTTGCTATCATATTTAAGATAAACTGTAACTGTAACTGTCTAGTCTTCAACTCCATCAAAGACACCAGAAGTATATCATATTATTTAAGTAAACAAAAAGTACATTGCAAACTACTTATAAACACTATAGAAATGACAGAGACATCTGACTGCTTGGACTGTCCCCAAACGTTCCTTTGCAATGTTGGGGCATCCATCTTCAGCCTACAGGCCCATAGTATATTGGTATGAGTTTGATGGCTCCTAAGTCTAGCACTCTAGCCAAAGATGGACAATCCCATGATTCTTCAGGCAGAAATGATGAAATGCCTGGTTCATGTCCATGTCATGCTGCCTCCTCTGTGTCTGCAGGAGACATGGTTAGTTGATCATTGCCTCATTTCTCAATGAAAACAATTTCCATTGTGGGTTCTTCCTTTGTGTTTTTAAAAAGTCTCTAGCTTGATGGTTAAATGTTTGGGGGGATCTTCCATTTACTCTTTTTGTCATTGATTTCTAGTTTAATTTCATTATGGTCAAGAAGCATACTTCAGGATTTTAATCCTTTGAAATTTACTGAGGCTTGTATTATGCCAAGCCATAAAATATTTTGGCTACTGTTACAGACACATTAAAAATATGTATCATGCTGTTATTTGCCTTTAGGTTCAGGGTCTCTGTCCTCAGCTCTACCCCTTGTCTTGGCGCCATATATCCCCTGCTTCTTTCTTAATTTATGGAGATGAGAATATTAAATTATCTGGGAATATTTTGGGTTTATTTCTACTCTCAGTTCTTTTGAGATTGTTATTTTTTAATAGATGTTCCCCAGATCCCTCCTTGTCAGTCATTCCCGTAGGTTTGCTGTGTTGTTCCACAGAGGACAACTGTTAGGAGGGTGATCAAGGTACCTGATCTGCTCGTTCTCTCCGGAGCCCCTTGGGGTGTAATCGTTTTCTATTATTGTTAGTTACCTAGTACTGCATTCCCCTTGTTTTGAATTCTGCCCTCACCTTCATGTGATTCTTTATCATACAATGAAATGCAATAAACTGACATTTTACTGAGTGTGAGGCCCAAACCAGGCAGGCTCAAACAATAAGAGTGGAGAAGGATTTCTTATGTGTAACAGGTAAGAATAGCATGGAGTCATCCCAAAACAATGCCCTCTTTGAGCAAAAGAAAGGAAGCATGGTGATTTTTTTTCTGGCAGTCTATATTTAGTCATATAGGAAAGTATTTTGTGGGTACATTCCTGAGCATGCTCACTTTAAAGTTCAAGAAGAAAAGATGGCTACATTTTTGGGCATGCTTAACTTAAGGCCATGAAACACATACATGTTTGAAATGTTAAAATGGAGGGCTAAGACATTTTGGAGCATATTATGTTCATATTATAACAGTGGTGGTCAAGAAGGCCTTTGGGCATGTTCACATTGCATTCCTAAAAGGCAGGAAAATGTGGTGGCACAATCCTAGAGTCCCAGCCCTGGAGAAATGGAACATAAGGGGTCAACACAAAGTCAGCCTGATTATTGTCTTGTGCTAGAGTGCTGGGGTTGGAGTGTGATGGCAGACCAGAAAGCTCTGGAGCAAGTTTTCTTTTCTCCAGAAAGTTTTAGCTGTAAAAAGGGAAGGACAATTTGAAAGTATGTGTATACATGATTTTGCTCAGAATGGAGTGTGTAACTAACGATTATGTTCTTTCAGTGCCTCATTTTGGATGATCCAGTATTCTGTTTGCTCCTCTCTAGCACTCTGACAAATGGCTCTGCGTGGGGAAAGGGTTTCACTCAGTAGGAAAATTTAGTGCAAAAGCCTGAAAATGGTTCAGCATGTTCACTGTGCTGGTAACTTTGTGTCAAGTAGGCACAAGCCAGAGTCAGTTGAGAAGAGGGAACCTCAGTTGGAAAAATGCCCCCCACCAGTCTGGCTTGTTGGAAAACCTGTGGTGTATTTTCTTGATTGATGATGGGTTTGAGAGGGCCCAGATCACTGTGTTACCACCTCTGGCCCAGTGGTGCTAGATGCTATAAGAAAGCAGGCTGAACAAGTCATGAGGAGCAAGCTAGTAAGCAGCATCACTCCACAGCCTCTATAGCGGCTCCAGCCTCCAGGTTCCAGCTCTGTTTGAGTTCCTGTCTTGATGTCTTTTAATGATGGACTAAGATGTGGAAGTGTAAGCCAAATAAACCCTTTCCTCTTCAAACTGATTTTGGTTATGGTGTTTTAATTACAACAATAAAACCATCACTAGACACTAATCCTAAGTGTCTAGTGAGATAATTGTGGCTGGAATTGAAGGAGTGCAAATAGTTGGAGAAGAGATCCAAGAGGAAATGCAGGAGTCAGAATAGAAACATCCTTTCTAGGCCATTACAGAGCCCAGAGGATTAACCAGTAGCTATCATGACTTGTCTCTGATTATATTTGGTTGTTATAGAAGCTCTGTTGAAGCTAAATTGTGGAGAACCAAACCTGAAGCAGTAGATCTGTAGGGCGCATGAGAGAAGGCTGCCTGGGACTGTCATGAGTTGGTATAACTGGAGGATTCTTTTCCACCAGCCAGCTCCTGAATAACCACGCTGAGGCTTAATATTAGTTACAAACTGTTTGGCCTATTAGTTCAGGCTTATTATTTACTAGCTCTTACAACTTAACCCATTTCTATTTTTCTATATTTTACCATAAGACTCATGGCTTGTTACCTCTTGTTTCTCTGGTGGCTGCTGGAATCCCACAGACTTTGCCTTCTTTTTCCCTGTATCTTTGTTTGGATTTTCCACCTAACTATATTCTGTCCTGCCATAGACTAAAGCAGCTTCTTTATTAACCACTGCTAGTAAAACCTATTCATAGCATATAGAAGGGCATCCCACATTAGATTGCATTGTAGGAAGGAAAAGACCGATTTCAAGTTGCCACTAGTACAACTTGGGGGTATAGTTTTTAGTGCAAAGATCAGATGTTCAGTTCTAAATATTGGAAACTTTCTTACTTTTTAAAAAATCATAGTAAAGGTGATTAGAGATGCAGCTCCGTTGGTAGAGTGGTGTAGGAGGTCCTTCTGTTTATGTGTTGCTTTCATTTGTTGAATAAAGAAACTGCCTTGGCCTAGTTGATAGGGTAGAACTTAGGTAGGCAGAGTAGATAGAACTGAATGCTGGGAAGAAGGACAGAGTGGTAGTCACCATGGATCTCCTGCCTGAGATGGACTCTGGTTAGAATCTTGCCTGTAAGCCACAGTCATGTGGCGATACACAGATTAGTAGAAATGGGTTAAATTAAGATATTAGAATTAGCCAATAAGAAGTTAGAGCTAATGGCCAGGCAGTGTTTAAATGAATACAGTTTCTGTGTGATTATTTTGGGTGTAAGCTAGCCGGGCGGCTGGGACAAACAAAGGACCCTTGTGCTCCCTGTAACAGTAGAGTGCTTGCCAACATTCATAAAGCCTTTGTTTCCACCTTAAACACTGCATAAACTGTGGTGGTGTGTGTTGTAATTTTAGAATTTTGGGTGCATAGCCAGATGGAGGCTAGCCTGGGCTACTTGAGACTCCATCTTAAACAACAAAACCCAACCCCATATATAAGCAAATAACCTTCCCCAACAACAACACATCCCAATAAAGAGATTATAGCATATCTGTTCCTTGGTTTGTATTTTAATTTTATTAGTATTATTTTCTATTGAAAAATATTAACAAATATCTGTCTGGGCTATTGTAACAAATACCATAAACTATGGCAATGTAATAATTCAATTCCTACCACAAAGGAATAAGAGGAAGTTTATTCTGCAGTCAAATATGAGTGATTGTGGACCAGGAACACAGATTCACGTTCTAATGTAGTAATAGTTTCGTGAAACTTTTTTTTTATAGTAGTAGAACAAATAAAGTAATGAAACAGGACCTTTTTCAGACATTGGTGGAAACGTTAGGTGGGTGGTTATGGCATAGCAGAGAAATTTCTGATACAGGTCTCAGATGCTCTCTGATGCTTTTAGCCTTTGACTTGTGGAAGCTCAGGATTGGTTAGTACATTTTAAAAATATTTACTAGTAGCACAAAGATGTTAGGTCACACACAGAGATAGATGACTGTTTAGGATGCTGAAAGTATTCCAAGATATTTGGTTCCCAACCTGTAACTGCCTAGCTCTCTATCATTAATGCAGTATTAGTCAGTCAGCCTTATAAAATGTTAATGCGCTTCTCCTCCCCCTTCTGAACTGCAGTTTACAACTGGATAGCTTATAAACAGTAGAAACACATTTCTTACATTTTTATAACTGAGAAGTTCAAAATAAAACCATTTGCCAATTGATTGGGTGTTGTGGAGCCCCCTTTTCTACCCTTGAGCCTGTTTCATAAGGGCACTAGTTTCATTCAGGGGGCTCTACCCTTATGAATTACTTTCCAAGGGCTCTACCTCTTCATAACATTGCCTTGGCGGTAGATTTTGTTGGGATATAAACGTTGAGGCCATAGCACAAACACCCTTGTATGCGCCTCCTAGGATAATGAGAATCAGGGCAAAGGATGAGAACTAGAAATCCCTCATAGCGTTGCACCAAGCCGCAACTCTGTCGCTGGTAATATTGGAGTGCTGTTTCCTTCTCCACCCAGCATCACCAAATTTGAAAATTTCTTGCAGATCTCACATCTGAAGATTGGCTTATCACTTCAGTTTCCATCACCTAAGTCATTGGGTAGTTAAGTACTTCTCCCTGTGCTTATTAGCTTGAATTTCCTGTGAATTGCCTATCTATATATTCAGTCTGTATTTCTGTTTGGGTGTTTCCATTTTTCTTATCGGTTGCTGCTAGTTCTTTATATATTTGTCTCCATTGATTGTTATATTTTAACATTGTGTATAATAATTTTATTATAAAGTCCTTTAAAACTCTTTATTGAGATCTCAGTATGTAGTACAGACTGCCTTTGAACTGTCTTCCTGCTGAAGCCTCCCCAGCACTAGGATTGTGGATAACATCATCATGGCCAACCATGTATGGGGAAGAATGAGGTGGATTCCCAGGGGACTTGCTGAAGTCAAGGCTGTTGTGTTACACTACACAATTTCAGTGGTCTTCACTGACTCTGCAGGTTCCACATGGTACTGTGAGTCTTCAAGAAGTTCTGTGATAAGAAGAAAGAAAACATTGCCTGGGCAGAAGGCCTGGTGAATTATGGAGGAAGTTTCTAACCCTTATGATTTTTTTTTCAGTGGGTTTTGCCTTGGCACCTCCCGGCAGCTAATATTTACCTAATAAGGATATAGCTCTGTGTAGAGTGCTTTTCTTCTCTCAGTTTTTTTCATGTGTATTTAATAAATTCTATCATGCATAAGAAAACTTTCTCAGAGGCATAGATTTTCTCATTTGAAAGTCTCTGTTTTAGAAGGTTCTTTTGAAACTGTGAAGGGCTTAGAAGGTAGGAAGCATTCAACAAGTGTTAGCCAGCTTTGTCATCAGCACAGTCTAGGGGCTTGGTGTCCAGTGTACCTCTGCAGCTTTGAACTAGCCAGACTGAAAGACCAGCTTTTGAAGAGTTGCCCTTTCTGAACAACTACTTTTTCTGTGTGTCTTTGAGACCGTTCTAAACAAAATTCTAGATGCCAGTGGTGTTCCTTGTCGATTTTGCTGTTGGAGAGAACACAGTAGAGGGAGATTGGTTTAGCCCTGCACTGTAGAACCAGAGGTTAGTGTTGCCTTACAAGATAGAACTCTGTAGATGTTGAGAACTCCTCTCCCTCTCACTTGATTCCCTCAATCTAGAATTCTCAACATTTCTGTCACTTGATCTGAGTTCTTTCTACGGCATGGAAACAGTGAATTTTGAAGGTAGACTACTAGAAACATGGAAACAGTGAATTTTGAGGGTAGACTACTAGAAAAGTTGAAACGTTCTGAAAGCACGTGAGCGCCTGCCCTGTTGGTGCTTTGCATGATGACATTCGTTAACTTTTCTCTTCATTGAGGTCTACACACCTGCCACAGGCAATTTAAGGGACGAGAGATTGATTTCCACTTAGGATTTCAGAGGGTTCAGTTTGTCATGGTGTGGGAGCCACTCACATCATGGTGTGGGAACCGCTCACATTGTGGTGGGTTGGGAAACAGCCAGGGAAAGATACCTCGAGGACAGAACCTATTTCCTCCAGGAAGGACTCACCTCCTGAAGGTTCTAGAACCTTCTAAAATAGGATCACCAATCAGGGACCAAGTGCTCAAATCATGAACCTATAGTAAACTCTAAAGGATTTCATAAAATCCTGTCCCTGGCTCCCAAAGGCTCATTGCTCTCTCACAAGTACAGTGCGTCCAGTCAGCACCTAAGAGTCCCTCAATCTCAACACTTCCAGTATTACTTCAAAGTCTCCTCTGATACTCAGGGCAAACTCAGCTGTGAATCTCTGCAAAATCAAAAAGAAAATCATGTGCTTTTAGTATACAATGGCATATCCCAAAAGGGAGGAATGAGAGACTACCAGTGGAAGGTCAGACAAAATCATGGAAGTCTGTGTCTGTTGTCTGGTGCATGTGGCAGTGCTGTCTAGACTCCAGTGTACTTGGGTAGCTCACCCCCACGCCCCACACTGTGACTGAAATGCCGTCAAGGCACTTTTGCTATTGGTTTTGTTTTTAATTGTCCAAATTTCTTTACCCATTGTACTCTTGCTTTGGGATATAGCTCAGTGGTAGCGTGTTTACTTAGCAAATAAGAGGTCTTACAGCCAACCTTTAGTATGACTCCCATTCTCAAAAACATGTAATAGGGGCTGGGCATATAGCTGTATGGTAGAGTACTTGCCTAGGTCCTAGTTCTATCCCCAGTAGTGTTGGCAGAGAAAAACAAAACAAAACCAGCTATATTTTCCTTGTCAACTAATTCTTCTTTTGGTTTTTGAGATGGGGTTTCTCTGTGTATAGCCCCGATGTCCTGGAACTAGCTCTTGTAGACCAGGTTGGCCGTGAACTCACAGAGATCCACCTGCCTCTGCCTCCCAAGTGCTGAGATTAAATGTGTGCTGCCACCACCCGGCATCCTTGTCAACTTTTAGTATGTTCCTTTCCTGTGTAGACTTCATAGTTTTGAAATCCTTTCCCTCTGATTTTTCCTTATTCAATAAAAGACTGGCCAAAGCAGATAATAATGGCCACACCACAGCCTGAGTGCTATAAAGGTTTGACATTTCCTCTGTCAAATTAATTAGTCTGTTATTTTGAAATCAGTATTACTCAAATTCACATTATATGGACACAACATAGAAAAGTTCTTGGCTGGAGCATAGCATGAAAACACTGTAATTTGTTCTTGATAATGTCCTTTTTCCCATCTGAAACCTCATGAGTGGAGTCCACTGGGTGACTTTGTGTTGCTATTCCTGTTACCTTAGCTCCCATCAGATTCACTGTTGCTCTGCTTACAGCATCCGAGGACTTCTCTAGCCTGCATCCAAACTTCCTGACCACAAACTAGTTCCCAGGACCTAAGAACTACATGATCATGTTCAGTCATTAATGACCCCTCTTTTTTATTACCTGTTTCCTAGGTCCAAGTTGAGATTGTTTTCTCACAGTCATGAAGGATAATGGACAAGGACAACAGAAGAAGGGCGAGCAAGCAGGTTTTTATTGCAAAAGAGAGTAATAGTTACCCTCCAGCAAAAAGGGGTCATGAAAATGGACTGCTAAATAGTGTTTTGGAAAAGGCATCATTATGTCCTAGGAATCATTTGGTGTCATCAATATATAAATTAGGTATCTGGGTGGGATTAATTTGCCTGGCTAATTTGAATGTATGTTGGAATTCTGATTGGTTGATGGACCAATTGCAAGAGCACAGGCTCAGGAAAGCCTGCTGATGGGTAAAAGGCACCAAGAAGTGCCAAGTGGGGAGGAAGAACCAAGAAGTAAAGAGAGCAAAGGTTGGTAGTTGGCTGACATCTTGATGGGTCAGAGCTTTGGGATATAAGCTGTTGAGTTCACCACTTATGTAGTTTGTCCTCCAATGTCAGTGTTCTTGGCGCTGACAGTGGAGTCTACTGGGACATGAAGACACTCTTTCCGTGGATCTGTAATCCTATGTGCCTATAGAATGGGGATGCTTTGCTCCTATCAGTTTGGTACCAATTTTCTATATTATTTTTGTACCACAGTGATCAAATTACTTGACATAGATATTTTAGAGGGAAAACATTTATTTGGCTTCTAGTTTCAGATAGCTCAGTCCATTATGGTGGGGAAGGGATGGCACAGGGCACTTGTATTCACAGGGGCCTGGACCAGAGGAAGAAAATGGCCAGAGATACCCTAAGGTCCTTCCTCCAGTGGCTTGTTCTCCTCACCTAGGTTCCACCTCAGAAAGCCTCCAGAATCTCTTGAAATGGTGCCACCAGCTATGTGTTCAAGTCATGAGTCTGTGGGGGCATAGAGTCAGATCTCAAAAGTAGCTATAGTAAAATCTGATCAGGGTCAATGAGGTGGTTCCTTCTGACCTCCACATTTACACACCCTCCTAATATAATGAATAAATGCTAAAAATTAAAACTATAAAAAATGAATTTTTCTGTATAGTTGTTGCCTGTGTTAGTATTGCTGTTAACATAAAACATAAGTCTGGTTGATACAGTTTAGTGTTTTTTGACAGCCTGGTTCCTGAAATGTGAATTTTCTCAGTGCTCACTTCTTTCTGTTATGGCTTACACTGTGCGTGGAAATGTCAGATGTGTGCCTGGTACATTTGTGTAGTGTCCCACCTTGGAGGTCCCGAGGATTGTCATTGCAAGAATATGGTGTATGTCACTTGTCTCCTGTAATGATTGTATTTCTTCTTTTTTAGGTGATACAGTTAATATTGGAGATGTGTCCTACAAGCTGAAAACACCCAAGAACCCGGAACTTGTCCCACAGAACTACAGTAAGAAATGTTACTTGTGAATTAGTACATTTTAATATTTTATTGTGGGCATTAAATAAATAATTAGAGCTGCTATAAACCCAGTGTGCTGTTATCAGTTTCGTGCAGTATAGTGCATAGTGCTTTTCTCGGTTTCTGTCATGTGCTTTGGAGTGGCTGTATCTGTCCAAGGCATCTGCTTTCCTCATTTATGGCTTCTATCAGAAGTGTCCATGTTCATCACATACTGTGGCTGGAGTTGGACGTTAACTATAACAAAACACAGGTAGTGAAAATAAGATTTTATTTGGTTAGTTTTGGTTTTGGTCATTTTTGTGGACATCATGATCACTCTCATCACCTCTCAATATCCTCTTGTCTTTGCTTTCCCTGCACGGCAACCACTGTTCTCTTCTTTGCCATACTCAATCAGCTGCATCTATTCTTTAACTTTATGAACATAGCACCATTGTGTGTGTGTGTGTGTGTGCGTGTGTGTGTGTGCGTGCGCGTGTGTGATGTATGTATGCATGCATCTGCCTTCTTTCCACTAAGAAGATGAATTTGAGGTTCATTGATGTTGCTGAACCTATCCAATGTTGTAAATTTTCTTTATTGAGATTTAATTCATACACTATACAGTTCACATTTAAAGAAGATTTATTTTATGTGTATGTGTGTGCCTGAGTGTATGTATGTGCAGTGCATGTGAGCGTGTGCCTGGAGAGGCTGGCAGGGTATCAGAACCCCTGACTCTGAAATTAAAAGTGATTGTGTGCCATGTGACGTCTCTGTGTTGGGGTCTGAATATGGATCTTCTACAAGAGCAGCAATGCTCTTAACTGCTGATCTGTCTCTCCAGGCCCGAAGTCCACTCTCTTAGAATAACCATCCAGTGTTTCCTAGTTGTTTTGAGCTGTGCAGTTGTCATCACTGCCTCACCTCAGAGCAGCTTCGGTACTCCTAAAAGGAAAAGCGAGAAAGCATGAGCATTGATGGTCACTCCTTCCATGCCCTCCTTTCTCCTTTCCTCATCTCTAACCCTGGGCAGTCACTACTGCTGTATTTTATGTTGCTCTGCAGCTGCCTGCCCTGGACATGTCATGGCAGTGGGGTCTTTATCTGGCTTATTTTATTAGTGGGATGTTTTTAGAGTAATGTTTGATGTTGTAGCATGCGTTACTTCATTGCTCTTTATGACTGAATAATATCCCATTATATGAATCGTTTACATTTATTTTACTTATTCTTTAGTTGATGGGCATTTGGATGGGCATTTTTTTTAGTTGGGTCTATTGCAAATAATATTATAGAAAATTTTATACAAAAATGGTTTTGTTGTTGTTGTTGCAAATAGACATAGGAAAGGAGTTGCTTGGCCATACTGTAACCCTGTTTAAAGTTTTGAGTAATTACCAACATGATTTCCAAAGCAGTTTCACTATTTTACATGCCATCAGCAGTGTATCGTGATTCCTGTTTCTCCATGCCCTTACTAATACTTGTTACTGTCTCCTTTGGTTGGTGTTGTTTGAGATACTAGGAATTGAAGCCCGGGCTTCATGCCTGCTGTATAAGCACTATTCATTGTGCTGCACCCCTCGCATTCTCAGATTTAATTAGAATTTCAGGCAGGTCTCACGATGTTGCCCAGCATGATTTGAATTCACTGTGTTACTCAGCCAGCCTTTGATCTTTCTGTCTTAGTCTCATGTATCTCTGGGATTAGAGGCCTGTGTTGCCAGGCTCTGCCATTTTAGCTGTAGCCATCCTCTTACGTGCGAACTGATAGCGTAGGGTTTTGATCGGCATTTCTCAAATGACTTGCAGTTACTTCATTGCTCAAAATAATTTCACTTTGTCTCTCAAAAAATTTAAAGTATCTTTCTAATATCCTGGGAAATTAAGTTGACCTTGGGAAAGGTTGGCCCTTAGCTGTTTTGATCTGGCCTTAGGCTCAGTCATGCTACCCTCCTCTTCTAGTCTGTATTCCAGTCTTTGGGTGTGATATTAACCCTTTAAAGCAATGTTGTTCAGATTAGTGCTTACTTATGTGGTAATATACACACGTATGTATGCAAATATATGTATGCATATGTATATATACATGTATATGCACACACATATATGTATATATGCGTGCATACACACACATATAAAAACCCTTTGTCTCAGTATCCAAATGGTGTCTGTCTGTTCCTTCCCTGTTTTTGTGCTATTATTGTCATGTGAATTATACCCTTATACCTGAGTCTGGGGTTTGGTGATAGGTAAAGGAATGACCATGCAAGCATGAGATGAGATCTTAGTTTGTTTCTCAGAAACCACATAAAAAAGCTGGGTGTGTAGCCGGGCAGTGGTGGTGCACACCTTTAATCTCAATCCTTGGAAGGCAGAGGCAGGTGGATCTTTCTGAGTTCGAGGCCAGCCTGGTTTACTAAGTGAGTTCCAGGACAGTCAGGGCTGTTACACAGAGAAACCCTGTCTTGAAAAGCTAAAATAAATAAATAAATAAAAATTAAAAAAAAAAAAGAAAGAAAGAAAAAAAAAAGCTGGGTGCAATGCCACATATTTGTGATCCCAGCACTGGGGAGGCAGAGACAGGCAGACCACCCTCCCCTCACCTAATTGGTGAAGTTCAGAGCAAGTAAGAGGTCCTGTTTTATAAATCAAGGACAAAATGTTTGAGGCATGATGCCCAAAGTTGATCTGGGCTTCTTTCCATAAGCGCATGTGTGCCTCTCCCTCCTACCCCCACATTTTTACTCAGCCACGTAAACATACACTTACTCTTACACAGAGAAGTCCCCTGCCAGTTTTATCATCATTATTTTATAAAGTTGTCTTTTAAGGCTGTGAAAGGGAAGCACAGACAAAAGCATGTTTATGTATTCATATTTACCCATGTAGTTTCATTTACTGTTTCTTTGGATGACTTTGAATGGTTGTCTAGTGAGCGTTTGTGTCAGCCTGATTTTCCTTGTACTGCGGCTCAGCTATGGGTGAATGATCTGTTTTTGTTATCTAGAAATGTCTCAATTTTTTCTTCATGTTTTGAAGGATAATCTCACTGGTTACAGACTTCTCAGCTGACAGTTTCTTTTGGCATTTTGAATATGTTATCTTGGTGCTTCCAGCCTTCCTGGTTTCTGTGAGGGTCAGTTGCTGATCTCATCAGTAAGCCCCCTTATTCTGTGAGTCCTTTCTCACTTTTTGCCTTCTTATGAAGAGTCTTTTTGGCTTTTGATGATTTGACTTTGGTCATTTTTACAGCAAAGAGTCCTGTTCTAGAAGCCTGCTCTACAATGTGAATGTGGATGACGGAACCTTTAAGAGATGGGGCCTTGCTCCTGACTGTAGTAGGAGGCCACTTGTTCAATTTCCAACTTCCCTGACTCAAAATAATCACTCAGAAACTGTATTATTTACAATACTGTTTGGCCAATAGATTAAGCATATTGCTAGCTTGCTCTTACATCAAGAATTAATCCATTTCCATTATTTTATATTTTACTGTGAGGTTTATGGCCTACTTGCAAGATTCCAGTTGGTAGCTTGTGTCTTTCCCCTCTGATGACTACATGGTGTCTCACAACTCTGCCTTCTTTCTCCCAGCATTCAGTTCAGTTTTCCCAGCCTCGCTCTATTCTGCCCTATCACAGGCCAAAGCAGTTTCTTTATTCATTAACCAATAAAAGCAACGCCTATACAGAAGGACTTCCTACACCATTTCCCCTTTTCTATTTAAATAAAAAGGAAGGTTTTAACTTTAATGTAGTAAAATTACATGTATCAAAACAGGTATCAAGCAAGAATTATAGCTACAATACTTATATCTACTTTTTTATAACTAAGAAAAACTATATCTATTCTTCAATTCCATCAAAGACTCCAGAAGTAAACAATAAATTCATTGTAAGCAACTTCCAAAACTCAAGAATTGACAGAGATATCTTGCTGCCTGGACAGTCACCCAAAGTTCTTCTGTATTGTTTGAGCCTACTGACCCATAGTATCTGGCAGACTTTTCCATGAAGCAGGAAATTTCAAAGACAGTTTCACCTATATTGGCAATTTGTCAATCACTTTCTTCTGTGTCTTGCAGAATGTCTGGCAGACTCTTTCATGAAGCAGGGACTCCGAAGGACTGTCTCACCTTCTTTAGGTAGCTTTAGCAGTCATTTTTCTGTGAGTCCTGCAAGTCCAGTCAAGCAGTTCAGGCAAGAGCAGTTTCTTGCCCAAATGGCTAACAAACTCCATGAGGACTCTCATTGATATCATCATCCTCTTGAAGTAGATTGGTGCTGCCAGGAACAGATATGTCTCACTGTCATGAAAAGTCCTAAGTTCTTTTTTTTTTTCTTTTTTTTTTTTTTTTTTTAGACAGGGTTTCTCTGTGGCTTTGGAGCCTGTTCTGGAACTAGCTCTGTAGACCAGGCTGGTCTTGAACTCACAGAGATCCACCTGCCTCTGCCTCCCGAGTGCTGGGAATAAAGGTGTGCGCCACCACTGCCCGGCAGTCCTAAGTTCTTAAAACATTTTAAATGTCATATTCTGTAATCTTTGAAAGGTTTGAAGAATAACTGTCCATCTGAAATGCATCTCTGAACATCTAGAAAATCTAACTAGCATAACTACAAGCTACAACTTGTAGTTATCTATAACTACAATTATAGATGATTACCTATTAACCTATATTTTTAATTATACATTACATTTTTAAATGAGCTGCACAAACATGATACCTTAATCAAGAGCAGAAATACATATAATAAAATTGACCTTAAGTTTATATCAATAAACCAAGATCAATACCAATGCAAATCTCTATAGCATATATCCCTTTAAATGTAAACAAACATTTATAAACAATATTTGGGAACTGGAACTTAGTTCTCCCCAAGCTGTTTCCTGCTTTTTTGTTGGGCAAAGTATTTTTGGGGGTGTTCATGGCAACCATTTTGAAGAGCCTTGGTCCATCAAACCACATTAGTCTGGAAACAACCCACAGGTTCTCATCCTCAGTGGAAACAAAAGTAGAACCTCTTTTCCAAAGCAACAAATCCTTAGACTGATATTTTGAAGTCAAGATACCTTTAAAGTATATATGTTGGTTTACCTTAGCAGTCTACACAATGAAATGTCTCTCTGTACTTAGCTCCTTCATAGTCAAAAAATTTAAAGAAAACACAATAATATACATAGTGTATTTTCCATCTTCATATGGCTTATTTTTCTTACTCTATTACTTTTTCTACATGTTTGATATTTATTTTATAATCTTTACTCCTTTAATCTATGTCTGTCTGTACTCTTTTAGATTACATTTACTGTTTCTTTATTCTTTTTCTTCTCTCTCCCAAGCCCATGTACATTTTTTAAACACACTATGTCTCATTTAGAGGTCTTTTATGTATGAATCTTTCCTGTTGTATATCTGTAATCCTTTTCTGTCCAGGAGTGCTTCTTAAAAAGCTAAGTATAGGCGTGACTAGGACCAAGGCTGCTTTCCCTTTTGGCTCTGCCCAGTCGAACATGGTGGAGGCATGTTCACTGCCTCTGCAAGCCGTGCACACCACCCCAGTTCCAAGTATGAGTGGGTCTATGTTGAGCCATTAAGCAGTTTGTAACACGCTGCTTACAAACCCCATTTAAATGCTTGGCCTCCTGAAAGAACCAGAGTTAATGCTGGCAGTACAAACCAGGAAGCCGCCATTTTGAAACTGCATTTTTTTTCTGCTATGGCTGAATCAGGAAGACCTCTTTTAAAGGAGCTGAATAGAATTTCTTCCCAAATTCTCTCAGGTTTTAAGCGATTTGTTGGCCACGTTGACCCCAATTTGTTGGTGGGACACCTGACATTGATTTGTTTTACAAAGACCAAGACTTCCTCTTCCCCACTGTTTATCTTCCCCATATCATTGATTTCTCTTTCTCTCACATACTCCTACCATGATGGTTTTCAGTTATAACATAACAATGGAAAACTGACTTAATACAATGTTTATTAAGTGTTAATTTCTGACTTTATGCTGTTCAAAAGTTTGGTTAGCTTCTTGGATGTTGAATGATAAGATTTTGGTCATTTCCCTCCCTTAATCTGCCTCCTTCCTTCCCTTCCTTCTTGCCTCTCTTCCTCCCTCACTTCTCTAGATGTCTTATTATTGGTAGTTGATAGACTTCATAACCCCGTCAGCAGCTGAGGTTGTTCCTCCTTTTCATTTCTGTTCCATGGGCTAGATTACATCAGTTCGTCTGTCTTCAGGTTTGCCTTCTTCTGCATCCATTCAGGATCTTTCTTTATATCAGATGATTCTATTACTTGCTCACATCTGCCTTTTAGCTTGTCTAGTGAGTTTTTCCTCTTTACTTACTGTAGCTTTTAAGTTCATAGCGTCTGTTCGCAGTTTTAAAATAATTTCTGTCTAGTGACATTGTTTGATGACACATTGTTGTCATGGTGTCTTTAATTCCTTTCTTGGTTTCTTTTCATAGTTAGAACATTAATAGCCAATTGCTTGTTTTCCTAGTTGTCTTTCTATTGCTGTGATAAACACCATGACCAAAAGTAGCTTGGGGAGGAAGGATTTATCTTACAATTTCCAGGTCACAATCAATCTGAGGGAAGTGAGAGAGCACGGTTGCAAGGTAAGGAACCTAGAGGTCGGATGGAGCAGAGACCATGGGAGGAACGTCACTCACTAACTTGCTCAGCCTGCTTTCTTCTGCCACCCAGAACGACCTGCCCAGGGCACTGCCTGCAGTGAACTGGTCTCCCACATGAACCATGTATCAGGAAAATGCCGCACAGGTTTGCTACAGGCCAGCCTGATGGAGGCAGTGCTCAAGGCTGTCCCCACCGAGGACACTTTCATTACCTCTTTCTTTCTATGCACGTCTGAGCCGTACTTTCTCATTTCTTTGTTCTCGTAGCTTCTTTTGTTGAAAGTGCACATTTAAAGGAATGTGGTAGCTGCAGAAAACAGTCTTTTTGTAGGAATTGTTGTTGCTGCTACTTTAAGTGACTTTGCTTAGCTATCTCTCTATAATGTATTCTTTATCATCCTTGGTTATTAAGGTTTCCCTTTAGTTTAGTGATCATCAAATGAGCACAGAACTTTCTTAAAAGTCCTGAAGCAGCAATTCTCTTGGTTTTTACTGAGGGGCTTTTGTTGTGACCATACCTTATTAGAAACGGGTTGAAGTCTTTCTACAAAGTCAGAATTTATTGATTAACAAAAAATTCACAAAGCTGTGTCAGTCTCATTGGCATTATCACCCTAAGTACTACTGAGCTCACTTGATGATCACGGTCATTGGCAACCATGCCTGTTTTACTGCAGTATCCATTATATTAATTCCAAGGTTACATATTTTATCTGATACAGTTGTGGGTGCGTGTGTGTGTGTGTGTGTGTGTGTGTGTGTGTACAGAAAATGACTAAGAAAGGGTTAATGAGGCTGCAGAGTTCAAACTGCCTGACCTGAAAGCAGAGACTTAGAACTTGGACAGAGGCAAGGAAAATGTCTGGAGGGATCAGGTAAGAAATTTCCCAAACTGCAGGCACAAACTTGTTCAGAGCAGCCAAATGCAGGGACAAGCCATGTATCTTAGTCTTTGGGGGCTGAGGGGGTGGGGGTGGGATGGGTCTATTCAGTACCAGGAGTGGGAGTTACACCTGGTGTGATTGATATGCACATGTGTCGAGTGTTTTCAGATATTGTTTAGTTGTGTTCCTGATCTAACTTGGTAAGTCCATATTTTATTTATGTGAATGTTCGCCATCAGTCTGTGCCATGGTGGAACTAGACAGATGGTGGTTGTTTACTCATACAAACAAGATGCTGAGTCACTCTCCCTCAACATTTGCTCTTAAAATCTAGCCAAGTGTGTGCTGGTTAGGTTTTGCCAACTCAATACAAGCTAGAGTCTCCTGGGCAGAGGCAACCTTCATTAAGGAATTGCCTCCATCAGACTGGACTGTGAGCATGTCTGTGGACATTTTTTAAAAAATTAATAACTGATGTAGGAGGGTCCAGTTCACTGTGTGTGATGGGCAGATGGTCCTGTGTTGTATGAGAAATCAGATTGAGCAAGCCATAGAAAGCAAGACAGTAAGTGGCATTCCTTTATGACTTCTGCTTAAGTTCCTTCCCTGACTTCCTTAGTGATGGAGTGTGACATGATGTGCAGGCTATAGGTTGTTTGGTGATGTCTTTTATCATGGGAGCAGAAGACAGCAGGACACTGCTGTTTGAACAGATGGAGCTACTCAAGGCTAGGTACAGCTGCAAGCTGCTACCTTCTAAAATAAGGAGTGACTGAGGACAGCGCATGGCACAATCTCCACAGCTTTGCTGGACACCAGGGCGTGCACTGCCCTGGGTATGCCTCATTCTCCTTGTAAACGTGCCTTTACCTTCTTTCAGCTCACCCTCAATGCAGACCCTCAGGATCAGCCAAAAGTAAGACAGATCTTCCTAGTATTTGCCTGCATATATGCTTGGCCCTCTTGGCTCCTAAGCTTTTTTGGAGCCTCGGATGAACATCTATTTTTTTTTTATACTATTTTTGATCATCCCCCTTTTAACTGTAATTGGTTTCTCTGCTGCAGGCAGCTGTAATGTTGAATAATTGTCGGTGCTTTGGGGGGGTGCATGGTGCTGTTTCTACACAATGAGCTCTGAGCAGCTTAACTGAGGACAGGTTCTAAGAATGAACGGTAGAGAACTGCCAGCCCAGCGGGGGGTGCTTCTCTGGGAGTGGGCTTTTGGGGATGCTCCAGCCTATTTTGTCCCCTTCAGTGACTGCTAGGTGTTTTTTGGTGTTTGCTGTGATGGTGGGTGACTGGTTTACTAGATACCTTAGAGTCTGGGTGGCTGGAACGGAATCATAATAGCATCGCCAAACCTCCTACCCCTAGTCCTCCCATTTTCCTTGAATTGATGTCTGTCAGCCGATTGAAAGCCTTTTGTTAATTTTCAGAGTTTTGGGAAAATTTATTTGGACAACTTTTGTCAGTATTCTCATTTGTTTCTTAAATGGAGAGATGGATGTTCAGAGGTCCTTTCCCTGTTGTTCTACTAATAGGAGATCACTAGAATTGATCTCACAATTGTTTGCTTTTCCCGGAGGAGTAATGAGGTACATGGTACTTCCTTTTACTTACTGACCATTTTCACATCTCTGCTTACCAAATGCTTGCTAAAGCCGCTTTTCCCATTTGAGGGTATTGAGTTGTTTGCCTTTTTAATTTGATTTCCACAAGGTTCTCATGTATTATGACCACAGATCTTTTGAATTATGTGTGTGTGTGTTTATAACCATACTTTTTCTCAATCAATTTGCTTAGTCGTATTTTTCATTGTTACCTTGGTTGGTTAGTATTTGATTATATCAGATTGTTTATCTTGACTTCTACTCCTTGTGTTTGTGATGATATTTATGTCTTTTTCTAAGAAATTTATGGTTCTGTTTTATTTCATCTCAGTTTGGAAGTTTGTTTGTTTCCTAGTCTCATTTTTGTTATGTCGCTCAGACTTTGAACTCTTAAGCTCATGTGGAGATCATGCTACCTCAGTCTCCTGGCATCTGAGACTGCAAGTGTGTCCCGCCATGCAGCTGGCATAAAGCCACTCAGGAGACTGCCTTCATTATTCTTTAAATATCTTCAGACTATAGAGTGATACTCTGCCCTTTACTCCCAATACTGGAGCATTGTACTTACATATTTTATCAGTCATTTTTTTTAAAAGATTGGGATTGTTATAGATAATTAATTGATTAATTAATTTGTGTGTGCATGTGCACCAATAGGTATGTGGGCACTCACATGCCACAGGACATCTGTAGAGTTACAGAACGATTTGTAGGAG
Organism: Ondatra zibethicus; assembly: GCA_004026605.1. Lineage (NCBI taxonomy): Eukaryota > Metazoa > Chordata > Mammalia > Rodentia > Cricetidae > Ondatra > Ondatra zibethicus. The sequence continues at coordinate 22,654 of PVIU01001876.1, read as the reverse complement.
CTGGTTTCTCCTACTGTGTGGTTCCTGGGGATTAAATTCAGATTGCCAGGCTTGTGACAAGTACCTTTGAATTCTTAACTGTGTGCTGAGTTTCAAGAGAAACTGTGATTTTTCTTAATAGATGGACTGCTTTGTTCTGGTTGCTAACTTGATGTGAAATGCTCTTGCAGATCTCATCATCCCAACAGTGGGAGTCAAGAACATTTATTTTTAAGGTTTATTATTTAATGGTTATGTCTATGAACATTATTGGAACAGACAGGTTTTCTTTTCTAGGGTTAAAGCTAATGACATAAACTGTTCAACAAATTGTTATACATGTCTGCAGAAAAATTAAAAACATAGATCTATAATACCTTCATGCCATGAGTACAAGATTAAGTTTAAAAAAAAAAAAGGTCATTTCCTTTGACTTCCAGGTCTTTTCTTATTATGAATGTAGTGAAATTTTCATAATAAATTTGGGAATTGAGGAAGAATACTGTTTCTTAATAGAAATTAGGAAAACTTAGTTTAAGGTCTCGGGGAAATACTTGCTGAGGATTACGATTGAGCTTAAACATTTGGCTGTGCTACTTTCAGCTGTGTGAATTCTCGCGGGTGTACAATTCCCAGGTCTGTTTGACTCTATGGAGATGGTGGTTTCAGCCATATGGATCTAGTTAGGACACAGTCGGATTGCAGGAGGTGACTGTGTAGATTGTGCCTGACATGTAATGTGATGTCTGATGAAGGGTCTGTGGGCAGGCGCAGGCTCCTCTGTTGTTGGAGGACTCGGGTGGCCTTTTTCTTACCAGCCCTCCTGTGGCCATTTCCCAGTCATTCCTGTACCCTCTGACAGCTCTTCCCGGAGTCTGATTCTTGGACCCTTACATTTATTTGCTGCCTTGTGAGTGGCAGTGCTGAGTGCGAGGGTTAAGAAGGGTCATGATCGTAAGACACACTGAAAATACTTTTTTCTTCACTCAGTCCTCCTTAAAAAAGGGAAATCTGGGCTGGGCATGTTGGCTGATGACAGTTACGCTCCAAAGTGTAAGTATTCCTAAGTACAAGATTCTCAACGATTGCTAAAAACCCTCACTAAACCCAGCATAGCAGCAGAACACCCACTGTAATATCTTCCTTAATGCTTCCAGATTTTACCATTTTTCACAGGACCCTTATGGGATCATCTTTAAGAACCTCGTTTGTGTCCCTGAAGACTTTGTTCTGAAAGTAACTGGGTAGCCTTTAGATGCTGTTTGCATCTGCTTGTGTTTCGGGTCTGTCACTGTTCTCTGTGCTCAATATCCTCACCTGCCACCTTTTGCACATCAAGAAGGTGGTAGCATATGTTTTGCTTAGTAAATTGTTTTGCTTAGTATATTGTTAGTGGTCTCTACTATTTTATCCATTTGTTCGATAAAGATGATTAGGTGTTGGATTTGGAAAGGTAGGTGTGACTGGGTGAGCTAAATCTTCTCAAGTGTCTACACAGGTAAAATGCAACAGCTGCATGATGATCAGACAGAAAAGTATATGTTTTGTATACTTACTATATTCAGATACTGTGTTTATGAACTTTCTCTCCGTTTCCAAAGAATGGTTGCGAAATGGGTAAATTATAGTTCTTTGGTTTCACTGTTACATAATCGATAGGAGATTATGGCTTTAGGTTCTGAAGTAATTTTGAGGCATTTTCTTTCCTTTTGGAGTTTTAAAAATAGATTCTTGGAGGAGATGCCTATTTGGTCAAGTGCTTGCAATGCAAGCATGACACCCACATAAAAGCCAGATGTGGCCTGTAACCCCACTGGAGAGTGCGGTGGGTGGAGGTAGGTGTGTCTCCTGAACTCGTTGACCAGTGGAGCCAATTGGTGAGGTTCACAGAGAACCTGTCTTCAAAATGTAAGGTGTCCACAATAGAGTAAGACACCCAGCATCAACCTCCACCCTCCACATGCACATGTACATATACGCACATGTACATACATGCACATGTACACACAGACACACACACTATATATACATTGATAAATAAAATACTTTGGAAATGGTGGGGGTTTTTGGAAAGTTTGATACCCGTTTTTTACCTCTGTATTTATGGTTCGGTTTAGCTCATTCTAAGGATATTCTTTATATTTTGAATAGCTAATATTTAAGATGAAGCATAGGATGATGGGCTTTTTTGTGGAAGGGACTGCTGCCAGCTGTTGTTCTCCCTTACTAGCTGGGAAAGCCAACCACAAGGAAGAGGTCAGAAGACAAAGTGGGGGGGGCAAGTCCAGACTTTCTAATTAGTTTGATTTCCTGCTTGTCTTCTCAAATGCCTCTGGGACTTCAAGGTACACTTGCTTTTCCTTGGAATTAACCCTGCAATGGAAGGAAGCGCGAGAGATTGGAGACTTCATCTGGAGCTAAGAGTTTGAATGATGCTAAAAAGAAGTGCTGACTTAGCGGGGTGACAGGGCTATTTGTTTCTGTCCTTACCAGACTTTTAGAGCTCTGGGAAATCAGCACAAGCAGGGAGAAGCAGAGGCACAGTGTGTGCAGTGATAAAAGCCCTGCCACTGCCAGGTGACAGGGACCAGGACCTAGCATCCCTGGCAGACAGGAGAAAGCAGGGTCATCTTCTCACTGCAGAGCTGCTGTTTCACAGCCACCTGCGCTGGCTGTGCTTGCTGTCCTGCAGGCATTGTTGACTTCTCACCTGAGCTGCTTCTGTCTTCTCAGTGGGGCTCCGCGGGACATCTTTTAGTTCAGCAGTAGACCCTGGGCCTGCACATCACACACACACACAGGAGTGGGTTTGTTATCGAGGGCCTGTCAGCTCCTGCCTTTTCCATTATGACTTCCCTATGGCATCTTAGTCCTGTCTCTCACCTGTAAGTGTTGGAGTGGGTAATTGAAGGCTTTTTGCTGCTTTGTGTGAAAACTGAATCTCAAGGCTTAGATGAAGTTGGCAGCTTTTTTTTTAAAGATTTTTTTTTATATTTTGTGTTTGAAGTTAAAATATTTTGTATCAAAGAAAGTATTTCTTCCAGAGCCTTTGAGGTAGTGCTCCCCAGGTAGCAGGGTTTCAAGAGATAACTTTAAACCCACCTCAGAGGGACTCCTGATTCCTTGCATAATCTTGTTGCCACCTGCAGACAATTATATTGAGGTCATTTAAGGTCACTGGACACACCAAACTTTTATCCAAGCAATTAGGCCCCAAAGATTTCTGTAAGAATTACATACAGTGTTGTGCTTTTCAAATGGATCACAGGATTGACGACTTCCCCCCTTTAGTTTATAAATAATTCAAAGGTTTGAGAAATTCATCAACGTCATAAATGACAGAATAACATGGAGAAACGATGTGATTTTTGTGTCAATGTAAATATTATAGAACAATCATTGCAGCTATTTGTACAAAGGTTGCACAAAGGGGAAGCATTACCCAAGCCTCTTTCTTAATAGAGGCAGAGGTTGAGGAAATGTGAAAGAAGCAAGGTCTCCAGTGCTTAAGATCTTTGTGCGTCTGTTGTTTTTAATTCATTTGTTGACAATTTTATACATGTATATCACTGGTCACACTCATCATCCTGTGCTCTCATATTCCTCTCCTTTCACTCTTAGCCCTGATATTCGCCAGAAAAAAAACCAGTTCCATTTTTATTAAATTAAAGCAAGCTTTTATTAAAATTTTAAATACTGACAAAGATGGAATTTAGTCAGGACCACTACCTGGATACTTTCCAGTTGAGTGACCGCTAGACACATGTCACTTCTATGGACAAAATCCAGAGGCCCACTGTACTTTCCCTTGAGACTTTGTTGTTGTTTTCCAAGAACTACAACTCTCAGAATCCCAGGATGTTACCTGGTCTTTGGGCAGGTGGGGCTTACAGGTTAACTTCAGGTCTAACATTCACCAAGCCCCACCTCCTACCAATAAGCCCCCCCATCAAGACTTTGTTTTTGTTTTGTGAATCACTGAGTTTAACCAGGGCTACCCTCATGGGCTGGGGTGTGGTGCTATCCCCTGGAGGATGGGCAAGTCTCCAGTAGCTACACCACTGAGTACAAGGACTCTGTCTCTCCATCAGTCCTCGGTTGCCATTAACTTTCTGGGAAGTGTGTCCCATGAGATACTCCACCATCTAGGACTGAGTGTTGAAAAGTCCAGCCTTGCTAAGGCCTTGGATGATAACCACGGTTATTGTGAGTTAATGAATCCATTGACCCTGTCATGAGAGAAGACCATTTCATGTCCTTTCTCCCCATTGTCATACTCTTTCATTCTTTCTACCTTCCCCACGGTGGTCTTTGAGCCTTGGGAAGGGAGATTCCATGTGTGCCATCTGGAACTGAGCACTCAGTGGTCACTAGTCCTTACACCTTGACTATACATGAGTTTCTATTAATCACTATATGCCATAAAAAGAAGCTTCTGTGATTAAGGCTGATGGCATGTCCTTTACTTAAAAAAAAAAAAAAAAAAACAACTCATTTTTATTTTATGTGTCTTGTCGTTTTGCCTTCATGTATGTCTGTGTAAGGGTATCAGATCTTGGAGTTACAGACAATTGTGAGCTGTCATGTGGGTGCTGGGAATTGAATCCAGGTCCACTGAAAGAACAACCAGTGCTCTTAACCACGGAGCCATCTCTCCAGCCCATGTGCTTTACTTTTAATACTGCCTGATTGCCTCTTCTTACATAAGAATTTGTGAATTACCTTTAAGATTGTCATTTAAAGATTATTTTATCTTTGTGACAGTCTTACTATGTAGCCATGACTGGCCTAGTACTTGCTACATAACAGATCAGGCTGCTCTTGAACTCAGAATTGATGTGGGATTCCCCTCTGTATGCCATGAATATCATTGGTCAATAAAGAACTGCTTTTGGCCTATAGCAGAGCTATAGGGGAACAGAGTTAGGCAGGGAAAACTAAGCTGAATGCTGGGAGAAAGGAGGCAAAGTAAAGGAGAAGACATGGAGCAGTCATCAGAGACAGATGTGCTGAAACTTCGCTGGTAGGTCACGACCTTGTGATGATGCACAGATTAATGGAGATTGGCTAAATTAATATGTAAGAGTTAGCCAATAAGAAGCTAAAGCTAATGGGCCAAGCAGTGATTTAATTAATACAGTTTCTGTGTGATTATTTTGGGGCTAAGCAACTGGGGACCAACAAGCAGTTCTCCCCTCCTACAAATTGGCTCCGCAATGTGGTGGACTAAATCCACATAAAACCTCAGAAAGGAATTCTAGACACTAAAAAACAAAGTTCAGCTGCATTTTTTTTCTCCAAATGGGCTTTGCTTGCTGGCAGCATACTGTGGCTCCCTTAAGAAAGGTTTTTCTGATTTAGTGGTAGCATTTTGAAATGCTGGCTTTCTGGGCTGTGCTGCCAGTGCGACCTCTGACTCTTTCAGGAGACCCAGCATTTGAATGGGGTTTGTGAGCAACGTGCTAAGGCTGCTTGGTGGCAACATGGACCAGCTGCATGCCTAGAGATGGAGCCTTGTGCGTGGCTCTCGGAGGTGGTGAGCAGCTCTGCCATGCTGGGCTGTGTGGGGCAAGCAGGCAGGCTGTATATACCCTAGTAAAGGTGCAGCTTACGTTTTTAAGAAGTGCTTAGCATTTTAAGAAGCACTTCTGGTCAGATAATAATTACAGGTATGCAATAAAGACAAATACAGATAAAAAAGACCTCTAAATGGGTCACAGTGTTGGATAAATGTACGTAGGCATGGGAGAGAGAAGAAAAAGAGTATAGAGAATTGGAAAAGAAGTAAATGGTTTAAAAAATAAAACAAAGTCTTTAAAGAGACAAAATATAGTCATAGATTAAAGAAATAAATAATAATAAGCCACGTAAAGATGGAAAATACACAGAGAGACTGGATTATGATTATTATTGTGTTTTCTTTGAATTTTTTGACTGTGAATGAAGGAGCTAAGTACAGAGAGACATTTCATTGTATATACTGCTAAGTTAAACCAACATAAAGATATCTTCAGAATTTGAGTCTAGGGATATATTACTTTGGAAAAGAGGTCCTTTTGTTTCCACAGAGGATAAGAACGTATGGATTGCTTACAGACTAATATGGTTTGATGGACCAAGACCCTCTGAAAGGTTGCCTTGAACACCCACAAAAACTTACTTTGCCCAACTGATGACTGAGATGAACCTAGCACAGAAGATACACCATGAAAGACCTGATTAACAGCACCCCCAATCAGAAGGATGTAGTCTAGACAACTAAGCCCATAAATCCCAAATATTGTTTATAAGTTTTTTTTTTTTTTTTTTTTTACATTTAAAGGGGGATGTGCTATAGAGATTTGCCTTGGTATGGATCTTGGTTTATTGATACAAATTTAAGATCAATTTTGTTATACTGTATATATTTCTGCTCTTGATTAAGGTATTGTGTTTGTACAGTTCATTTAAAAATGTAATGTGTAATTAAGATATATAGGTTAATAGATAATAGTCAAGCTTATAGTCATGTTAGTTAGATTTTCTAGATGTACAGAGATGTATTTCAGATAGATGGGTGTTCTTCAAACCTTTCAAAGACTACAGAATATGGCATTTTAAATGTTTTAATAACTTAGGACTTTTCATGACAATGAGACATGTCTGCTCCTGGCAGCACCAGTCTACTTCAAGAGGATAATGGGCATCAAAGAGGCTCCTTATGGAGTTTGCTAGTCATTTGGGGAAGAAACTGCTCTTGCCTGGACTACTTAACTGGACATGCAGGACACACAAAGAAATGACTGCTGAACTTGCCTAAAGGTGAGATGATCCTTTGGGGTTCCTGCTTCATGAAAGAGTCTGCCAGACATTCTGCAGGACACAGAAGAAAGTGACTGACAAACTGCCAATATAGATGGACCTGTCTTTGAAATTTCCTGCTTCGTGGAAAAATCTGCTGGATACTATGGGCCTGTAGGCTGAAGATGGATGCCCCAAAGGTACAGAAGAACTCTGGGTGACTGTCCAGGCAACGAGATGTCTCTGTTAATTCTAGAGTTTTGGAAGTTGCTTACAAAGAACTTATTGTTTACTTAGGTAATATTATATCCTTCTGGAGTCTTTGATGGAGTTGAAGAATTTATAGTTATAATTATAGTTTTCCTAAGTTATGATAAGAGATAAAGTAGATATAAATGTTGTAACTGTGTTCTTGCTTGATAACTGTTTTGTTATATGTAATTTTACAATGTTGAAGATAAAGCTTTCATTTTCATTTAAACAGAAAAGCGGAGGTGATGTGGGATTCCCCTCTGTATGCTGTGAATATCATTGGTCAATAAAGAACTGCTTTTGGCCTATAGTAGAGCTATAGGGAAACAGAGCTATGTGGGGGAAACTAAGCTCAATACTGGGAGAAAGGAGGCGGAGTAAAGGAAGAGGCATAGAGCTGCCGCCAGAGACAGATATGCTGAAACTTTGCTGGTAGGCACATACACACACACATACATGATTTAAAAATTAAAAAAATACATATAACTGGTGTGGTGCCACATGTCTTTAATCCCACCACTTAGGAGGCAGGAGGAACTCTGTGTAGTAAGGAAGCTTCTTGTTGGTCCCTCGCTGCTTAGCCCCAAAATAATCACACAGAATCTGTATTAATTAAATCACTGCTTGGCCTAATGAGGCCTAGCTTCTTATTGGCTAACTCTTACATATTAATTAACCCATCTCCATTAATCCGTGCATTACCATGAAGTGTGTGTGTGTGCACCAAGTATGTGGGTATCTTCAGAGGCAACCAATTTCCTGGAACTTGAATTATATGACATGGGAACTGGGAATTGAACCCAGGTCCTTCTGGAAGAGAAATGCAAGTTTTTAACTGCAGAGGTATCTCTCCAGCCCTAGCTAGATACATTCTTGAGGACTTTCAAAACAAAGGCAAATTAACTTATAAAGTCTTTGACTTTCCCATAAAGTCTTTCCTTGGACTTGGTGTAAACAGTCCTTATCCAGTACCTAATTATTTTTTAATTTTATTTTGAAACATATTGTAAGGTAAAGTGCATTTTGGTATATTTTTTCACTTTATTTTTCACTTAATCTTGTTGCTTTCCCAGATTTTCATCACAAATGTATAATTTAAAATTTTTATTAGTGTATTTTTAATTAATCAATTGAAATGGTATGCTATAACATATTTTCATCTTTGTATATATTGGAGAATGATTAAGTTGAGCTAATTAATATGTCCATTACCTCACAATTTTTCATCTTCATTTATTTATTTATATCCTGGGGCAGCTCCCCCATCTTTCCCTCCCATTCCCTCTCCCTCACTCATATACATTTTTTTACTGAGATTACTTAAAATCTACTCTTTTAGCCATTTTCAAACAAATGATACTATGCTAGCTAGTTTTGTCAACTTGACACAAACTGGAGTCATCAGAGTGGAGGGAACGGCAATTGAGAACTGAGCCAAAGATAAGCCTGTAAGGCAATTTCTTAGTGACTGATATGGGAGGTCCTAGCTCACTGTGTGGGGCCATCCCTGGGCTGGTGGTCCTGGATGCTCTAAGAAAACAGACTGAGCCATGGGGAGCAAACCAATAAGCAGCATCCTCTATCAGCTCACCTCTGCTTCAGCTCCTGCCTGCAGGTTCCTAAGCAGTGTGAATTCCTGCTTTGATTTCCCATCTGACTGTGATTCAGGATATGCAAGCTAAATAAGCCCTTTCTTCCCAAGGTGTTTTTGGTCATTGTGTTTCATCACAGCAATAAAGACCCCAACTAAGACTATCATCAAGTATAGTCAGCATGTTTTAGAACATACATGAACTAGTTTCTCCTGATATTTTGTACTCTTTGACCAGCATGTCTCCAGTGCTCTTTGCCTTGAGATGTACAATTTTTGGCTATGTAATAGGTTAAAAGGGATTTCTCTGGGTCAGCCTGTCAATTTGGCCATGGTTAATGACCATATTTAAATGAGAAAATGAACTCAAATAGAAAACCCTTAATTTAAAAATAGCAATTTAAAATCTATATATATGAAAGAGGATTATATATTTAGTATACAGATATTCCTACAAATTGATGAGAATAATCATGTGTGACCAGTAGAAAGTAAGCCGAGGATTTTTTTTTCAATTTTTTTATTGAGCTATATATTTTTCTCCACTCCCCTCCCTTTCTTTCCCTTCCCTTCTACCCTCTCCCATGATCCCCACGCACACAATTTTCTCAGAAGATCTTGTCTTTTCTACTTCCCATGTAGATTAGATCCATGTGTGTCTCTCTTAGGGTCCTCTTTGTTTTCTAGGTTCTCTGGGATTGTGAATTGTAGGCTGATTTTCTTTGCTTTATGTCTAAATGCCACTTACAAGTGAGTACATACTATGTCTTTCTGGGCCTGGGTTACCTCACTCAATATGATGTTTTCTAGCTCCATCCATTTGCCTCTAAATTTCAAGATGTCACTTTTTTTCTGCTGTGTAGTATTCCATTGTGTAAACCACATTTTCCTTTTCCATTCTTTGGTCAAGGGGCATTTAGAGTGTTTCCAGGTTCTGGCTATGACATATGATGCTGCTATGAGCATAATTGAGCACATGTTCTTGTGGCATGGTTGAGCATCCTTTGGATATATACCCAAAAGTGGTATTGCTGGGTCTTGAGGTAGGTTGTTGCCTTGTTTTCTGAGAAATTGCCATACTGAAATCCAAAGGAGCTGTATCAGTTTGCACTCCTACCAACAAGGGAGGAGTGTTCTCTTTTTCCCACATCCTTTCCAGCATAAGTTGTCGTCAGTGTTTTTGATCTTGGCTATTCTTACAGGTGTAAGATGGAATCTCAGAGTTGTTTTGATTTGCATTTCTCTGATGGCTAGGGATGTTGAACATTTCCTTAAGTGTCTTTCAGCCATTTTAGATTCCTCTGTTCAGAGTTCTCTGTTTAGGTCTGTACCCCATTTTTTTTATTGGATTATTTGTTTTTTTGATGACCAATTTCTTGAGTTTTTGTATATTTTGGAGATCAGCCCTCTGTCTGATGTGGGGTTGGTGAAGATCTTTTCCCTTTCTGTAGGCTGCCATTTTCTGTTGTTGACCGTGTACTTTGCTTTACAGAAGCTTCTCAGATTCAGGAGGTCCCATTTATTAATTGTTTCTCTCAGTGTCTGTGCTACTGGGGTTATATTTAGGAAGTGGTCTCCTGTGCCAATGTGGTCGAGTGTACTTTCCACTTCTTTTTTTTTTCTTTTCTTTTCTTTTGGTTTTTTGAGACAGGGTTTTGCTGTACTTTTAGAGCCTGTCATGGAACTATCTCTTGAAGACCAGGCTGGCCTCAAACTCACAAAGATCTGCCTGCCTTTGCCTCCTGAGTGTTGGGATTAAAGGCGTGTGCCACCACCACCTGGCCCCACTTTCTCTTCTATGAGGTTCGGTGTGATTGGTTTTAGGTTGAGGTCTTTGATCCATTTGAACTTGAGTTTTGTGTATGGTGATAGATTTGGATCTCCTTTCATTCTTCTACATGTTGATATCCAGCACCATTTGTTGAATATGCTTTTTAATTTGTATTTTTTGCTTCTTTGTCAAAAATCAGGTGTTTGTAGGTGTGTGGATTGATATCCAGATCTTCGATTCAGTTCTATTGGTCCTCTTGTCTGTTTTTATGCCAATACCAGGCTGTTTTCAGTACTGTAGAGTTTGAAGTCAAGGATTGTTATGCCTCCAGAAGTTTGTTTATTGTACAGGGTTGTTTTGGCTATCCTGGATTTTTTGCTTTTCCATATGAAGTTGAGTATTGTTCTTTTGAGGTCTGTGAAGAATTTTGCTGGGATTTTGATGAGCATTGCATTGAATCTGTAGATTGCTTTTGGTAAGATTGCCATTGCTATGTTAATTCTACCTGCCCAAGAGCATTGGCGGTCTTTCCATTTTCTGGTGTCTACTTCAATTTCTCTCTTCAAGGATTTAAAGTTCTTGTCATACATGTCTTCCACTAGTTTGGTTAGAGTTGGTTACTCCCAGATTTTTTATGTTATTTCTAGCTATTGTGAAGGGTGATGATTCTCTGATTTCTTTTTCAGCCCATTTATCATCTGTGTAAGGGAGGGCTACTGTCTTTTTTGAGTTTATCTTGTATCCTGCTATATTACTGAAGGTGTTTATGAGTTGTAGAAGTTCCTTTAAGCAAAGGATTTCAGTAGGCACAACAAAGAAAAGGAATAAATGGCCAGTGGGTGTGTGAACAGTGTTCTAACCCTGCATGATAGCCAGCTAGTGGCAGGATTCCTTGTAAAGTGCCAGTTTTCACACATCACTTTGACCAGAGTTGAAAACTGTCATGGTACAGAGTGTCCAGGAAATGGCATTCAGATATATCGTTGGCAGAAGCATTAGTTCCTATGACTTTCCAAGAGCGTGAGACAACAGCTGCTATTAAAGTAAAAAGAGATTGCCTCCCAGACTGTCAGATCAAAAGTGTCCGTTCTTACCAGTTTACACTAAGAAGCTCTGGGTGTGGTGGTACATGTCTGTAAAGTCCAGTTATTTAGAAGGCAGAAATAGGATTAAGATTCTGAGGCCAAGCTAGGCCTGATGATGCAGGTTTATAATCTTAGCTAATCAGGGGAGTGAGGCATGAGGCTTCTAAATTCAAGTCTTGCCTGGCCAGCCGAACAACTTCAAAGACAGCCCCAGGGAATTTATCTCAAAGCTGCATCAAAACAAAGTTAAGGGATGGGGTGGGGTTGATCATCAGAGGAGTTATTTCATGGTGGATGGTGGTTAGTGCAGAAACTCAGCAAGCCATCCCAGTGCTATGAATAAGGGTAGAACGTGCAGAACAAATAGGATGTCTCCATCACTTTGCCAAGGCTCAGGGGCCCTTTTAGAGAGGTCAGGAAGATTGTAAGGGCCGGAGGAAGACAGTGTCTTCTGCAACATACACTCAGGAACCAGGACTCAGATGTTTTGAGCTGTAGTCCTGCTTCCATGGTTCCAGAAAATACTATGCAAACTGCCAAGGGAGGGAAGCAATTAATAAGCTGTCATACCATGAACCACAACAGTGGTCAGCATTGGCAAGGTATTCATAAAGGTTTAATAAGTGACACTTATATGTGGCATTAATGTGTGAGTGTCATCAATGACCAACTAATTGGACCTCAGGCCACTCAATAGAAGGGAAATCATATTAGATACTAGAAGCCTAGTCAACTTTCCGGAGCTAGTGAGATCATGGAATTTATAAAAGAATTTTCTATAGTCGTTTTACTAGACCAGCATAATTCCTAGTTGCATTCTACTTCTTACCCTCTACTCACAGGTAAGTGTAGCTACCTGTCCTCACCGAAGAAGCTTCTCTTTATAGCTGATGGGGACCACCACAGAAAATCACAAGTGGATACAATGCAGAGATCAGTAGATCATGGGGAGTCCAGCCCCAATAGATACATTTGTATCACAGTTCCTGCATCTCTGGCTCAAAGAACATTGAGGAAGTATGGGCAGAAAAACTATAAGAGCCAGAATACCAGGAAGTCTGCAGTAGTCTGTCCTAGAAAGGGTTGTATAAAAACAAGACTGAGAAAATGGCAATATCAATAGACATTCTACCATAGAAGAGGAAGAATTTTGTGGGGCCCCACAGCTATACAGAGAACTATAGAGACACCTAATGTACATAGGAAGTAGAAAAAGACAAGATCTCCTGAGGAAATTGGGAGCGTGGGGATCATGGAAGAGGGCAGAAGGGGAGGTGGAAGGAAAGGAGGGGACCGGAGAAAAGTATATAGCTCAATAAAAACAAAACAAAACAAAAAACTGTAGAAACTAATGATTTCTGGGAGGGGGAGAATTAGCCTCTTCCAGAGATGAACCCCCTTACTGGTTATCCAATACGTTTACTGGTCAGCGTTGAAATCATATACACACAAAGAACAACAAAAAAGACTTAGCAGGTTGTATTTATATATTTGTGCACACACATATGATATAATAACAATAAAGAAAAAGAGACTATCAGTGTGAGAGTGGGGGGCAGGGGATGACTGGGGGGAGGAAAGCGAAGGGGAAAGTGATGTAATCCCATTTTAATAAAATGTACTAAAAAGACCACTGCTTTCTGGTCTGCCAGGACCGCTGCAGTCCTAAAGCTACTGCAGCTTTGGTTGCCTGCATAGGACCTGCACAAGGTCAAGCCAGTCTACCTTTCAGTGTGGAGGAGAGAGAGGCCAGGGGCTCATCAGCTCAGCTTCTGGGGCTGTGGTGACAGCTGGTGGCTTCTGGAGCAGGGACAGTCCTTTTTCCTCAAGGCTTCTGCCAGGTTAGCCCTGTTTTGGTGGACAGCCCCACACACCCATGAATTTATGATCTTGGTAGATTATTAAGTGTAGCTTCAAAGAAAGCACATTGACAAAGGATGGAAAGAAGGTGGATCTGGGAGGAGGATGAAGCCAGAAGGATTTGATCAAAATACATTGTGTAAAACTCTCAAGGAATTAATATATTATCTTTAAAATGTGGGGTTGGTGATGTAGCTCAGTGGTAGAGTATGTATAATATGTGAGGCCCTAGATTTAATTCCTAGTACTAAGAGAAAAAACATTTGAGGCTAGTCTGAAATATATAAGAAGAACCTCAGTGTAATAAATAGATACACACATACACACACAGAATGTATCTTTTTGCACAGCAGTTTCTTTTTGGGAGAGCTCTATTCACTTAGGAAAAATCAGCACATATAAAAGCATGTATGTATACAATATATATTTCAAGATTTTAGAGTTTTGGGTAGGAACAAATATTAGAAACACTGAATCCATCAATAGGAATAATGATCATCTGTAGCTATTGAGAAGAAAAATAGATTTACATCTGTGAATCTAGAGAAAATCATGGTGTTATCGTTAATCAAAACCATTTTTTTTTTAAAGAACATCTTCTATTCTGTTTGGAGTGCTCCTAACTTAGTCTTACTTGTGGGGCTTTGGTGTAACAGTGGGGCTGGACATGGAAGAGTCTGGCGTAAAGAGCCTTCAGTTTATACACTTGAGGGGTTCTTGTCAACCCACATGTCTCTTTAAGACAGGGTATACTAAGTAGCCCAGGCTGGCCTGTAGTTTAGGCTCCTCCTGCTGTAGCCGCTAAGTGCTAGGATTATATGTGTGCACCACCATGCTGACACACACATGTGCAGTTTCCCAGTAGGCAACAAAAGCTCCATGTCTAAAGTAAAGGTTTTATTACAGAATGGCTACTTTACACATTTTAACTGCCTTTTCCCCTTTAATCTGAATCATAAAAATTTTACACTTTATGTTAAAAGAATTTGGGCTTGTTTAACAGAATTTGAAACTTGTTGGTTCTTCTGAGAGCCATGTGTGAGTAAAGATGATTCCTTTACATCTGTGAATCTAGAGAAAATCATGGTGTTATCGTATATATAAAGGATATAAACATATCCTTTACGTTTTTGGTGATTTTGTTATGAGTATGACACCCAGACAAAGACGTCTCCAGCAAATTGTCAAGTTCTTATAGGTAAGTACTTTAGGGGATAGGTTGTTATATGAAGTTGAATGTTAAGCTATGATGAAAGCATTCTGGTGTGTGTCACCTGTCATCTTGCTGCTTTTTTGGTGACTCACTATTCTTCCTGTGTAGTTGTTGTTATTGTATAATACAGATGTTTTTAAGTAACAAAACTTTCTGTTACTGTTGCAAAAATAAATTCAATCAACACAGAAAATCAAGAAAGTTCAAAAACACTAAAATATAAAATCCCAATTGTGCTGTCAGCCTGACTGTCAGCACCGAGGATGCTCCACTGTGTTTTAGTTCACTATTTTAAGGTTGTGTAACTAGATATGATGGGGCATGTTTATATTCATCGGGTACAGTTTGTCGGCTATTGCTGTGATCAGAACGCCGACCAGGTAATTCTGTGACTCAGAAAGGTTGTTGGTGTCTGTAGAGTTGTCTTGAGTTCTGTATAAATGTAATCATATTGTCGTTTGCCTTTTATATATGGCATGGCATAATTACTTTGAAATTCTGCCATGTTGCACATTTCTCTATTTTAAAAAAGTATTATTCATTTGTATAGGTGTTGGAAGAAGGGCACTTGTTGGTTCCCTGCCGCTTAGCCCTGAAATAATCACCCAGAAATTATATTAATTAAATTACTGCTTGGCCTGTTAGCTCTAGCTTCTTATTGGCTAACTCTTACATATTAATTTTTACCCATCTCCATTAATCTGTGTATTGCCACATGGCTGTTGCTTACCAGCTAAAATTCCCAGTGTCTGTCTCTGGAGGCTCCATGGCTTCTCTCTTGACTCTGACCTTCTTTCTCCCAGCATACAGCCTAGCTTTCCCCGCCTAGTTCTGTTCTTCCCTGTCATAGGCTCAAAGCAGTTCTTTATTCATTAACCAATAAAAGCAACACACAGACAGAAGGGACAGGGCTTTGCTGGTGAGGACAGACTTAAACAAGACTAAACAAGGGATTTTCATAGCTTAGTCCCCATGGTGGTCATAGCTGACAAATATTAACTTTTTTTGGAAAATGAGAAAACTTTAAACACAGAATGGCCAAATGCCTGTCCAGGGATGCTAAGGACAAGATGATTAACCACAGCTATGATTGTTTGGCTGCAGATTCTTTGTGTTTTCACTATATTATATTGTTTTATAGAATACAAAAAAAATCAGTAGTTTTCAAGGATTTATTATGAGGGAATTGGAACTGTGCTTAATTTTAAGTCTTTACATCAATGATGACTTGGCGTCTATAAGGGGAGAAAAATTGTAGTTTAGAGCATGAAGTTCTTGAATATGACAGCACAAGTAGTCAGAAGTAGTTATGATTTTATTTGTAGAAAGCCATTGGATAAGACTTTAGTTAGAAATGCAGCCAACGTGACCCAGATGTTTTATATTTACAGGGTAAGGACAGCCTAGACAGTAAGATCAAGCTGCATGATACTGTCTTGACACTAGGCTATTCTTAGTGGATTCCCGGAAGGTAGTGGCATCTTGTGCCTAAAGTCAAAGCTAGGGGTTTCTCTCATGCACAGGGCCTGTTTAGATTATGTTATGCATGGCAGTTTGGCAGTTTGTTTTGCAGATGTTCGTAATGTGCAGTCATAAATCTTGCTTCTATTTCTGGCATGCTTTTAAGTATGACTCATGTTTTCTTGAGGCTGTCCTAAAAATACTGCTGGTTGAAGCGTTAATGTGAAATACACCACAGGCATCACACAGCACCGCATAACGCTTGCCTTCTATAGAGTAATGCAGCTCCCCAGCCAATTAAAGGTGGAAGGGCTTTTAAGAATGTGTTGCACTAAAAATACAAACAGGGAGAGTGGGGATTTTATGGAAATATAATGTACAGAAATAACAGTGACTTCCAAATTCTAATAGAGGATGAAACATATCATTAATGTCATAAAAATAATAGAAACAGGACTAATGGGCAGAACAGCAATTTAATGTGTATGCTAAATTTGATGTAAACCTTTGGTAGGGAAAGTCTTGATGCTGAAGGTGTCAAAAAGCTTTTGTAGAGAGCTGGTAAGATGGTTCAGTAGGTAAAAGTGCATGCTGCTGAGCTGGGTAACCTGAGTTTGAATCTCAGAACCCAGTGGAAGGAGAAATTCACTCACGCAAGCTGTCCTCTGACCTCCACAAGTATGCTGTGGCACCTATGCTCACAGGTGCGTGCACACCCCCCCCCACACACACACACAGAAAGAGAGAGAGAGAGAGAATAAAGAATAAAGGCTTCTGGTGGGGCTTCTGGTGGGGTGGGGTATGTGAGATGTGAAATCTGAAATGCAAGCTTTGGACTTGAACAAGTCTAATTTCGGTCTGATTTCATCAACCTTACACAAATGGCGCTCCTCCAATGTTAATCAGCCTTACACAAATGGCAGTCCTCTCCAACGTTAGTCAACCTTACACAAATGGCACTCCTCCAATGGTGGTTTTCTCTTTGCAAAATGGGAGTGAGAGCTTGCATAGCATTCATTTACTTTATAAACCCTTGATCTGTGTGCTTAATTTAATTCTCACAACTCTAAGTACAATTGTAATTATTAAACAGTCAGGGAAATGACACTGGGAGCTTAAATGAGTTGATTAAGGTTATACAACTAATAAATATCAGAATTGGGATTTGAACTCAGTTGGTGTGGCTCAAATCTGTCTTATATAATATGGCCTCTGCCGCCTAGGCCTGCTGTGAGATCTAAATGAGATACAGTGGAGAAAGATAATCTGTGTTTTTATTTGGCACGTGTTAGGCAAGCAATGAATTACAGACATTATTGCTTGTCTATTTTAGCAGAGTTTCACACCCCAGAAAATAGGGCCCTGGGAATTTGCATATACTCCTATGAGCACTTGTGGGCTTATCTTTCACGTCAGCGTGATGCTGGTGTGTCGAGGATCACAGAGGCAACTGGCAGTCTCAGCAATACCTTCATTTGCCCTTAGACTCTAGTGATTCTTGACACTGACAGCCCTGCTGGCCAGAATGGAATTAACCAAGGAGGCCAGCCTAGTTTTGTACTCTTACCATCCTTCTGCCTCGCCTCTCAAGTGCCGGGGATACACATGTGTGAGCTCCCACATTAAGCCCTGTTATTGGGAGAAAGTCTGTTATTGGGGAAAAAGTAAAGTAGGAAACATGGTCTCTGAGAAGATGTGCCTAATAAATGTTAGCCAGAGATGAGGTGAGTGACGAGAGCCCCTCCTGGGCAGGATGGACTATCTTGGATATTAAATAGTCATGAATTGTGAGGGACTTGTGGGGTACCTACCCTTCTGTATTAGTGATGGTTCTCTAGACTTAAAGAATGAATCTCTCAACATATAGAGAAAGAGAATTTTCTAGAACGACATGCTAGTTTAACGATGGCTGGCTATGAACAGAAAGTCCAAGAATCTTGTAGTTGCTCAGTCCAGGAGGCTGGATTTCTCAGCTGATCTTCAGTATAGACTGTAATCCCAAAGTAAATGGCAGAGAAGGAATGGACTTGCTAGTGAGGCGAGAGCAGGCAAACAGCAAAAGCTTTCTTCTTCCATGGCCTTGTATCAGCTTCCAGCAGAAGGGATGGCCCAGACTGGAGGTGGGTTTTTCCGGTTTAAAAGTTCTGTTTTAAAGATGTGTGTGTACTCCTCAAGATCTGTATTAAATGTGTGTCTTCCTACTTCACAGATCTAGATTAGAGGTAGGTCTTCCCACTTCAAATTAAGCAAAAATCCTTCATAGTTGTGCCTCAGTTTTGGGTCTTAGTTAATTCCATATGTACTCAAGTTGATAACTAAGAATAGGCATTGTGCCTTCCCTGCTGAACTATTGGCTACTGAAGGATTCTGGGAGATGGAGAATATTTATTGGCTGCATTGGATAGTTCCATACCTATACTCAACTGTGTGGCTTCAGTTGAATTCACTGGTTCATTGAACAAAACAAAACATGACATGAATATGGGAAAGGGACCTGTAGGGAGGATGGTCATTGGCTGGGATGGGAATATGAAGAGGAAGATGCCTGAGGTTTGGGAGGTGAGAGTAGCCAGAGTGTACCACATTCCTGTATGGAATTGGCAAAGAACAAACTTAATTAATAAAGAGCTAGAGTGTCACCAATGCTGTTATGCTATCTATGAGACTAGCTGATCCATTCCATTCCCCATTTGTAGATACTCAGTTATCTTGAATAATATCATTTACTTGCTTTTTGTTTTCTTGAGCATAGTTTTATTATATATGTATGTATTTCTAAAGAAATGATTTGCTAATACATTGAGCTTTATCAATATCATGAATATGGTTATTTTTCACTTGATTATATATCTTTAGAGGTTTGGCATCTTGTTGGAAATAACCATTAAATGAATTTCATATAAATTTTTTAAATATCTGCTTGTATTATAATAAGCTCCCTTTGGTGCTGGGACCCAGGGAAGGTCATTTATGTTTGATAGACCCCATATACATACAGTTTGAAGATAGTTTCAAGCAATATTTTTAGCTCCTTTGCATTTTGCAAGTGACTTGTTACATGAGCTTGAATGTGGAATTTTCCACTGTGGTGTGACTTTGGGCACTGAGAAAGTTTCACGTTTTGGAGCATTTCTTTTCATGTTAAGGCTCCTCAACCTTTTGTGATAGTTTCTGTTGTTACACTGTTAACTAGTATGTGTATTTTAGCCACTCTTCTGTCTTCTGTGTTGTTTGGAGCACTGCTGCTATAGGTTTTCTACTTTTCTTTCTTTTTTTCTTACGGGGTTTCATTATGTAGCACTGACTAATCTGGAGCTCACAGGGATCCTCCTGCCTCTGCCTCCCTACTGCTGGGATCAAAGGTGTGCCCCACAGCGTCTAACCTTTTCTACATTTCTAGAAGTATAAGAGCAAGATTTTTTTCTTGTGTATTTAGTGATGAACCCACTGGCTTATTGTGTGATTACCTGTGAACAATAAACTAATTATATCAATTTAATAACTTTAGAAAATGCTTAGGTAGAAGTTGAACATGTTGATGATTTATTTAATTAATAGTAGACTGGAACTGCTTTGTTTGGGGCCATCTTATTCCCAAAAGAATGGGGCTGTGGTATGCTGTCCTGAGCATAACAGCCACTCATCACTTAGAGCAGCTGTGGCTGTCCACAGAGCCCCTCCCCACACTGGGGCCTGATGACACTCTCTCATAGGAGGAGGAGGAGGCGGGAAGGGCATTAGCCCCTCCCCTGAGCTGTCAGCCAGTCCTCTGTTTTTCTCTCCTATATGTGTATAATTCTATCAGATGATGTGGTCTTCAACTGCTGTTGTATAGAGGGTAGAGCTGTATAGAGGGTAGAGCTAATGAAGCTTGTAGGGGTAGAGCTCTGTCTGTAAATCAGGGAGGAAGTTATTATCCATGTTTAGTGGGAGTTTTTGGTGTTGTGGGGCCACTCACATTCCTGTAAGTAACTTCACACACCCATCCTCTAGTAAGTAAAGTCAATAGACTCTTTAGTTCACCAAACTGGACTTGGGCAGAATTATTCTTTTGGTCTGTTATTGATGCCCTATCTATTGTGAGTAGACATTTACTGACATCTTCTTAGGAAATGTGCATGCACCAGATGGTGTAGAGAGTGGACTTGAATTATAGATTCCTTTGCCTGTCTTTCAACCAGTGCTACTTTAGATTTGAGCAGACTCTAGCTTTTTGTGTCTGTAACAATCATTATTTGTCTGGGATTATTTAGCCATATCTCCCTTTGGAATAAAAAGGTTAGGCTTTGAAACTGATAAAATAATGATACTAGTTCCTTACTCATCCATAAAGAGCACTTTCATTCCTTTAAGGACACCTATAGATGATTATACCAGTATTCTCATGTGCTTTGAAATGTAGGATAGTCTACAGTCATACTTCCCTGAATGTGCCTGATCTCGTCTGAAATGTAGGACATATGACCCTTTGATGTTTGTTTGATATTTTTTCTGTTTTAGCATTGATAATAACTTTAATATGAAACTGAAATTTTGCCAGCATTTCCTTCCTGCCTCCCTTCCTCCTTCCCTCCCTCCCTCCCTCCCTCCCTCCCTTCCTCCCTTCCGTCCTTTTTTCTTTCCATCCAAATGCATATTTTAATACACAGGCTACATTATTTGGGGATTTGTATAATTATATAGTAAAGCTATGATAGTTAAATTTGAATTTCATTTATTTCTTTTCCTCAAAGTTTCAGAATCTCCAGCTCAGTCCATAGTCCAGCATCTGAGATGGATAATGCAGAAGGATCTGTTGGGGCAAGATATCTTTCTCATAGGACCTCCTGGGCCTCTTCGGCGCTCTGTTGCCATGCAGTACTTGGTGAGCAATCAATTCTTGTCACTTCCTAAGGGCCTTAGCTTTGATAAAGGATAGAAAATAAATGAAAGTGAAGTATTTATAAATATAGCAGTATTAACAGCATTAGGATAAGTACTGTCATCAAGCAATGACTAGTTCATAAAGAGCTCAGCAGAAGTTACTTGGGAAGCCCATGTGCATTGACCTTTCAGAACAGTAGCTTGCATATTTATATATATGTATATATATGGATCTATATACATATATATAGTAGCTTGCATATATATAGAAGTATGTATGTGTGTATACACACACACGCGCACACACACACACATACACACAAGCTTTTTTTTTTCTTGTTCTGTAACTAGAAAGCCTTCCACTTTCAGAAGAAAAGAAATCTAAATCCAGGCAGTGAGTATTGAGCAGCTCTGAGGCTGTAAAACTCAACACCACAGCTCTTACTCGTATGTTACTCAGGGAATATTTCCTTGTCACAGACTCACAACTTAAAAGACGAAGCAGTTCCTTTGAGGTTTTGAGGTTGTGTGGTTTTTAGAGGGGACCCAAGGTATAGGGCATTTTTAATGCCATGGCTACCTACTGCTTTTATAGGTGAGAAAACAAATGAACAAAGATTGGCTTAATCTACTCAGTCTTCACTCAGTCTTTAGCCTGAAAATGATGGAGTTAGACTTGAGCCACCATTTCACCTCTTTGACATAGTGTTCTTTTGTATAATGCTAGTTCTTTGAAAACAGTTAAGTAAATTGAAATCTTTAGATCTCAATGCCAAAAGGAACATTTAAAGACCTTTCTGCTATCCTGTCAGTATTAATAGGCATTGTTCTCCTGATTTAGGCAAGAATGGTTCACCTTAGATGAAGTTGAAGACAACTTTTTAGAATGGAAAAAAAAACCCTTGTGACACTCCAGTCTTCTGTATGAGCACAGAGCTCTCTTAACTGCTGAGCCCCATATTTCCTTTAGAACTTCATAATGTTTACGAGGCAGGAAAAACAGAAGTGAAGCGGACAAATCAGACACGGAGCTCCCACTGGCCTACACCTTTCATCTCTTTCATCCATGCCCAGGGTCAGTCTGTTAGCTATGTCCGACCCTGTAACATTGTCCTGAGCACACAAGGCGAAAGTGTCTTGTCTAAGAATGAGGACTTTTCCCCAACTCATTTCAAAGACTATGATATGTCATTGAGATTTTGTTTTTGGCCTGGCTTTGAAACTGTTAGAATTGTGGAATGAGAGGGGCTTGGATATTATAGGGGTTTGGTTCAAAAATGCAATGTAAGTTTACAAGTGTGAAGCCACATGACTGCCACCACCAAACTTCAAATGGTGAAATAGATCTGAGGTAGCCAAACATATATGACAACTCAATACTGCCCTGCCACCTTGCAAACTTCGGTGAATACTGTTGTCACCGGATGTAAGAGTCTTCACTTGGTAATGTCCAAAATGGACAACATTTTTGGAGCAAGCTTGCTGAAGCTAATAAAAATTGTTAGACAGTTTGTTACTTGTCTGTGATATTAAAGAAGATTGTAGATCATTTATAACGATCCAGCTGCCTTCTGCTGTCTCTTCTGGTGCAGTATGAGAGCTTGTTCCCTCCTTTTCTCATGAAGCAGTGCCTGAGTAGTGCCTGGTGCTTGGCTGATGAAGGAGGCTGTCAAGACTGAGCTTAGTAGTTCAAGATTAAACTGTGGTGCTCTTTGATACTAAGAGGTGCTAGCCATGATGGTGCACACCTTTTATCCCAGCACTCAAAAGGCAGAGGCAGGAGAATCAAAGTTCTAGGA